>KE504720.1:157606-175511 GCA_000441515.1 Elaeis oleifera | reverse complement strand
TCGGGCCATTGACAGTGGCAATGAAAATAAGTAAGCTTTTTCTTGATTTTGCTTTGCTTTTGGACCTTTCATGACCTTGAGAATTCTGACTTTTGCTTCTCCCTTGATTCTACATAACAAGAGCTTCTGAATGAGAGTAGTAAAGGCTTTTCTTCTTGTTCTTCATTTAATAAGCTTGTAGTCACTTGGTTCATAGTCACGACACCTTCTGGAGTAGAGTTGCTAAGAGACACTATCAAAATCTCACAAATTTCTGACAACGAACTAAGAAGTAGCAAAACCTACAGTTCATCATCAAGCGCCATTTTCATAGAAGAGAGTTTATTAACATTGCTTTGTATTTTATTGAGATGCTCAATAATGGAGGTCCCTTCTTTCTATTTTAAGTTGACCAGCTTTCTTATCAAACAAGCTTTATTCTCAGTTGTTTTCTTCTCATAGACTTTTTAGCTTCTTCCATGGAGTGTGCAGAACTCTTATTGGAGACATGATGGAACATCGAGTCATCTATCCATTATCATATGAAAGCTAGGGCCTTTCAATAAAGCTTCTTCTATTCTTTTTGACTCATGTTCTTGGGGTTTGCTAAATCATTTTGTAATGGAGCATCTAAATCTTTACAAATAAGAGATCTTCCATCCTGGGCTTCCAAATTATCCAATATTTTCATTTAAGCTAACCATATGACTAGACTTCGCATCCATATTCACACCATACTAAGAATTAGTCTGGCTCTGATATCACTTTGGAGAAAAGATGGCCTACTAGAATTATAGAAGTGATATTCTTTTCCTTATATGTATAAATAATAGGATAAATCTTAAGAAAATCAAGTAGAAAATTCAACAAGCGCAAGAGACAAGATTTTTGATATGGAAAATTCTTCCAATATGATAGGAAAAATCATAGAGCCATCAAGTCCTTTCCCAAACATTCTACTACTGATAATTTGGGGATTATAATTTTGTTTATTCTTCTCTAAACAAATTGGAGGATCATCACATCAAAAGTGAACACTCTTGATTTGCATAATAATACATCACTAAGAAAAAGATGGATAACAATAAATGATGAAAATATGTCACCAATGATTTACTTGATGTCTTCCAAAAAAATCTTTGGAGAAACCTTCGAACCCTCAGAGGTAGCTTAAACTAATATTGGAGTTATGGATGACCTTCACAAATCCGATGATGACTATGTTGATTTTTCTTCTTTTTTTTTCTTTTGCTCTAACCCTTGCCAAGATCTCTTAAAAAGAACTCCTTCTTTTTCCTCTCTTAGCAGGACACAATGGAGAAAGTGGGCATCTTTTTATTTATTCTCTTTTTGTTTATTTTCCATCAAAAGAGGGATTCACCTTCTACTTGGATAACCAAAATATTATATTGATAAATTCATAAAAAATTAATTATTTTGATATATTATAAAATGGTCTCACTCATAAGCAGGAATACCCAACAGACTGATGCAATAGATTTCTTGGCTTTACAAAAGCTTCTTCATGGGTATATTGTTTAATAAATGCATTTAATGGGTAATCTCATATGGGCCTGATTGATTTGGTTGTAGATTGATTGGAGTATTTATAACTATATTTGTGGTATTAATTATGATCTAATTTGAATAGATTTAGATCTTTAGCTTGGTGAGGACAGCTTAAAAGGAGAGAGCATATGAAAACCATACGAGTGTATGTATAATTCTCATCGGCTATATATTAGGTACATTTTAGATATTTCTATGAGATCAAAAAATTCAAACAATATCTTCTAACTAACTTTTTTTGGATAAGATACTGGATTGTTACATATACAAACTAAAATTATATTAAATAATTTTTTTCATGACCTAGATAAGCTTATTGTTGTCATTACTCTCCGTATTGAGAAAAGAGAGGTGTAGCCTCGTAGTAGTCTACAGAAGTTACTGAGTATATTTATAGTACAATATAAGCTCATAAATATCCTGAGCAAGGAAATATCATATACTTACTATCCTTTTTTTTTCTACACAGGGTTTGGTTCTAGCTTGGCACTAAAGGTTACATTTTGAGAGTCACCACCTAATTTGGCTCCATAAGCATCTTTATATTTAGATAAATAACATGCACTCCATAAGCACATTTGCTAAAAATTTTGGATCCACAAAGTCCCTATACACTACGTACACTACATATATTATGAGCATCTCTGACTTTATCATGTTTGTGATTTTTCAAGTATCCTGAGGCACCTCAGTAGGATTTGAAACTTGTATCTAATTCAAATAAATGATAAAAATATGCCTACCACCTTTTGCTATGCATTGATTACATGGATAATGCTATCATGAATTAATTTTATCATTATATTCTATTAACAAGGTAAACACCTCTCCCCATCAACTTTTGAAAATCTTAACTATAATGAAGCATTTCAAAGGCAGGATAGGAGCTAGATTTTTATTTATTACAACAAATAGTCAATTAGCAATAAAATATTTTGCGACAACATAAATATTATTGTAGTGAATTTAGGGTTTGATATGTTATTTCGCATTTGCCCCTCTTTAAGAGTTGTCGGTTCTACATACTGAATTACATGCTGCTTAGGAGGGACTTCGGTACTCTAGCATATTTCTAATTTTCTTGAAAACATACCTCAAATTTCCTTCTTTTGGGTGGAAAGTGATTCAAAGGTTATCACTGTTTGGCTTAAATTTATCTGTGCACGGATCCAAGTTTGCAGGATGAAGTTTTATTTTACCCTATATTCAATGTCTCTAAAGAAGTTAAGTGGCTTTCTAAAGGAGGGCTTAGATCAGCCATGCTTGGGGTGATGTAAACTTGCTTTCTCTACTCGTTTGACAGCGATTGTATTTAGTGGCTAGGGCTTCAGCCTTCTTCGCAAATAGAAACACTCATAAGACATGATGATTTTTTAGGTCTACCTTGTTTGGGATTGGGTTTTGGCAAGCAGACAAGGCTTAACAATTCCTAACAACTATAACGTGGGACTAAATTTTTATGGGCTAGGCTCGGTGTAGCCCATTACAGATAGCAAGCTCTTAATAACAATTGGCCTTTTTATGGTACAATCTTCCTTTGACATGAGAAGGAGCATGTGTAAACAGTAAATAGAAAAATATATAAATAAATCCAATTATCAAATGATGCAATTATCAATGTTACCAAAAAAAATTCAATTAAAATGATGCATGTCTAGATTCCTATATGCAAAAGTAATAGACAGCCAACTCCATTTAATTTGTTTCAATAAAGCTGGGGCAAGCCGACCACGATCTTTTTGTGGCTTGTATTGAAGAACAAACCTCATACAGGAGAGGTCCTTGCTAAGAAGAGATGAATAGTTAGCATGGGTTGTCCACTTTATGGAAGCAATGTTGAATCTATATCTCATCTTTTTCTCTAGTGTCTTCTAACAAGAAGTATTTAGGCCACCATCGAAACTTGCTTGAATCTTAGAGGATGGCCAGTCAATTTTCATGCTCTTTGAACCACATAGATAACAAAAAAAAATCAATCCCTCAATGAATACAGCTTAAGATCAGTTGTTGATGTCATTCTTGTGGCATATATGGTTAGAAAAAATAGGAGAGTATTCTTTCAGAGATAGTGCTTGATTTATTTAATCCTTCAAAAAATTTTGCAGACTTTTCAAATGTAGGGGCATGAATGCTCAAGGATATTGGGGGAGAGGAGGGATAGTGTGGAAGATGTTGATGGTGTCAATGGTGAGGTTATTGGTATTGCTGGTGTTTAGTATTTTGACTGAGCTAGCAAAGAAAGAGCAGGAGAGAGTGAGGGAGGAGGAGCACGAAGGTGCACCTGAAGTAGATGCCTAAAGCACATTTAAAAAAAAAAATGAAAATATAAATATTATATATCACGATTGGTACAATGAGTTCTCGATTAAAATTGCTATTATTTATTTTGCAATGGATCCCACTTAAAAGAGAAAATTCATATTACTGATCATTATATATAATATTTATGTTACCTGAAACTGAACATATACATGCTTTGGAGGTCTCTTATCTATATCATCAAGTAGATATGGAAAAACAATGAATGATGTCCTTTGTTTGCTTCTTAGCATAGAAGTATCAAAAATCAATTGAATTTTGGTGTGCAAGTGTTCTAAAGTGTCTAAATCTAGATCACTGACTTGAATTGTTGAATCAATTTTAGTCGATCTAGTATCTTGTTGTCTTCATTTTGTGCTCACTTGAATATTATAATATATGATTACTAAGTGCATTTCATCTGTTTAATAATGGGTCGTTGTTTGGAGTTGGTGCCTGAAAATTGTGAGAGGCAGGACTCCCAACTCCCAAGTCATCAATACCAATCCCTAATAACTTGAACAGCTGCACTACTAGTGTATCCCATGATGTCTACCATCTTACAAATACGAGTATCACGCACTAACCATATTATAATTAAAGATGTGAAACAAATATTACAATTTCTTATACTTGCACAGCATATCCGAGCATTAAACACTTCTACAGCTCATGTACCGCCATTTTAAGCAGTTGTTGTCTTTGATCCCTCGATGCATTGAATAGGAACTCCTGGACAACTCGTGCAATACTGTATAGCAGAATAGTGCAGCTCTGCTTTTGCTTTTGAGAGGAAAAATGGCACAAGTTGCGGTATTAAGTATTGTATAAGCCAGCCTTAGATCAGAAGAATCAGAGATAACATTATCGTCTCTACAACTGGATCTACAGGGAACGCATTAGCCCACCAATCCATCAAACAACCCTGTACTCGGAGATCACTAAAGCATCACCCTTTAGCGTAATGGCACAACTTGCAGTATTGATTAGTGTATAAGCAAACCAGTTGCGATGTATAGAAAGAATAACAAAAAAAAAAAGAGTACATGATATTTATATGATTTGATCTATTGACTACAACATCCATGAATAAAAATGATGCAAAAGTTTTACTATAAAAAATTATAGTTACAAAGTATAAGATTTTCTATCTCTAATACATCTGATCTTTAGAATACTCAATTTCTCTTTTCCCATAATTTCATAAGAGATATATATGATAAAGTAAATTGATTTAGATTTAAATTAATATTCTGTAATAATCAGATTAGTCCAACCTCAGATGCTCTGTCCCCTGCACCTTCGGCAAACTATTCATATGACCCAAATAAATGTGTGCAGTAACTTGAATGATGTTTTCTTCCGCTCTTTTGATTTTATAAGCTCCATTTTATCCAAAAAAAAAAAATACATTTGTACCTCTTTAGAACTTATAAACTCAAAATACACTCAATGAAATTTTAATTAGAGAAATCAAAAGGCCGTTCTCCTGGATGCATTATTTGCACACTAATCAAATATTTTATAGCAAAAGCTATAAGATGCACTTGAAAGACATCAGATCTGGTGGGGTTAGGGTTTATGGTCACGTCCAGAGGAGGTAGATGCGCCAGATCACCCTCCACCAACTTCCATTATTTAGCTAAAAAAAAAATATGCATACGACCCAAGTCATTAGATAATTATTATGCGAGATGCGGAGGAAACATCTATCAATCTTATCCTCTCTTAACAATATTCATGGTAGAATTATGCCACAAAAAAGAAGCGGAGGAAGAGGCTTCCAACTGCCCCCACTTGCTTATCTAAAATACAATGTGATAAGAAAACGGATCTAAGCATGGATCAGATCAGTCCCTTTCATACTTACAAACACTCAAGCATTGTGTGGGACACCTGGAGAAAGGCTCTCTGCCGCCGTGATTTGGAGCCACAAATAATAGCTGGTGGGGCCCATGTGCCTTATTATGGGGTGTTAGTGGGTGCTCGTCAGCTGTCTCCGACCATCCTTTTGGTTGCGGACTTGTCAATACCTTGAAGGTGGACAAGGTGGACCTCGTCCAGCCATGTCAGCTGGGCCAGGGGCTCCACATCATCTGACGAATGGATGATTGACACGTCATTGGATAGGATTTGGGGATCACGCCCAAGCTAGGTCGTCTGACACCCCTGGGGAGGAAAAAGAAAGCAGGAGCAATGACCTTACGTTCATACGCGTCAGCTGATCATACTTGGTATGTGCTTTAAATATAGGTGATTATACTGGGTGAGTGGAAACCAACATTGCACCAAGATTAAAGCTCCATGGTCAAAAATGCACTTTTGTTAATTTTTTTTTTTCTTGATCATATAATTCATCATATAATTCTTTTATATAACTTGATTAAAAAGTTCAGTTGTTTGCCATCTATGTAATTAAGTATAATTTATTATTCTATAAAAAAAGTACAATTTATTTGTATATGTGATTTTTTCTTGTCTACTAATTACAAATTAATGATGTTACTTTGCGGGAAACAGAGAAAAGATATGGACGAATAGTTATATCCTTCTTTTGTTGGGAAAAGGATCGTTATTTTAAATAATAATTACAACATAATAAATATAAGGAAGGATATGGTGGTGAAAAGGTGATAATTTTATGCACTATGCAAGTGAGGATTGAACCCTGAAACAATGATGCAAATAGCTTTTATTGTTAGTCCGTAGACGCATTTGCTCAAAATTTCAAGTATTAAATGATGCAAATACTGACTTCAGTGTGAAGGATGTCAGTAGATCCATATGGTTATAGATTATTTTCCAGCTTAAAATTTGTTTGGTTAGACTGAATACAGAATAGGAGGAAATGATGACTTCCCATGTTACAGCTCAAGATGGGTGACATTAATTCAATCTCCAACCAAATCAAGTCATGGTAGCGTATGGATCAATAAGAGTTGAGTTCAATTGATTTTGGCAAGGGTAAAGTCTGAGTTATGGTAAGAGACCAATAAAGAATTGGATTATGTGGCAAATCTCCATCTCAGTATTAGGATTGTAAATGAACCAAGTTGTTCATGAACACATCTGGCCTTAGCTTGATGGCAGGTTTAATTGAGCTCACACTATCAAGAAAAAGCCAACCTCAAACTTTATACAAAGCCAACATCTAGATTTAAATCAAAGCAAGGTCCATGTAACACAAATTAAAAGTGTACCATGTACAGTTTAACTAAACTAGAATTTGCCTGATTTAATCTAATCCCATGGTTCAAAATGTTGTGCTCCTAATAATACATCAAATTGCTCTTGATGGACCCATGGCCATTAAAAAAAAGAAAAAAGAGAGAAAAAAAAAAGGCGAAAATTGACGACGTAACCCCAATAATCTGGTGGGTTATCACAGGAGGCCTTTTCAGCATGCGTGATGGAGGCAAACTCACGTGCGCCCACTGCAAACAGAGCCCACGTTGGAACACCCAGGCGGCCTCCCACTGCCCATGTCATCCAAACCTCGAAGCTCCCATTGGTCTGGGCCCACTGCAGGTTCACTAACTTGTCGACACGTCATCAGCTCTCGGTGCCAACTTCTGGCACCAGATGACACGTGGCATTCCTGATGCGTCCAAAGTGGTGAGGGGCCATGAAGGCATTATGGGGCCCTGGTAGTGGAGACTCCAAATCAAAGACATGATTAGCTTTTTAATCAATGACGATGGCTTTTGGTGACTCACGGAATATCGACCCTTTTAAGCATGATGGTGAACTTGATCCATTTGAATATTCCCAAGACTCGTCTTCCATTATTTAAAATGTAATCTTAAGGTACATTCTTCCCATGGTATGAGCTACATTAATGTGCACGCCAAGGTTGCAACTCATAAGCCAACATTTGGAAGCAAACCTAGATATTTAATTAATGGTTTGTATCATGCCAGTGTTAGGGTCTAACTTGGATTAAAGGGTATAGTTATTCGATATAAGCTTGGTCAAAATTGTTTGAGTGTAACGTTTAGAGCTAGCTTCATTCAATTCAGCCATGGAATAGCAGCTTGTGAGAGTGATTATTTGAGATAAATTTATATTAATTTGAGTTCAGGTCTAACCAGGTCATTTTGGCATCTTAGGTCTCAATTGATCAATTTCAATTTCTGCATGGGCAATGTGCAAGTTTGTGTGATAACTCTCCCATTCTAGACACAGTCCTTGAGCTACTTTTGTGGTAGCACTAGTCTATTCATTTCATCTGGCCAAACTTTAGTTTCATTTAATAGAAATATATAATCCCTAGATAATAATCAAGCTCTACCATGCTAAAGATGAAAGTGGAGAGGATAATATTTATCCAAATTATTTTATATTCAATTTTTTTAAAGTTTAGATAAAAATTGGAGCATCTGACTAATACATATAATAATATCCATATCCGTTAAAAAAAATAAATATGCATATGGATAGACAACTATCGTATCCGCATCTAAATATTTAATTTATTTTAATTTATTAATTTATATAGCATTCATGAAGTTTGAAAAAAATAAATAACTATATTAACATATGATTAAGTTTATTATTTTATTTAATAATATTTTAATTTATGATTATAAAGTTTAATTATTTAACTTACATCCATATTGATCTCTTTATTTTCACTACCTGATTTGCATTTGTATCTATTTAAAAAAAATATGATTATAAATTTTTATATTTGCTAACATCCGTATCTGTGCTAACATTTGCCAAATAAATAAACATAGAGATGGATGTAGTGGTATCTATTAAACTTATTCTTGATTTGGATTTAGCCCTACCAATGTCACTTAAAAACTCTTCACATTCTATCATGCACAATGCATAAGATTTAATTTAATCCTGCGGGGGGACACTTGATGGATAACTATAAAATAAGTGAGAAACAAAGGATATTGAAGACATTGCCCAACTTTTTCTCTAGTACAAAGACATTAGTAACTTGCTAATTTGTCTTCCATGATGAGACGTCACTCAAGACAACAGAAGAAGAAGAAGAAGAAGAAGAAGAAACAAAAGAAAAGGATAATGGTACACTTATCGGGGCTCTTCTCTTTCCAAATGGGCGATCCGGACTTTCGTGTCCGGTGCAATAATTGATCGGTTCCAAAGTCAGATTCTGGTCAACTAACGTGTAACCCATTTATCGTGGTCCTGAGAGCTTTCAAGTACTTGACCTGGCTAAGCTACACTCTATGGTACAACTTAACTCCAACAATAAACTAATCCCTCCCTGTGCCTCCACACTCTATATATCCACCCTTCAAGCCACCCCTCAAGAATTCCTCTCCAGCACACAATATCCATTCTTGCCTACCACCCTCTTTTCACTCCTGCAAGCAACTTCGTTCTCTTCTCACAAATGGATGGACAATTGAGGAAGCTGGGAACCCATGCTCCGGTCGTCGGACCACCTCCCAACCCAGCCGGTCCGGTGGCGACCCCGGCCGCGGCCGAGCCGAGCAGATCCTTCACCCCGTTTGATGCCAATGTCATCATGATTCTCGCTGCCTTCCTCTGTGCCGTGATATGCGCGCTCGCCGTCAACGCCATCGTCCGGTGCTGCCTCCGGTTCACGAACCGGGTTTGGGTCGGCCCTGAACCAGCCGGCACGTTGGACCAGCCGGCCCCGGTCCGGGTCTCCAGGAAGGAGGCCTTGAAGGCATTGCCCACACTGGTCTACTCAACTGGGCTTGGGCTGCCGCTGTCCGGGTCCGACTGCGCCATATGCCTCACCGAGTTCGCACCGGGCGAGCGAGTCCGGGTGCTGCCGAAGTGCAACCATGGGTTCCATGTCCGGTGCATCGACCGGTGGCTCGCGTCCAGGTCGTCGTGCCCGATGTGCCGGCAGTGCCTGTTCGGCTCGTGCCAGGTGATCTTTGGGTGCAGGGAGGTGGCCCTGACTGGGTCGACTCAGTCGGCCCCGTCCAAATGAACCCAATGGACCCTGAAGGTTTCCTGGTTGAGTACAGGGTGGAGTCCTAGCAGTTTGTTAACACGTGTACACCTGTTTATACTTGGAGTGGGGTGTGTACTGGCTTTTATATACTTGCTTGGTTTGAAAGGTACTGGTTTGTAGTCTTCTTTGCCACTTTTATTTCCTCTGAATCTAGTGCTCGACCTGGATCCCAGCCACATGGATGAATGAGGTGTAGTCAAGTTCATTGCATGTTTGGTTAGGATCTAAAGTATACAAAGAAGTCCAATGATTTGGTTATTTTGTGTTGCATATATTGGGTCTAGTAGAACTGGATTTAAGTTGTGCAGGAGAACTGGATTTAAGTTGATTGAAGTCTAAATTTTGGAGGTCTGATTCATGGAATCAAGCAGCGCTATCCGAGTTTATTCTTGTCAGATCCAATCAGACCAGATTCATACCTTGTTGGAGAGAAGGATTTAGGTTTCAGACAAGATCCAATTCCGCAGACCTCTGATCTGAATTGAACAAAACCCGGGTTAGTTCAGTTGTAACAGTGTTAATGCAATAAAGAAAATTCTTGGCCCATGAAAGTCTTGTTGGGAGTCATCCCACTTATTGGAGGTCAACATTTCTTTGCAAAAGTCTTGTGGAAGCCGCTCAAACCGCTATACCAATAAAAGCAAGCAGAGGAGTCCCGTCAATAGATGGTCATGGACACTGCCATTTTTCCTACTGACAATTGTAGACTTTTAGTTTCCTGTGTTTGAGTTTGAAGGTGACTTGATAGCAATACCACCAAATAACCTGCCGAGACTTGTGCCCCGGTTGATGTAGCTGCATGCCCACTACAATGTCCTTTCCTTCATGATAGAAACTTTAAGGAAAATAAATAAATAAATAAATAAAGTTAGGGTTAGGCAAAGGAGTGGATCAGATATTTCACCACATAAATTATGAGAAATGTTTTGTGCGCTGCGGGCGGTGCAGCTCCGCACACATCGTCCATAATGATTGGCTTCCGCATGGAGCTGATGAAAAAAAAAAATTTTTCATGTTGCATTCAATCCCATGTATGAGCTAATCACCGCGGATGGTGCGCACGAACTGCACCACCCACGGTGCACAAAGTATTTCTCCATAAATTATTATATCTAAAGAGAAATTTTTTGTGCACCATAGACGGTATAGAAAATCCGACGTAGAATGCATCGTTTTATATGATTGGTCTATATAGCCATCATTTTCCAACATGTATTTAATGTCTACAGTTCTATTTTTTTGTTTGAAAATTTTGAATGACAAAAATATCCCATCTCTTTAAAAAAAATTATAGCATATTATATCCATATTATGACATCCTGCGTGCAGAAAGTCATAATTTTGACGTAAAATATCATAATATACCACAGGATGTCATAATTTTTTTCAAAGAGTAAAAATATTTTCGTCATTCAAAATTTTCAAACAAAAAATCAGAACCACAGGCGTTAAATATGTATTGAAAAATGATTGGACAAAAATGCTCCTTCTATATTATAACATCCTATGGTATATTATGATATCCTGAGTCATGTTATGATATTTTGCATGCAGGAAGTCCTAATTTGATACAGAATATCATAATATACCATAGGATGTCATAATTTCTTTAAGCCATATTATGACATCCTGCATGCAGAAAGTCATAACATACCACAGAATACTATAATTTTTTCAAAAGTAAGGATATTTTATTATTCAAATTTTAAACTAAAAATAGAATTGCAAACATTAAATACGCATTGGGAAGCGGTGGCTATATGAACCAATCACATAAAATAGTACGCTCTACGTTGGATTTTCTACGCCGCCAACTGTGCACAAAAAATTTCTCAATGTTTAAATTTTTTTTTTTTTTGGTAAAATATGTTTAAGAGTTCTTCCCGTGAATAGTATGGGCATATATGCTTATTATCTTGCTTTCCACCAAGCAATGTTTTTGACACAAAAAACCCCACTTCTCACAATTTCCCACCCTACACCCTAGCATTAGCATATGGGACCTACCATATTTTTTAATTCTGTGGTCGATCAAAGTTCTTGGAGCAAATAATACCAATAGAAATGGTCATTTAATTTGATTGATGAGGCCTTGGTGCATTGCATGGATTTGCCTACCCTAATCACAACTTTGGCATTCAAGAATAATCTGAATGCTTAAGTTTAAAAGAAATTGGATGACCAAAATAAAGATGAACAGAATATTATTAAATTATTGATATAATTGACCTTTTGAAACAAGATAACAATAGATAACAATACCACCAATTACATACCGAATATTGATTGTAAGTTACAAAGTTTTCTGGAATTAATTATTAATAATTCTGCATAAATGTTCTTAGAACCTGTGAATAATTAAGAGAATCATTCTTGCCAAGGAAAAAAATTCGTGTAGAATGCACAACTTAAGTAATTTGGAGAAGATAATTACTACATCATACTACCTAATGCCAAGGCCAACTTGAGAATAATGTAATCAAATTCAAAAGCATCTGACCAGAGTTTTGGATCCAGAAAATATTAGCGCTGACCTAAATAACTAGGATGAGATAAATACATAGATGATGAAATCCTAAACCAATAGGAAACCTAGCACACAGAACAGATATGACCCAACCTAATGATAATCATTTCCAAGTAACCATGCTTGACCTAATCCAACTCAATCTATTTATCCATTTGCAGGTCTGGAATCAAGATTAGTCGTCGAACGAGATTGCAAGGAACTTGATTTATTCCATTTTAAGCTTTATAACATTTTCTTATTAAAACTCAAAACTTAAGGCATTATCCTTCTCGATCCGTATCTTGTCTTCTTTTCTCCTTAATTCAACCAATATGAACGATAAGGGTACCTCAATAGACAAATCTTCACTGCCAGCAAGCTCAGATGCCATAGCATACCAATACCCTCAAATTTCCAATCTAAGTTGAACTTGCATTGAGAAAATTACAAACGTATACATGAAGTGACACACGCATCATGTCTGATACAAAACATGGTGGCCAAGCCATATGTCATGATTTGATTTTATCAGGATATATTGCTAAAAGTCTCTGAACTGATGTTGGTCGTCCACTGACATGAAATTTGGATCTGATTGATGAGGTACTTCCTTTCAAAGAAATTGCAATGAAAATTCATTTATATCGGAGGTATTTTGATGGAAGACTCTTCAATGCTTAAATGAGTCGAAATTTGAATAAAAAAAAGAAGAGAGAAAAATGAGAAGAAACTGTGGATACTATTTTTATGGATGTGTTTGCTTGCTTTTGGATTCTCTGATTATCTCTTTTTATAGAGACAAAGCTGTAGGTTATTATATCTAAATTCAATAAACGTTAGATTCTAATATTGTAAGTTGTTAGTTCTTAATTGAACAGATCGTTAAAATAAAAATTTATTTATTGGTTTATAAATTATAATTATTAATTATGGATACCAGCTGTCTGTATATTAAAAATTATTGAAAGGTTTTGATCATCTAATTCTGTTATTAAAATAATTGATGATTTGCGATTGACATAGCATCCGATCGAATGCATCTCGTATTTGGATTCGAGATCAATTGAATGTGCAGAAGATTATCATTCATAGAGCAATCTTGTCCGATGTCTAAATCAACTTTTACTAAATTGGAATCAGTGGTTGACATTTTTCTCTGAAAAAGTCTCATGGAAGTCGCTCAACTCATGGAAGTCGCTCAAACCGCTCTACCAATAAAGGCAAGCAGAGGAGTCCTATCATTTAATGGTCATGGACACTGCCATTTTCCCACTGACAATTGTAGACTTTTTAGTACCGTGTTTGAGTTTGAAAGTGACTTGACAGCAATACCACCAAACAACCTGCAAAGTCTTGTGTGCCCTGGTCCACGGAGCAGCAGCCCACCACAATGTCCTTTCTTCTTGGTAGAAACTTTTAAGGGAAAAAATAGATGAAGTTATGGCTAGGCAAGTGGAGTGAATCAGATATTTCACCGCACATGTTTAAGAATCCTTGCAGTGAACAGTATTGGCATGCATGCTTATTATCTTGCTTTCCGCACAGAGCAATGTTTTGACACAAAAAAATTTCTCACAATTTCCAACCCTGCATCCTAGCATTAGCATATGGGACCTGCTACATATTTTTCATTCAAACTTGAACATATAGCCTTCTGTATCATGGCTGATCAAAGTTCTTGGAGCAAATAATCCCAATAGAGATGGTCATTTAATTTGAGTGATGAGGCCTTGGTGCATTGCATGGATTTGCCTAGCCTAATCACAACTTTGGCATTCAAGAACAATCTGAATGCTTAAGTTTAAAGAATTAGATGACTAAAATAAAGATGAACAGAATATTATTAAATTATTGATATAATTGACCTTTTGAAACAAGATAACAACAGGTAACAATACCACCAATTACATATAGAAATATTGATTGTAAGTTACAAAATTTTCTTGAATTAATCGTTAATAATTCTGCATAAATGTTCTTAGAACCTGCGAATAATTAAGAGAATTATTCTTGCCAAGGAACAAAAATTTATATAGAATGCACAACTTAAGTAATTTGGGAAGATAATTTATACATCACATTACCTAATGCCAAGGCCAACCTGAGAATAATGTAATCAAATTCAAAAGTATCAAACCAGAGTTCGGGATCCAGAAACTATTAGCGGACCTAAATAACTAGGATGAGATAGATAGATGATGAACTCCTAAACCAACTATGAAACCTAATAAATAGAACAGACATCACCAACCTAACAATAATCATTTCCAAGTAGATCATGCTTGACCTAATCCAACTCAATCTATTTATCCATTTGCAGGTCTGGAATCAAGATTAGTCACCAAACGAGGTTGCAAGGAACTTGATTTACTCCACTTTATAAACATTTTCTTCTAAAACTCAAAAACTAAGGCCATTATCCCTCTTGATCTGTATCTTTCTTCTTTTTCTCCTTAATTCAACCAATATGAATGATAAGGATACTTCAATAGACAAATCTTCACCGCCACCAAGCTCAAATGCCATAGAATACCAATACCCTCAAAGTTCTGATCTAAGTTGAAATTGCATCAATGAGAAATTACAAACTTATACATGAAGTGACACACGCACCATGTCTAATACAAAAAACATGGTGGCCAAGCCATATGTTTTGCATTTTGAATTCTCTTTATGGACCCAATTTGATTTATTATGATATATTGTAGTAAGTCTCCAGACTGACATCGGCCGTCTACCAATGTAAAGATGGGTTTGGTTGATGGGGTGCTTCTTCTCCAAAAAACTTGCAATGGAAGTCTGTTGGCACCAAGGGTGCTCCAATGGAGGACCTTCTGATGCTTAAGTTAATCGAACTTAAAAATGGAGAAGAAAGAAGGGGAAAAATAGAGAGAGACAGTATGGATACTATTCTTTATGGGTGTGCTTGCTTATTTTAGGATTCCCTAATTATATTTTTTTAAAGACACAGAGCTATAGGCCGTTATGTTTAAATTTTGTAGGCAATTAGGCTCTAATATTATAAGTTGTTAGGTCTTGATCATATAGATCGTTAGATTACAAAATCTCTTCACTAATCTAAAAATCACAATTATCAGTCGTAGGAGCCACTTGTCCACATTCCAAAATCATTGGAAGATTTTAATGACCTAACCCTATCATTGAGATAGCTGGTGGCTTAAAATCGAAGAATCGGCATGGCGTCGGGATGCATCTTTGATTTGGATCCTTGGTCAATTAAATGCATAAGATTATAACGCTCAAGGTTATATTGCCTGATGTCCGAGTCAACTTCCGTTGAATTGAAATAATTGTTTGATATTTGAGCCGACTTCTACAAAATTGAAATCAATATCAATCAGATCAGTATTCAGTTGATAATGGAGTCAATTACCATCTGAGATCATCTGCTCGCACTATCTTCTCACTAGACTTGCTTATTGGACAGGCTAGATTGGGTTCAGGCTGGGCTCAACTCAAGGAAAGACAGTGATTTTTCAAATCCGAGCCCACTATATAATAGGCTTCAGGCTTTCGAGTTGAACCTTGGGCTTTTTTTTTTAATTAGTTTGTAAGAAATTAGAATACCAGAAAACTTGGGCCAACAATTTCTATATTCGTCCAACATTTTTCTCTTTGTTTTGTTATTTGGGTCATTATGTCTTCTATATTTTTGGATCTTTATTTTTGTGTTGGCCACTGTTGCTATTTTGATCGTGATGCAGCAACTATCCACTATATTTTTCATCCATCCCTATTTTGGCAGTAAAAAATAAAGTGGAGAATAGTGTTACCACTTTTTAATCTTTAAATATTCATAAACTTCAAATTATATAGCTCTTCTGTGCATTATTTACATATGATCATCGAAAATTGGGAAATGATTCCTTACTTTGACTGTATATTATTTTTAAGGCTTTGGTTCACTTTTTGCATAAGTATATGTAGCTTTTCTGTCTCACTATATTAAATTTATAAAAAAATTTTAATAAATATAAAAAAAATTAATCAAACTAAATAAAAAAATAATCAAATAAAATATCAAATGCAAGAATTAAAATAAAATTACAATCAAAGTACCAAATGCTAAATTGCACTAAGTTTCAACATTGAAATAATCAAGCTTATTGGACTAAATGAAAAGAAACTAAGTACCAGACAATATTCATATAACACTACAAGAAAACAAAATTTTTGCGATGGCAAAAAATATTTATGATGGCATTCAAAAGTCACCGTTTTGGCCATAGTAAAAACTCCATGACGGAAGAATGCCATCGCAAAAAATTTTTGCGATAATTTTTTACGATGATAATTCTTGCATCGCAAAAGGACGACATATAAGATATATTTACGATATTTATTTGCGACGTAGGATACTGTCGCAAAAAAATTTTTTCCACAGCATTTTGCTATCGCAAATAAGCATTTTATTTCTGCGATAATCATAGCCGTCGCAAATACTAATAGAAAATTTTTTTTGTTACAGCATTTTACCGTCGCAAATAGTGGTAGCAAAAAAAATTTTTCCTTACAACACTTTGCCGTCATAAATAGTGGTAGCAAAAAAAATTTTTCATCATTTTTAATAAATATTTTACGATGATAAATATCGTCACAAATAATCTAAATTATATTTTTATTAATTATATTTATTTTTTTTATTTTTTTATTTATAATTATGCTTGTGAACTTGTAATCATTATTGATACACCTATTTATTAATTAGAGAGTGAATAAAGCATACCCAAATATTGAAAATAAATTCATTCAACCAAAAATAACTTGAAATGCATTGTCCAATATTAAAAATTTATCCAAATTTTGTTTAAACATAAATATTCAAACACATATCCACTATCAAAAATATAATAACAAGCAAAACAAAACATGAAATTTGCTTGCTTCATCTTCATAAAATTATACTTAAACAAGAAAATAAATAAAAAATATATTAATTTAATAAATTATTATAAAAATATAAATTAGGTCACTGACAAAACTTCATACAAATATATAAAAATGATTCCAAAACGATATGCGGTGGACCCTAAGTAAATAAAGCAGACCAACGGATCTAACCAAAAACAAAGTTTCATTCCAAAGACTTAGAATCCAGCTTTTCCATTGTTTTTCCCCCTTTGTTCAGTAAGAAACCTTTCCACAGGTCAGTGCCAGCATAGAGCCCAATTATATAGACGGGGTGCATCACTCTGTCACATACATTGGCAGGAAAAAAACTTTGATATAGGAATCTTACTTGCATTTTTGGCATTCTTTAGTCAATATCAACCTACAATTATTATCTCACAAGGTAGGTAAGTATTCACGGATACCAACTGGTATGTGTCCCCAATACAACTACTTAAAAATTTTGGCCCATTAGCAATGTCACGCTAGATCCGAGGCCTTCCCCAGTTCCACTAATCCAGCCATCATAGAACTTCAGACTACAAATATGTTAGGATTTGACGTCTTGAGATTCAGCCCACATTGATCCCATAGCGAGATTCGTGGCGAAAAACGGAGTCCAACGAGACCAAGATCACCCGAACGGAGCTCGAATGGAGGAGATACGA
>KE504720.1:110185-127390 GCA_000441515.1 Elaeis oleifera | reverse complement strand
ACCTGCAACATCTGATGACTATGGTTGAGATAATATGGCCTCTAATGATGGTTGGTACTGAATTGTATACAATGATGGTTGTGGATGACGTGTAGACCGCAAGCGAGGATCTACACGAGAATGTGGTGTAGATTGCTGTCTATCTGGCTGAGCATTATGTGCTGAAAGTGATTGTTACTGTGACTCATCGTGACTGGACTTAGATGATAAATTAGACTATAATCTATCTAATATAGATATACCACTTGTCCTCTTTGGAGCCATCCTATATGTAAAATATAAAAAGTAACATTACCTTCATCTTAACTAACAAATGAACAATATTAACTAACAAAAAGTAAACATGAAAAGTAAACATAAAAAGCAGACATAAAAATATAAAGAAATACAGAATTTAACTAACAAATGAACAATATTAACTTACATACAAATTTCACAATTAACAATGGTCATTCATCTTCATCCATCTCAACATCATTATCGATGGATTTTATATCATCTACAGTTATTCCATCTACACCTTCTCTCACCCAATGAACATCATCATCACGAGTATATATTGTCTCATCTAAATATTGCTAATTAAAAGGCTCTGCTTGAGGTATTGATAATTTAACAGAACCTGATAATTTAACAGGCCTCCTTCTGTATTCTCCTTGACCATTAAAAGATACTCTATCTCTTCAAAATCTGTAGATATTCGGTAAGAGCCATTGATGCCCTCTCTAACAAATTTCCTACCATATGACAACTATGTTGATTCTGTTTGATTGTAATAAGAAGGACATGCAAGTTCACCTTTGTACTCCATCCAGACAAGTTTGCATATACAGAAAAATCACTGATTGTCCACAATAATGCAACATAAAGTTAAAACATCTCCTTTTTTGATGCATCATATATAAGTATCCTTTTTTTCATAATTCATTCGTTCCTCAATCAACGGTTGTAGATAAACATCAATCTTATTGCCATATCCTTTTGGTCCATCAATAAGCATAGAAAGAATAAAGAAAGATTGTTTCATAGACATCCACGATGGTAAATTATATGGCATTAAAATAACAGACCAAGTGCTATGAGCTATAAATATTGATCTAAATGGATTAAACCCATCAGCTGCTAAACCAAATCTAACATTTTGATAATCTGCAACGAAAGATGGATTCCATTCATCAAAAGTTCTCTAAACAATTGAGTCTACAAGGTGTCTTTGAACACAATCTTTTGTTCGTTCCTTCTCATGCCATTTCATTAACTCTGTAGTTTTTTATGACATAAAGAATTTCTGCAACCTCGACTTTAATGGAAAGTACCACACTTATTTTACAGCAATCCGACTATTCTTAGCAGTATCATCATTTGAATCTCTTGTAAATTACTTGTATCTAAAACTTTGATATATTTGACATTTATCATGTCTTTTGTCTTTATCTCTAAATAACATTTAGTTATTGGGACACGCATCCCATGTCTCATAAGTAAAATCCAAATCCGTGGTGATTTTGTTTGCTTCATAATATGAATTTGGCAAGTATATCCCTTCCAAAATACATCATTCAACAACTCTAGTAACAATGTAAATGACTTATCTGTCCATCCACTTAGCACTTTCAAATACAATAATCGAACAATAAATGACAGTGATGTGAATTGCATGCAATTTGAATAAAATAGACGTTCTGCATCTTCAAGAAGTCTAAAAAATCTTTTATTTCTTGATTAGACCTCTCATGACCCTCATTCTCTATTAAATGATCAAATTTCATATTATCGTCTGACATTAAGATTATAGGTGCCTCTTGTATCATTCCAACCATATCATCTTCCACATCAAAAAAATCTTTACTTCCACAATTTTGGTTAGACTTAGTAGAATAGTACATCTCTCCATGATAAGTCTAAATCTTATATACTTTCAAGAAATTTTTTGTAATAATATGTTGTTTTACCATATGTCGGTCCTCAAGAAAAAAGTTTTTTACACTTTTTACATCGATAATAAATCTTTGTATTGCCTATCTGATTAGTATATGCAAAGTCTAAAATTTATTGACACCCTTAATGTACATAGGTAAAGCTCTTTCTTGCAAATCAATCCAATTTTATCCATAACTACTAACCACTAATGCTATTGTCGTTATGTATTCTCTAAAAATCATATATAATAATTTTTATAGATATCAAAAAAGAACAAAATTTACAAAGAATAAATTTACGAAGATAAATATCGAAAAGATATAAATTTCTAGTAATGTGAAGATGGTCTCCTTAAATAAACAACAGTAAAACACTAAGTAAACCTTAAGCAAGAAATTCCGATCATAATAACTTTCAAGAATTTGCCTATATATCAAAAATTACATAGAATTAAACAAAATGACTTCTATCTCCATACTATCTTGATTCCAGCTACTGCTTACTTGGAGATTTCTAAACCTAAATCTCATTAAAAAATAAAATATCTACAAATGAAATAAGTTACAATAAGTAAACAGATGATTAAAACGTAAGCAGATCCAGGGCCAACATTGAAACATGGGAAGCTTAATGTGAACCTTAGAGAATGGAAACCAAAAAAAATTGCTATCCAAAATACATAAAGGTGATAGTTGTACAGTTACATGTATGGGTGTACTTTTATTTATAGCATAACATGAACTGTAGCCATGGTGTATATTTGCATTCAAGAACAAGTTCCACATACCTTTTTTCAGATTTTTTTTTTTCTAGTGCAACACATTTATAGATGTTTTTCTGCAGAAAGCTATGAACATAGATAATGTGGTTGCAAATATTAACAAATTTGGATAATTTTCCACCCTGGCTTGCCCATTTAGCAGTTATTAAAGATATAAGGTATATCCTCATTCTTTTTCTCTTTGTAAAGCACCAGATCTGGTTTAGTTGACCACAACATGTTGTGGTTGATTCATTCAATTAGCAAATACTGAAGAAACCTTCAACTGAGCTAGGCTGCCAAAAATACAAATAAATAGGCTACATGATATTAAGTTATTTCTAAATGAACAAATGATGTGACGAGCATGTGAATTAGTAAAGAAATTCCAAAGTAGAACCTTTCCAATGATTTTGCGGTGTCAGGCATTCTTCTCGTCATTAGCAATAGGTCTGAAGTTTTAATTTCATGCATTTGAGAATTAACTTCAGAAGTTCCACTTAAACTAACTAAAGAGGAATTATTTTAGGAAAAGTATTATCCTTAAGACTAAAGCATGGAAAATAGTTCTTTTTTTCATTAGGAAACAACAAGTATAAATGTTGGCCTACAAAAACACAGCCTGCTCTTTAACCTGCTTCCCTTCACAGTGTCTTGAACATGAACAATGTACAATATCTACAAACATAATTAAGTTGACAGGAAAAATGTTGAAATGAAAGATACTACATGAAAAATTTTCATGCTATAATAAATTTATCAACCAATGGAAAATCCCATCCAGTTTTTCTATGCATTTGCATTTGAAGTGGAAATTACAGAAAGCATCGTATAGGAATAGGCTAAATTCCCTCCTATTAAACAATAATTTCATTCTAAAACATCAATAGATTTGTTGAACACTGGACCACAAACACCTCTAGCAAAACCCTAGTGCATAAATAAAACAACACACCAAGCATTACGGACACTAGAAGAGAAAGCAATGCCTTCCAATAAAATGCTAAAAGTAACAAAGTGATATCAAGTCCAGCTATAATAGCAAGATAACAAGCATACACTATCATGAAATCATATAGTGCCGCCCTCCCAACCAAGACGCTGTAAAAGATAAAATCCCCCAACCCTAACTTCTTGATCGCCCCAGACAAACCCAATCCAATTCCTTCAATCTCCTCTTCTCCACAACTATCTAGTTGGGTCTTCCAAAAAGTATCACCACATACGAGGGAATGAAGAGAGAGATCGAGAAGGAGAGGAAGGGGCCATACCTGACAGTAGGAAGGCGGCGATGGAGGAGTCCGAGAGACATGGAAGGAGAGCTCCCCACTTTCTGATTTCTTCGCTTTTATGTCGCAAGGGTGGAGGAGCCGAGAGGATCACATCGAAGAGGCACCATCAGGCCACCGCTAGGGGTGGGGGTGACCGGGGGGGGTAAGGAGGAAGCTTAGACATCGGCTAGGGTTTTGAAGTGGAGGAGATCGAAGAGGGGAGTTAGTAACTAAATTTTTTTACCACGGCAAAATACCGTCGTAAAGAAAAAAAATATATAAATATATTACCTATGATGCTTTGCCATCGTAAAACCTTAGATTATTCACCACGGTACCTTGCCATTGTAAAACTCTATTTTTTACTACGAGATTCGATTGCCATCACAAATAGTAATTAAAATTGATCTTTTATTTGCGAAGGTGGCTTGCCATCATAAATAAACTTTTTGTGATATTAAATCAGCCATCGCAAATAGTCCTATCACAAAAATTTTTTTTTCTTGTAGTATAAATACTCTGCAATACATCATTGACATACTGTAGAGTGTAGAACAATCATATAATCAAAATAAACCATATCTTTCTTCTCATCTTTGTTCCTTACTATCTAAAATTTTGAGCCTGCAGATCTCAAATACAAAAAAAAATCTGTTAAATTAAAATCAACTAAGCAAACACTAAGAAATTCAATACTTACAAAAACAAGATTTTTAAGAGAAAGAAAATATGTTTGCTAAGCAAATAGAAAATAAAATCAACAAAATTATCTAAAAATATTGCCACCATCATCTTCTTCCTCATCAATCTCATCATCATCCAATAAGCTTGGAGTCGGGGTTCCACCCGTACTTCCTAATATACCTAATCCCCATTTATATATTCATACAATCAAAACAATAAAAGATAAATAAGTTATCCATAACATAAGAATGCTGGCAATAAAAAAATTAAATAGTATACAAAATAATTATCCGAGGAAAAGCCTCTAGCATGCATCCAATCTTTAAGATAAATCAAAGCTTAAACCATCTTTGATTTAAGTGAGCTTCTCCAAAGATTTATCATCTTTTTTTCTATGCTAAAAGCTGATTTTGATGCAATTATAGAGATTGGGATAGTCAAAAGATCATAGGCCACCAACACAAGCTTGGGATACATTAATGAATTCTTATACCAATAGTCTAATTAAACATCAGTTTCACTATGTATATCATATTCACTATGTCCTTCCAAATACGTATCTAATTGAGACTTTTCAGATTGAGGATTGAATAGTTGGCTCATAAATTTTTGTAATTACCAAAGTCAGCATCATCATCATGAATTCCAATTGAAGAACTTGAACCAATGAAAG
This sequence comes from Elaeis oleifera, assembly GCA_000441515.1. Taxonomy (NCBI): domain Eukaryota; kingdom Viridiplantae; phylum Streptophyta; class Magnoliopsida; order Arecales; family Arecaceae; genus Elaeis; species Elaeis oleifera. Next base: position 122,082 of record KE504720.1, on the reverse strand, counting down.
ATCCAATGCTAGATAAAGTGGTAGAAGCATCTCTTCTATACTCATCAAACAAATACAAAAAATAGTATGTTTTTGTGATAAATTTTTAGTGATGAAATAAAATATTGTCACTAAAAGTAAATTTTGTAACAATTTTAATTTATTGCAAAAAATCAATTTTTTATGATGAAATCTCTTTTGTTCACTAGAGATATGAGTTATTGCGACAAAATAACAAATTCATCACAAAAAATCCTCCCCCAATTCATAATTTTTCAAATTTTAGCATCAAATATATCTGTGACAAAAATATACATATTTGGGACAACAAATTTGTCACTAAAAATTACCAATCTGTGACAAAAAAATTTATCACAAATAATTTTTTTTGAATTTAATTTTCTATTTATAGCAACAGAATCACTATTGTCACTTTAAGTAAAATTATTGTAACAAATATTTTATCGCAAAAAGTCTAAATCACTATTTAGTTTGTTATGATGAAAGTATTGTATTGCAAAAAATCATTATATTTTTTATATTTTTTATTATAAAAATTTATTTGTTGTAAAAATTTTAGATTCCCTCCTTTTCTTTAATATATTGTGATGAAAATATTTTGTTTTAAATAGTTAATATATTTTTTGTGACAAAGGCTTGATTATTGCAAAAAAAAATTAGATTCCCTCCTATTGTTTCCTTCTTTTTAAAATTATTGAGATAAAAATATTTATTGTAAAAAGTCAATATATTTTTTTATGACAAAGCCTTGTTTGTTGCAAAAAAATTAGATTTCCTCCTTTTGTTCTCTCTTTTTTTTAAAAATTTATTGTGATAAAAATATTTTATCACAAAAAGTCAATATATTTTTATGATAAAGGCTTGGTTATTGCAAAAAAATTAGATTCCATCTTGTTGTTTCCTACTTTTTTAATTCATTATGACAAAATATTTATTGTAAAAAGTCAATATATTTTTTTATGACAAAGACTTGTTTGTTGCAAAAAAAATAGAATCCCCCCTTTTGTTCTCTTCTTTTTAATTTTTATGATAAAAATTATTTATTATAAAAATTATTTTTAAAATTTTATTGCAAATGGATTATACAATACAGTATCATTTTATTTGCAAAGCATTAAAATGATATCATTATAAAGAATATTTAATTTTAAATATTTTATCATAAAAAATTATTATACTTTTATTTTAAAAAATTATTATAAAATTATGAAAAAATAATGTTAAAACAAGTATCACAAAAAGTTAAGAACATTCTAGTATTGCTTTATGTAATATTTTTGAAGTATTTGAAATTATTTTTTAGTATAATACTTTTTCTTCGTTAGATGTGTATGATTTAATTTTTAAATTTTTGGTATCAATTATATATGGTGAAATAAATTTTGCCAAAAAATCAAATGCTACAAAATATAATAGTTCAGTTAAGATCACATTCATTGATTTATTATATGATATAAAATATATAGTCGAGGAATTTTACACAAAATAAGATAGGAATAACTCTACGTGAGTGCACTGTCGAGCTGTTGTATTGACCAAACTTTCATTTCCTATAACTTTTATATATGGTAGTATTTCGAGACAATCAAGATATACTTTTCATATAGTTTTTTGAGATCTATGCCATGGCAACTTGGGTGGAATCTGGTTGAGATCATTTTTTAGATCAAATTTCACTCTTTCAGCTAATTTTGGATTTATTTTTATGTTTGAGTCCTATTTTGGTAGTTTTTTCTATTCTAATTTATATCTATATAATAAAAGTAAAATGATATATGGGTATTAGGAGTGGTATTCTATGTTGATATGTGGATTTCTTAAAAAAAGAAGAGGGAGCCACATGGCATCGCCTAAGCTTCCCTATTTGAGAGAGTGCGCAAAGATATATAGAGAGAGATCGAAACTTCACTAACCACAACTGACGTTGCAACACTTGCTCATGGAAGTTCCTTGCAAAACTCATGGAAGCTTCTGAAACCTCATGCTCATCGTCTCCGTTATCGACGAGGGTGTGCCGCCATCGGAGGATGACAGGGTGCCGAAGTGGGGCAATGGTCATCGTTCATCGATCCATCCTTGTGGCGATCATCGGAAGAGGCGAAATTGGGTGGGCAACAATCGCCGTTCACCATCTGAAATGCGTCCCACTCTACGCATGTGCGACGAAGCCACAGGATGGGGTCCACGGAGGGAGATCAATGATTAATTAAGAAGGATGGTCTTAAAAATATATAATAAATGACTTATATATAATAAATTTGATGACTATAAATTAATAGTCCTAACCTACTCTACTTATTTTGTATCTCATCTTATTCCCAATTTTCTCTTCTTCTATCATTATTTTCATTTTCTTTGTTACTTTTTTTATTTATATATTTAATTAAATAGAATTCTATATAATATATAAATTATAAATCAATTATATATACATATATATAACTTGATATATTCGTTCGGTCGCTCCAAGCCTCCCACGCGGCCACCCGACTTGACTGAGACCCTGAGGACCGAAAAAATTCAAAGGTTGGCTGTTCGCTGCTAAAATCGCCCATCCCCTAAGCTTCCTGTTCGGGTGCTTTAATCCTCCCATCCGGTTGAGACTCTTGAGGATGGAAAATGCAGAGAAAACCCGAGGAAAACAGAGAAAAAATCAATGAAAGCAAAGGATAGATGGAAAAAATTCAAAGGTAAAATCATTTCCCAGACCGATGATTCCCTTCGCTTAGTTTTTTTTTTCTATTTCATTCTCTTTTTCGGAGATATTAGGGGAAGGAGAGCATCTGAGAGAGAATGGAGGGGTTTCTTAGGTTCCAGCTTGTTTTTTTTTCCATTTCATTCTCATTTTTGGAGATATTAGGGTTTTGGAGATATTAGGGGAAGGAGAGCACCTGAGAGAGAGAATGGCGGGGTTTCTTAGGTTCTAGTTAGGGTTTTAATTTGGATTTCGTGCGAGTTGTGGTGGTTTGAGTTGGTCCCTTGAGTTTTTGAGACCTGAATTTGGGTAGAAGTGGGTTTGGGGATTTTTGATCTACTGAGGATGGAAAAAGAAGTTACATGTTTATATACATAGTAACACTATAGAAGACAAAAACTATAGTATTTGAAATTGGGTGCAGAACCAACAATATATCCAACAAATAATAATTTGTAATGAGAAAAATGGCACTATGTATTGCACTGAAACAAGATTAATCACCTAGAACACAAAAAACAGGGTCAACTACGCATGTAACAGCACATAAACAAAGAAATGAAGACACCAAAGGTGTAGTAAAAAATTTTATAGTAAAAAATTATATTACAATGTTATGCATCATAATACAATATTATTATTTTAACATAATATTACAAAATTATTGTAATATATATTATAATTACATAATAACATAGTATTATTGCAACATGATTGTGGAAATATAATAATCATGACAATAATATATGATTATTGTATTATAATAATATAATATACTATGTGTGTGATATAATTATTATATTATGTTATTATAAAATAACAGTTGTTCCTTTAGGTTGTGGTAGGTTGTGGCGGTTCTTATGTCTTTTCCTCTATTAGTATTTAACTTTTCTTTTACAAAATATAATATTAAAATTCTTAGTTATACTCTAAAAGAAGCTTATTATGTGAAATTTTTTTTGTAGGATATGAACAAGAGTTGGATTGATGATAAGGTGACAGGCTTGAAGATACATAATTGTCATATTCTTCTACAGAGATTTCTTCTAGCTGGAATTTGTAGTTATTTACGTAAAGAAGTTAGCTAAGCATTGTTTGAGCTGGATGATTTTTTAAGGAACTCTGTTCAAAGATCTTGAGAATGAAGAATGTAGAGAGATTGGAGAGGAACATACCTATGATTTTGTGTAAGTTAGAGTGAATATTCTTTCTTGTCTTCTTTGATGTTATGGTACACTTAGCTCTTCGCTTGCCCAAGCAAGCTAAGATTGCCGGACTAGTAGGCTCACGATGAATGTTTTCTTTTGAAAGATAATTAACTTATAATTTTATTAATTTAATTTAAGTATTCTGAAATAATTAAGAGCTTGACTTCTACTTATTTGTTTAATTAAGGCATCTTGGCTCTCTTAAAGATATGGTTGGTAATAAAGCTCATCCTGAAGGTTCAATCACAGAAAGATACATTATGAATGAATACATGACATTCTTATCAATATATCTCATGGGTGATGAAACCAAGTTCAATCAATCAGGAAAGAACTATGATGGAAGCCAAAACCAACAGTCTGGAGGGCTTGGAGTGTTTCTTTAATGGCTTGTCTTTTTGGACATATTAGGTTGGAATCTAAAATATCTCAAAAGAAATTGAATATGGCTCAATGGTATATCTTAAGTAATTGTGATGAAATCACAAAATACTTGGAGTAAGAATTTTAAATATTATTTTATTTATTTATTATATATTTAAGTATTATTAACTAAATATTTATCAAATAATTTATAATATATAGGATACACAGGTAAGAACTATTGAAAGTGAGCCATCTCAATATTAGTGAGAGACAATAGAAGTAATTTCTTAATTGGTTTAAAGAGCATATAAGTTGTTCATTTTTAAATAGAATAATTTAATACTGTTAGCAAGAAACTTATAAAATTTTTATATTTATTATGTAAATGAATCAATTACATTACCAAGGAAGTAAAGAAGCCATAGATGAATTATGGGCATTAGCAAATGGTCCCCATAAATCTAGCACAAGATGTTACTCTGATTGTATTGTGAATGAAGTTCGATTTTACATAAAAGATCGTGACGACCTTCGTAGAACTCAAAACAATGGATTACTTGTAGAAGGAGAACATGAAGGGAATATGGTTGAGTTTTTAATTTTTAAAGAGAATTGTTCAACTCACATTCCTTAAAGAGTATAAAGTGATGCTATTTGAGTGTGAATGGTTTAACACTGGAAGCAGCTGAACAGTACAAGATGATAGACAATTCATAAGCATCAATGTGAGGTCACGATGGTATAAGGATTATTCTTTTATATTATCAGATCAAGTTCAACAAGTTTTTTACATCAATATGATACAAAGTTGAGCTGTAATTGGCAACTCGTACAACGGGTGCAACATCGATATTTGTGGAATCTTTCTGAGTTAGAATTAATAGATGTGGAAGATGGGGTTGATGATGAAGAAGTATAGCAATTTCAATCAAATGGGATAGTTCCAATTATTGAAAGTGATAATGAGTCTCTTGACACATTAAATAGAGATTATATAGATGCTAACGAATTTGATGATGATATTAGAGGATCCACACCAGCTAATATTCAAGAATATGAAAATGACATTGGAGGAGATGGCAGTGATGGAGAGGACATTGATGGAGATGATATAACTGAAGAGGAAGATAATATGAAAATTGATGGAGGCATTGATAATGATCTTGATAATTAGTATGAAGATTTCTTTTCATGTATGTATGTTGCATTATTGAAAGTAATTTATGAAAAAAATTTCGTCTTCATGAATTTTTTGTTCTTTATGTTTTTATAGTTGTGATGTATTCAAATTTTAAGTGTATAATATTTTTTGCAACTATTGAGTATAATTATTTGCTTAATTTGTTTATCTTCCTAGTTTCTTTATAGATTTATGGTAGGATCTGAAAGAGGTCAATACAAGCAACCACGGAGTTTGAGTTTATCTTCATCAAATGTTGATATAGTAGGTCGAGAGGAAGATGTTATGATGCCTATTTCAGCTCTGGTATCCACTATGCCTGCATTACCAAATAGCAATGAGACTTCTCCTATTACGAATATATCTAGAAGTGATCTCAGTCCTCCTACTTTAAGAACCAGTGAAAGTGAGTATATACATGTAAATGAATGATTATATCTATTTAAATATTATAGTTTTAAATATAATTTTATACTTATGTAATAATTATATGCATGGTTGATATTGACTATATTTGTATTTCTAGATTCTTCCTTATCTAGAAGAGGTCGTGGTACATCACGATGCATAGTATTGGATAAAAAAGTCAATAAAGTTGTCACTTATATACTTTATTATTATATTACTGCATAAATTATTTATATATTCTTCACTATTTGAATTTTAAAAGAAATATTTGATTTAACTTTACAACTTGGGCATAAGATGAGTATTAAATTTGGTGAAGGAGAACGTATACCATTGAAAAATGATGCTGATTTTACAAGAGGAGTTGGATTTATTGTTAAGATATGTGCACTTCTTCATAGTGTAAAAAGATGGAAAAAAATTTCAGAGGAACAAAGAAACTTATTATTCACGTTTGGATGTTATTATAATTTTCACATTAGTTATGTTCATTTTCAATTAGTTTATTATTAATATATAAAAATTATTTAAGTGACATTATCATTAATTATTTCAGAGATGGATTGAAATTATGGATTGGCCAACTCCACATGTGAAGGAATATGTTTACAAAATATTTCAAACCCATTATAGGTGTTGGAGGAACACACTCGATAAGAAATACAAGAAGCTAATGGCAAAAAGTATAAATCCACGAGAAAAGTCTCCACGTCCAAAAGTTAGATTGGAAGATTGACTTTCGATCTATGATTAGATAGAGAATGATGATTTTAAGATAGCAACTCATATGACAAAATATATTTATATATTTTTATATTTTATTAATTTTTACTTATTATTGTATAAGCGATCACAAACAAACTCAAGTAATCATTCGCAAATCCCATATAGTCATACTTCAGACTCTAGAACCTTTCTTAGTCGACTTCAAAAATAATAATATAATATTTTAATATTGTTATATTTTAAATATTTAATATATATTAAGATTAATGAATTATTTAATTCTTTTTTTATTCTAACTTTATAAAGAGAATCCGTATATAGTTGATCTCTTCAAGGATATACACATAAAGAAAGATGGTCAAGAATTTATTAATAAAATTGCTCAATCAAAATTTATAAGTATAAGTATATATTTTTATATTTTTATTTATAAAAAATTATCTTGATGTCTAAATTATCTTTAAAAATTTCATAGAATGAAATGACTGAATTAAAACAGCAACCTTCGGAGAAGGGTATAGATCAGAGATCAGAAATTAAATTTTAGTTAGTATGCTTGGCAAAAAATCGGGATATTTGAGAGGGATAGGATATGGTATTAAAGTTGAAAGTTCAAGTTCGTCCTACATATCAAGCTCACGTGATAATGAGCTCCGGGACCGACTTGCTACTACTGAATCTTAACTAGAAAGAGCCAACAAGAAGATTACTGAAGCCAACGAGAAGATTGCCTCATATGAAGAAGAAATGAAGATTTATGAAGACTAAATGAGAGAATTTCAGCAATTCATGAGAGAGATGCAGTACGGTCGGGCTTAGTAGTCTACTTTTTGATGGTAAAATCACTTATTTACTATTTTTAGCTATAATAATTTGATTATTATAATTATTGATTGTTTGTGATGGTGATTTGAAAATTAAAGTTTATGTGATTGTTATGGTGGTGATTGGATAATTATGAAATGATTATGATGGTAGTGGTTATGGTGGTGGTGGTTGCCATTGTTGTATTTTTGAATAAATAGATGTATTAGCATAGCTACATATTATATTACCTGAGATTACTTGGATAGTTATGGAATGGTTATGGTGATAAAGGTGGTAGTGGGGATTATCACTTATTGATATCTTTAAATAGATAGATATATTAGCATAGCTATATGTTCTGTTACTTATGGTTGTTTAGATAGTTATAAATGATTATGATGGTAGTGGTTGTAGTATAGTGGTTGTCATTATTGTATTTTTTAAATAGATAAATATATTAACATGACTATATATTATATTACTTATAATTACTTGGATAGTTATAGAATGATTATGGTGGTAGTGGTCATGGTGGTGGTTGTCATTATTGTTTAGTTGTGATTATTTAATGTTTGCAATGATTTCATATAAATTAATACAAAATATCTTATATGCATGCTTAAAGATTTTCTAATTTTGCATGTATGCTTATTATTCTAATTTTTGGTTTTATTTATTTTACATTGTAGGTTGTTGAGAATGGAATTGATTTGCATGGGAGCTTTATGGAAGCTTGATAACTATTGCGGTGAAGAAGGGATTTGACTTACATTGAAGCTTTGTAGAAGCCTGTAGTTGTTGATTAAGACTTGGGCATTTCATAACTTTTGGGTATTATATGAGACCTATTATTTTATTTGTGAACTTTTGTTATGAAGATGATATATGGAGAAATATGTAGAAAGCTTTATATGACTATATATTTGAAGGATATTTGAATTATTATGAATAGGTTAATTAATTTGAATTTTAATATATTTTCTTATTTATTTGAAGAAAAGAATAGCAGGTTAATTTTTTTATGTTAATAAATTTTGTTACTGATAACAGGTTAATTTTTGTGACAATAAATTTGTTACTAAAATTATTTTTTAATGATAGATTAACTTTTTGTGATAATAAATTTTATCACTAATGGTAGTTATTTTTTTATGATAATATATATTTCACTAAAAAATATTTTACTAGCATGTTAACTTTTTATGACAACAAATATTGTCACTATAAATTGTTTCTAAATTACAGATTAATTTTTTGTGACAAAATATTTTATTATTAAAACTACTTTTTTAGTGACAAAATATTTTGTTGCTTAAAGTATATATCCTATTCTAAAAATTCTATTGCAATAAAAATATTTTATCATACTATTCAACTTTTAATGATAAAAATATTTTGTTGCATAAAATTTATACTCAAAAATCTATTGTGGCAAAATATTTTATCACAAATCAGAATTTTTAGCAACAATATATTTTGTCACAAAGCTAGATTTTTAGTGACAAAATTTTTTTGTCGCTTAATAATGCATATGGAATAAAATCTTGCTCTTTTTAGTGATGAAAATATTTTTATGATAAATTTATATCTTTTATAATAAAATATTTATCGCTAAATAAGATTTTTTATGATGAAATACTATTTGTTGCTTAAAGTATCTTTTTACAACAAACTAAGCTTCGTTGCAAAAAGTCAGTCATGAGTTATTACGACAAGGCTTTAGCAACAATTCTGTAACGATTTTTTTTCATTGCAAAAAGTTTTAGCGACAAAAAATAATTTTTGTGATAATTTTTTTTGCCACAAATTTTTTTTTTGTAGTGTCATAAAAGGTTGCCACAATCTTTTTTATATGCACTTCAGCACTCTCACCATAAAGCTTGATGAAATAATAGCTTATAAAATATACCTTATAGCAGGTTCCAATATTACCGCACAAATAAACTAAATTATATTCAGCCCAATACTTATCAAATTTATAAAGCATATCATTAATCATGTTAGACATGAAACTGTATGGATCTCTTTTTGCTTTCAAGAAATGAGTATGAATCTTCCACATCTCTTTGCAGCAAATATTAGAAGCTAGGTATTAAGTACCAGAAAACATGCATGTTGCTTCATAAAATATTTTTAAGAATCTATGAATTATGCTTACTTTTTTTCATTCCTCTTCAGAAAGTACAAACTTAAAATTTTTATCTCTTTGTACCTAATGTTGTGACAAATTCTTGAAATAAAGTGTATGATGAAGCATTAAATATATTGAATTCCATCTCACATAGGCATCATAATACAATTTTTTCTTTGTATTTAATTGGAAACTCTTAATAGCAATTTTATAGAACTTTTCTCGAGGAACTATTTCTTGATGTACTTGATTCCATTATGAATTTTAGCAGTCACATCTTAAATAATCTTTAAATCGTACTGAATAATGAGATTCAAAATATGGCTACAACAATGAATTAAGAAAAACTTATCATCACATAGTAAATAATTTTTTATAAGAAATCGATATTTAAAAAAGTTATCCATAGAATCATTGTAAGATGCATTATTCAATGTGATGCTAAAAATTTTATTGTCTATTTTTCATTAAGTCAAGTACAATGCTATCTCATCTACTATAGATAATCCATCAAAAGAAAGAGTTAAGGTCCTAAACTAGATAATTCTCTTTTGCAACTTTCAATCAGTATCAACTTAATGAATGGTGATACAAATATATTCATCAATTGTGTGCTCAGATTTTCAATTATCATCAAAAACTTTTATCAACTCTTCCTAAATAAATTCTTTCTCTTTTGCATAATAGGGAATAAATCTCTTCTCACAGTATGCCTACTTATATTCTTAAACTTCGAACAGTTCACAAACATAAAGTATCCGAAGGCAGACTCCTCTACAATGGTAAAAAGATGTATTTCAGCCACTAAAAAAGTGATAAATGATTTATGAGTCTCTTCATGATCAAATTTATGATTTTATCGATATATTCCATCAGCAATAATATGAGCTTTAAGCATACATTGTCTAATATCTTTATATTTCTTTTATGACATCTTTTATGTGACAGGATAAATGAGAAGTTCCTTTGTTAGAACTAGCTATAGATAACCTCTTGCAATACTTGTATTTGGCCTTCACTTCATCATTTTCTATAATCCTCTCCATATCATGCCATACTTTAGAATTTAACTTTCAATGCTTAGGATTGTCGTACTCATTATATCCATCTTGTACATTCATATTAACGGATACTGATGCACTAGCCATTGACATTTGAAATTTTGTGTTACATGATATTAAAAAAATAGTAAAAACATAATAAAGTGATGAAGAAATATCTCCTAAATTTCTTAAAAATAGTTAAGTAACTTTGATTTCTAATAGTTTTACACCATATCCAGTTCAGTGTCATCAATCATCATTGTATCCTAATAAAGATTAGAAAGCAAGACAAGAGCAAAAATGAGACTCAAAAGATACAACATCTATTCTAATAAGGATCATTGAAATCATCTAATCCCAAATCTTCTTCATAGCCCCAAAAGATTTTATAATAGTTGAAGTGAGCCACATAATTTGACAAGTCAGCCTCTAGCACGGCATTATTGTATTCTAAAAAGGGTTGAAAAGCAAGACAAAAGCAAAAATGAGATTCAAAAGATGTAATATCTATTCTAATAAAGATCATTGAAATCATTCAATTCCAAATCTTCTTCATAGTCTCAAAGTGATAGTTCAATAAAATAATTTGATACTAAAATCTTAAAATCAAAATCTATTAGAGCAATATTAATCGGCACATGATATTCCAAGCAGATTCTAAAGAAAGAAGATCCCGAACTCGTCCATTAGCTATTCAACTAGTTAATTAGCACATGATTCTCAAGACTCAAGAGCAATATATTTTAGGATCAAAATAATTAATCATGCTTATCTATTGAAGCCGACATCACTAGGCAAGAGAAGGTGGGGAGGACATTAGGGCCTGGTAGGTAGAGAGGAGGTGGGAAGAGGAGGCGGGGAGGCATGAGGAAGAGGCATGACAATGGAGAGAAAAATCCTAGCCCTAGCTTGGTCGGAAAGAGCCAAGCATGCCATGGAAGATGGGATGATTGAGGAGGAGATAGAGAGGCCGGGGAAGGAGGAGAGCAAATCTAGCGCGAAGGTGGCAGAATGGAGAAGCTCTAGGTGTTTCATGGTGGAATCAAGGATGGAAGCAAGGAGGAGGTGGTCGGATGCAGCGCAGTAGTCGAGGACGACGATGATGGTGCGAAGCGATGCAGCGAGATGGAGGCAACAATTGGATCAGGTGCAGAAGCTGACCTCTATGGAAGTAGTAGAAGATCAGGTGCTTGGGGCCGTCGGTATGGAGGTGGTGGCAGAGTTTATAGAGATGAAGGTGGATGTCATGGCCTTATTGATGCATGTCGTAGCATACCAAAATTAACCCTACTCACTACTATGTAGATAGGATGAGTCGGGATCGTATCCGCAT
>KE504720.1:79591-95690 GCA_000441515.1 Elaeis oleifera | reverse complement strand
AAAAGAAAGAGATATTTAAAATTAATCCCTTTTTTTCGGTAAAAAAGTTTATCCATTTTCACTAACTGATAACTCTCATGAATCTGAATTAACGTATATAATTAATAACTAAGTCTGAAGTTGCTTCGAACATATAATGGAATCTAGCACCTTCCTCATCATAGCTGTGCTTACTACTCTTTTGCTATAAATTCATAGCAATTTTTTCATGAAAGTTTCAACCATTTCATTTAAGCATTCAGAGAAACCCATTTCTGCTTTTAACTTGGCCATTCATTTAGCAAATATACTCCCTCTGTTCAGTCTGTTTATGTCATTGCCAATGCAAAGGCTAAGTATCTGATGAGTTTATGGTAATATGATAATTCAAGATGACAACCCTTTTGTCTTCTCTTACTCAGAATCTCAGAACTGATTATATAATAAGAATTAGTTCAATGAAAAAAATATAATTCATGTCAAAAAAGATTAAAATGACTACCAATAAAAAAGAAGAAAAGAAAAGGAAGAATTATTATCCAATACTGTGGATAGATTCTATACATTTTGATTGACAAATTATGATATAATTGAGAAAAAAGAAAGCAAACATTATGCATATAGAGGAAAAACATAGAATTTTTCCATATGTTTTTGATCATTTGAAAGCAAGAAAGCTGCTATCTGGATAAATTAAAATGATGGTTCATAAGCAACAAAAGGCAGTAATTTTTGTACCAAAATAGCTGCAATTTACCTATGACAGATAATGGAGGGTCCTAAAGGAGAGAATGTAGGTGGACATGATTGTAGGACATGAGAACCTCATTAGCCAACACCAAAAACAAAGTCATCAAAATGCATTATGTTAAGAGTTTCTTGAATCTTTAACTGCCAATAAAATGGGTCCTAATTACACAACATAAGCTCTCAATTTTCACCTCATGTTTATGTCAACTCGTGCAAATTCTCCACAAATATATACATGATACATCATCTAGTCTGTTCCAGTATCAAAATCCCATGTTTTTTTTAAAAAAAGAGAGGAGGAAATGACAACAAAATCATGATTCCCTACTAAATTGCAATCCTCTCCTTCCTGCATTTTTCTCTCTTATATATGAGTTCACTTGGCAAAAGAATTCATATTACTCATAAGAAATAGTTGCCTTCATCCTCAAGCATCTAAAACTATCTCATGACTACGAAGTGGAGCTTTTACAAATACTATCAAACTTATCTCAAATATAAAAAGCAGCATTTCATCATATAACATTATATGACTTAAAACAGTTCATTTGGAAAGAATTCTGACAATATAAAACAAGATGCTTTCATAAGATATATTGAATATATAAGCATGCAAGATGGTACAGAAATTAAGATTTAGGATGAATACTTTGACTAATAACAGGGCATGAGTCCAAGTTCACCATATTATATGCACGGAAATTAAACATACAGTTCAACTAATGATATCTCAATGAAGATGTGCTCAGCCATTGAGAACAACAATTTATTGTTCCAAATAGCATGACTCATGAGGGTATTATGACCGATATATTCATCAAGATCATATGTGGTCATTTATATCTATACTCTTATAACATGAGTGAAAGCAGCCTTAAGCAACAAAATTCATTCAATCCTAGGCATCAAAATAAATTGGCAAGCAAGCTAGCATAAATGTGCAGTTATTATGCAAGACTTCGAATGGATTGTCACATGCTTATGAGAGTCAGAGAAAATAATAAGATAGAAATAAGGTACATAAAAATGTTGATGATAGTGATGTACATTAAAGATAGCAGAAGCACATAAAGTAAATTGTAGTTGAGAATGTTGATGAGGATGAAAGATTTTGTAATAGTTGGAGTAAGGTTAGCTATCAATAAACAAAATAAACACCCAGAAATGACAAACAAATTGCATTGGTAGTGCATGTAGCAGTAGACCAGAGTTCCATATGATGCCGCACTAAATGCCTGTTGAGCAATACCACACATCAAGTGGATTTATTTTATTTCCTTTAAAATTACTGCCACTTAGTGGTTGAAATTGAATCATAGAATATCAATCCAGACATGTTCTGTATCTGTTTCTATTTGGATAGGGACACAAATATTTAGCATCCACTAATATCCAATTTTGCATTTGTATTCCTTAAGGAAAGAAGATATAAATATGGATTCTATAATTTCGTACCTGCATCCAAGTCCATCTTCACAAAAATGGAGAATTTGGTTGCCATATATATAGCTATAAATAGTTGCAAGAATTTTTTTATGGGAACTAATTGTGAAAAAAGAGGGGGGGGAGTACATTTATCTTTTTCTGCATGAGGATGACCAAAAACTCCTACTATTTGCCTGAAAAGTCTCATACTGGTCACCATATCTGAATCTGTCATTCAATTCCTGCTGCCAATGTGGAAATTAAGCCACCAAGGCCACGGCCATCTACTCTATCCAATCCCTGCATAGATTATGTCAATAAGCAGGTAGACAAAAATCAAGCATGAGTACTTCCAGTTGCACTATAATATATTTATATAAGCATTTGTACACCAAGAAAATTATAAATATATATATGCATAGAATTTCTTTGGTCGAAGATGATACATGGAAAAGACATTATTTTGTCCATTCAAATACAGAGATTCCAAAAATTACCACTACTTTTTTATAAGTTTCTTGTTAATGCCTAGCACTATTATAAGTTACAATATATAAATGATAATGAGTACTCTAACCCTATAACATAGGATTTAATTAAAAAAATAAAATGCTTTATGTATCCTCAACATATCTCTTAACTACATTGACTTGGTTTTTTGCAATAGATCTGAGCACGGATCGGATTCGATCGGATTGAGAGAAAAATTTCATCCAATCTAAATTTTATAAGTTACAAATTTTGTACTTATTTTTGAATCTGTATAAAATAAATAGAAAATAAAAGATTTACTCATCTGAAAGTAACTACATCTGAAAGCTTTCACAAAATTGATGTGCTTCCATCAATAATTAAATATTAATATTTTTATAAATCTAAATAGATGACACGGTATTTTTTAGAATGAAGTATTAAAGTCTAAATGATGCCGTCCCAATATAAAAATGAGTTTGTGAAATATTACATCGATTGGATTCAATTTCATACGAATTAAAAGTGTAGAAACCGAATCCGACTATAAATAATCAATTTTTTACAAATCTCAATTCAATTCTATCCGATTTACATCTTTCAATCGATCAAAATCGATATTTATTGGATCAAACTGGATGGGCTTCTTCAAGTTTCGGGGATTTGCTTAGCCCTATTTTGTAAGCCATCAAGAGTAGAATGGACAATAAAGCCTTTCAAAACCGCCTCTCTACCCCATCTATGGTGCACCAAAATTTGGTTTAGAGCTCGTACAAGATGCGTGAAGCAACATGGAAAGAAATACTTCGGAGCTAAGCTTTTTCGCTCGTATCAGGGTGTTGCTGTTTTTGTTTTTGCTCTAATCATCTCTTACCATTCGTTAAGTCGGCAGCTGCTTAACACTATACTTGTTTTCTTCAAGCGGTTCCAAAATCCCTTTCTAAATAAAATAAAGAGAACACCTAAATAACACGTACAAATAATTATAGCTTAATATAAATAAATAATCAAAAAAATTGTTATCACACGTTAATAACTACTCAAGCTTTTCTATCACTGCATGTGCCTATCATTAAATAATTATAAATATCAAGAATTTTGGAAGCTAATTCTTTCATTTAGTTCTAAATATATATTAGTGTCCATCAAACACAATAATAAAAAAAGTTAGAAGTTTACAGGTAGTAGGTATAAAATTTGTTTCCAAAAGCGTAAAAGAAATGAAATGAAATCAGACACATGAGCCAGCCAAAACATCCGGTCAATTTCGGTGCCCGTGGAGCCTTGCTGCTTAGCAGCTCGTGACCGTCGGCACTTGCCGGTTGGCGTGAGCGCTCGACCGCTGTCTTGCGATTCCGACCGCACGTCCCTCTCACCCCGCTTCCGTACTGTCGTGTCCAAACCCTTCACGAAAGTTTCATCCAACGGTCCGAATTCCCCCTGGGACCATCCGACGGTCTCCGTCCGGGACTTCTTTCCTCCCCTGGTCGTACGAATGATTCCTCCCCGATGACCGACTCATCCCCACCGCCCACCAACACAGCAAACACGGAAATCGCAACCGCAGCTCCACAACCGTTCGCCACGTACCCGTGTTTCAGACAGCTGGCACGAATTACCGCGGGGCCCACAATAGTAAATGTCTTAAGCCGTATGCATGAAATATTTAAGTCGGTTGCTGCTTGCTATAAAGTAGCTCTTCCTACCCCTTCGTTGTTCTCCCTCGCCTCCGCTGTCTTCTCTCTGTTACGCCTTCAGGAAGCGGAGGAAGCTCAGAGGGGAAGTCCGGCCTCGATCTCTTCTTCTTCTCGCATCGTTGTAGAAAGGTTGGAAGATTTTCCACTTCTTCATCTGTTTTTGTTCTGCGATCTCTGGATTATTTGATTATGTATGTGGATTTGAGTTGATCTGTAGATTCTTAGGCTTTGATTGATGATCGGTGCTCGTGGTGAGGTTTTGTTGAAAGATCTGTTACTTTAAACCATTATTTGATAGTTTCTCCGGATCTAAGAGGAGATTGTGGATCTGATGTGCTTTCGAGTTCTGGAGTGCGAAATTCTATTTGTTTTTGGGGTTTATGGATGGATCTGGGATTTCTTTAGCTTTTTTTTTCCCTCCTCGTTTTGGGTGATTGGAAGTTAGATCTAAAAGATTTTTCCGTAGAAGTATAGGGTGATCTATTTTCATGTCATGATTAGTGCCACGGAAAAGTTTTTTTTTTTTCTTTTGGGTAGTTTTAATACTTGAGCTTCTGAAGTACAATGTCTGTTGATTTTTTTCCTTGATGATATGTTTGATGTCTTGATGACTTGATGTTTCTTACGCACGCAGGGGAAGTTTTCACTGATCCACTGAGTGATTATGTTACATAGCTACGGCGTGTTACTTTTTTTCCATAGTTGATTGCAATTAACTTATTTATTAACATTTTTAGCAATTTTATTGTGAAGAAATAGATAAATACTAACATGGGATTCGGTGAATTCTTTGTACAGGTGTGCTTTTTTTTTAAAAAAAAATGTAAAGGTTTTGATATTTTTCCTGGAATATAATTCAATGGCTTGTAAAATCTTGTGATGTAATAGTTAGAACGGATAGGTAATAATTAGATTGGCTATCAGTCTATCAAATTATTCATGCTCTATGCCATGTCAAACCAAAATTGGAAGGAAGACCTTTAATGCAGATTGAGTTTCTCCTCTCCTAATTATTTTCGTTGGTTTTCCTCTGCGAATTAGTATGAAGAATATACATATACAAGAACCCAATTTTGTGATGCTGCACAAGATTTTGAGTATTGGTGCTAGAAGAAGTGCTTGTAGCATGCTGACATGGTATAGGCCATGGCGTGCGATCACATGTGCAGCAGCGGGCGAAAATTTTTTTTTCTCTAAAGAAAGGAATTCTAAACCTTTTAACTAAAATTTAGGAAATAGTTTTATAAATGCTATGCTGATGTGTACTGGTAGTGATCTATTGCTGCCGGTAAGCACTTGACACCATGATACTGCACAAAGATGTCATTTTTATCATCTTTATCAGGGAAGAAGCAGTCTTCTTTTAACAGCTTTGTATGTGTATTCTGAAGCATTCCCAATATGTAGAATCGTGAAACCTGCATGCACTCCTGTCTTTGTGATGGATCATGACAGCTCTAGAATCTTGATTGCAGAAATTGAGTTTTAAAGTTGAAACTGAAGAGGTTAGGTATCACATATGTTAGTCGCAGGGCTATTGATTAAGACAAAATGACTCTTGCTTTTCTTTTGCAGAACTTTAGAAATGGCAGATGCCGAGGATATCCAACCTCTTGTCTGTGACAACGGTACCGGAATGGTCAAGGTTTGATATCTCATCTCATCAAGCCATTAAACTCAACAGCAGTTGTTATTTCTTATTTACAGAACTCTGAACAACTCTATTTATGTTGGTGACTGTTCTATGTACAGGCTGGATTTGCTGGTGATGATGCACCGAGGGCAGTATTTCCCAGTATTGTAGGCAGACCTCGTCACACGGGTGTCATGGTTGGCATGGGCCAAAGGATGCATATGTTGGTGATGAAGCCCAGTCTAAAAGAGGTATCCTCACCTTGAAATACCCATCGAGCATGGCATTGTTAATAACTGGGATGATATGGAGAAGATCTGGCATCACACTTTCTACAATGAGCTCCGTGTTGCCCCTGAGGAGCACCCTGTGCTGCTCACTGAGGCCCCTCTCAACCCCAAGGCAAACAGAGAGAAGATGACCCAAATCATGTTTGAAACATTCAATGTACCTGCCATGTATGTTGCAATCCAAGCAGTTCTATCACTATATGCTAGTGGTCGTACAACTGGTATGCATCAGCGTGAGGTTGGTCTGAATTAAATACTTCATATCCATATGCATGCCAATTGAATTGGTTACACTTCTAAACAGGTATTGTTCTTGACTCGGGAGATGGTGTTACCCACACTGTCCCAATTTATGAGGGATTTGCACTTCCTCATGCCATCCTTCGATTGGATCTTGCTGGCCGTGATCTCACTGATGCTTTGATGAAGATACTTACTGAGAGAGGCTATTCTTTCACCACCACTGCAGAGCGGGAAATTGTTAGGGATATAAAGGAGAAACTTGCTTATGTTGCCCTCGATTATGAGCAGGAATTGGAGTCTGCCAAGAGCAGCTCCTCTGTAGAAAGGAGTTATGAGCTGCCTGATGGGCAGGTCATCACCATTGGTGCGGAGAGATTCAGGTGTCCAGAGGTTCTTTTCCAGCCATCCCTGATTGGAATGGAAGCTGCTGGAATCCATGAAACTACCTACAATTCCATCATGAAGTGTGATGTGGATATTAGGAAGGACTTGTATGGTAACGTTGTGCTCAGTGGAGGATCAACCATGTTCCCTGGTATTGCTGATCGTATGAGCAAGGAAATCTCGGCCCTTGCTCCAAGCAGCATGAAGATTAAAGTTGTCGCACCACCGAACGGAAGTATTCTGTTTGGATTGGTGGTTCTATCCTTGCATCCCTCAGCACCTTCCAGCAGGTACGGTATTTGCTTATAATAAGTAGCTTCTTTTCTCATGTCACTGTGATCATTGCAGTGATACCCGTCTACCTTTCTCGATGAGCTTGAGAACTTAGGTGCCTTGTCACCAATTTAGTTCTTTCTCCAAGAAACTTCTGATAATAATTGTTTCATGTTAAGCAATTACTGCTGATATCTGATTCTCGGCTTGGTAATCACCTGACTTGTTTTCAAATTCACAGATGTGGATTTCAAAGGAAGAGTATGATGAATGTGGTCCTGCAATCGTGCACCGGAAGTGCTTCTGAGATCCAGCACCGGTCGGTCATGTCCAGGCAGTTTTTTAGTCCAAGTCATGTAGGGTTGCCGGGTTGAGATTTGGTTTCACTAGAAACATGATAATATTTGCTTCAGCCTTCGGTCGTATTTGAACTTTGCCAGCCTAGTTATTATTGGTGGATGGAATTTAAAATTAAAAAAAAAAAAAATAAGAAAAGATGAGTAGCACGCTCTCTCCTTATCTATGTCAGCCATATTGTAGGCCATGAAGTCTGGTAGTTTTCTTGGATTTTCACTTGGTTCGTGAACTGTATTCGTTAGCACTTGGGATGTTGTTTGTTTATTTGATTTATTGGTACAATATTGTATGAGAAAATTTGATTGTGTCTTAGCTTGCGTTGTTATTGCCCTTCTTTTGCGGTATGAAGTTTTCAATCGCTAGAGATTTCTGCTTGCCTCTATATGCAAGATTTGGAGGGGAAGCCTCTAGCTGCAGTTTTGCTTGGTTTTGGAAGCTCGTGCCCGCTCCTAGAATTAAAATTACTGGTGGAATGTTGATCGGGGAGGATGCAAGGATCTGCTGGTTAGTGGGGGTGTCCTTTAAAACAACAACATCAACTGTGGTCTCTGTCGAGGCATCAAGGAGGTATGAATTTACTGTTGTCTCCTTCGGTGGTTGTTGGGTCTGTTGGGTTCTGAAGGTGGTTTGTATACTGCAATTTAGCCCCATCTGTGGAATGAAATGAAGGCTAGCAATTCCAACATTTCAATCGTTGACGCAATGCAGATCCTTCTGGCCTGCATATCAGATCCTCACATTGTAGTGCAAAGAAATCAGGTCTTGCCATGTGGCTCCTTTGGTCGATGAGGAGTGAGTGTTTCAAAGTAAGAATTTCTATTTAGGTTTATTGTCTCGCCCATCGCCTTCGCAAGTGAATTCTATGGATTTTCGTCTCTCACCAGAACTAATGAGGGGATACGTAGCTGTATACGTATCCCCTCCCTCTGGCGTAGTGAAGGCCAATTTTTATGCATCTTTGGAGGATAGTGAGGTTGGTGCTGGAATGATCGTTAGGGTCTCACAATTAATATTTTGTAAATAAGAGCTGGCAGGGAGGGTCTCACAATTATAGTTCTATTTGATCTAGCCTGTTGTTGTAATAGAGCCACCTCTAACCATATTTTCGGATAGAGGGTCTCACAATTACTATTTTATAAATTAAACTATACGAAAATATGGTTAGAGGTGGCTCTATTACAACAACAGGCTAGATCAAATAGAACTATAATTATGAGCACCTGTTTTCGAGGCATCCTCTTATTGCAGATATTATCCATTCTAAGACGATTCTCAATTACTTCTTGCAAGCCATGTTTATCCAGAGGGTAATCAATCTGCGGACAAGTGAGCTAGTAGACGAACAAATGAATATGCAATTTTTTCCTTCCATTCTTCCAGATGTGCAATCCTCAATTCTGGCGGACGCCATGGGTGTTTACTGGAAGGTAGTTTTCTCCATCTCGGGGTTTCCAACCCCACTCTCGTACCAAATAATAATAAATCGTTAAAGTATCGTTTCTGAAGTGCCCTTTTCGTGCTTCAGACTCCGAAAATCATCTGCATCGCTAACAACCTTGCAAAGCTTGCCTTAGAAGTTCGCACTTGTAAATGTAAACTTACATTGTAAGCTACCAATCGACAGATTGTAAGGGGCCAACACGAAACTGGACATTTCAAGCCACCGATCATCCCAAGGGGCCCACGAGTACCTGCTGGGCTCAATTATCTAAGCCAACTCAAGTTCTGTTAATTTTACTTTAGTTTGAACCATCAGAAAAGTGGCTAACGTTGGGATTAAATCTTATTTGATAGATCCCATTTCTTTTAGGCTTAGTGCATTAAGGGAAAAGTTTTCCTTTACTTTTCTTGGAGAAAAGTATTAAGGAAAAGTTAGACAGCGGGGTTGTTAATTCAAGTGTCTTCTTCGAATCAAATTAAAAATTCTATGAATGAATAATTATACGAGATCAGCAACATGAACCATATGCCTTTAAGGGTTACCTCATAGAGATTTCACATGTATAAAATCTTCCAAAATTCACACACAATGCCCTTGAACTTTTTACTCTTGATATCTTGAGAGGAAGTGATGGCTTCCAAAATATAAGATTCTATTTGCATACACAAATCTTTTATATATAACTTTTTCAAAGACTTTCAGAATTTATAAATATTTAGTGAGGTCATAATGATTTATTGAATTTCAAAACATCTTTTTAGAATTTCTAACATCACCTGGATATTTAGTGAGATCATTATAATTTATTAAATTCCAAAACAATCTTTTATAATTCCCAAAATCTTCTAAATATTTAATAAAGTTATAATGATTTATGAAATTCCAATGTATTTATCTTATGTATATAAGCCCAAATAAGAACATGTAGCGTGGGATCCTTTTGGGATTTCTTCCTCTAATAAATTAGTCTCCACTAATTTAGTAATTGTAATCATGCTTATCAACAAACTATAATCTCATCCAAAGGATTAGAGATTTATTTGTGACACCTCTTTCACAATTTCTCATGTATTAATTAGTCTTTCTGTCAACTAATATTCCATATAAGCAAATCGGATTAAACCACCGATGATACAGTCAATCCTCAACTTATATGTATGTCTCTTTATAATAAATAGACAAATAAATAATTTTAAAATCTTTAATTTAGAAATAGATATCATATAAATTTATCATAAAGACAAAATATAAATCAGTTTCCAAATTAATTAGCTGGATTTTCTGTCAAAAATATATAAGAGACACAATTAAGAATATTCTTTCCTACCATAGGAATGATGAATTCCCTATTAGATGACTATGAGTCTTCATGTACTCATTATATAGTTCAATATGTCCATATATAGTCTTTTATTAAGTATCATCGATTGACAATATCAAAACTACATAAGGCTTAATAACGTCCTCCAGTCATAAGGATTTTCTATGCCTTGTCATTAGAATAACTCTTTCTTAATGACAATATCAGGTTTAAGAGTATATATATAGTGATCCAGTCCAATATTAGTCTCCTATAAATATCTACAATGCTACTAAAAATCTCCACTCTAGTGATTGAGATACATCATTTTATCACAGGTAGTAGTATAAGATGCAACAACCAATAATAAGCACACTGTTCTAACTAGGCTCATAGGTTGTGAACATTTTTAATGTTACAAAGAAAGATATCATATCTCTCCATCAATGATCTCTATCATCAATTTGAATTCTATACAATATAACATAGGGACATATTATGTCATCAAATATAAAATTAAAGCCATACCCATGAAATATGCATGTAATAAGCAATTACTTGATTATCAAATAATCAAATTTATTAGCTTTGTCAGTATACAATGCTTTCAATCTTCCACTTACACTCAAAGCCAATCAGACAAACATTTTAAACCTATCTTATCTACATGTTTCTCAAATATGTTTTGACTCAAAGGTTTGGCTAATGTATCTCCTATGTTATCTGTTGAGGTAACTTTAGAAATATCAATATCACTTCTTTTGACAAGTTCTCTCACCAAATAAAATTTTCTTTCTATATGCTTTATTCTCTAATGAGCTTTAGATTCTTTTGCTTGTGCAATTACTTCATTATTATCATAAAATAAAGTAAGTGGAGATCCTATGGTGAGAACAATATCCAAATCTTGCACAAACTTTTTAATCCAAACTACTTTGTTGCTTCGTAAGCTGCAATATATTTTATCTCAGTTGTGAAATCAGTTGTAATGCCTTGTTTGTGACTTCTCTAACTTAAAACCTCCTTATTAAATATAAAGACAAATCCAGATATATACTTTTTATCATCAGAATCAAATTGAAAATTAGAATCAGTATATCCTTCAACTTTTAAAAGATCTACACTATAGACTAAACAATAATGTTTAATCCTATTAAGATATTTAAGAATATGCTTAACTATTGTCCAATGTTTCTCTCCAAGATTCAATTGATATCTACTTACAATACTTTTGTATCAGCAATATCTAGCCTATTATACAACATTGAATACATTAGACTACCCATGAAGCAAAAGGATAAGGGCAATATTACATTCTTTCCAATTCATTATCGGTTTGAGGAGATATCTTCTTTGAAAGTATGATTCCATACCTAAAAGTATCAACCCTTTCTTAGAATCTTGCATGTTGAACTTGGCCACTATTTTATCAATATATCTTACTTGGGACAATGTCAATAGTCTGTTGCTTCTGTCTTTATAGAGCTTAAGATCCAAAATACATAATGCTTTACTCGAATCTTTTATAGAAAATTGATTGGATGGCCATAATTTTATAGCTGACAACATTCCTATATCATTCTCAATGGGAAGATAAGAACAAAAAAATATAGTTGTATTCTATTGTGTTTCTTATAAACATAAGCTTCATCCAAATTTTGTGAGAAACCAAACTATTTGTTTGTCTCATCAAATTGTATATTCTAACTTTTTAAAGCTTGTTTGAGATCATAGATGGATTTTCCAAGCTTATATATCTTATGTTCCTCCGTTTTAGCTATAAATCTTTCAAGTTGGTCTATATAGGTATCTTCTTCAAGATATCCATTAAAGAATGCTGTTCTCATATTCATTTACCATGTCTCATAATCATATATAGCTATAACCAATAAGGTCCCAATAGACTTAAACATTGCTATTGGTAAGAAAGTTTCTTATAATTAATTCCTCCTTTGATTATAGACTTTTGCCACTAATTTTACTTTATAAGTCTCTACCTTTCCATTAGGTCTTTTTTCTTTTACAGATCCATTTATAACTAATTATTTTAATCCCTGCAGGGAGGTCTACAAGTGCCCAAATCATGGGATGCTTAATCACCCTGAATTGAATAGTTGGGGGCATACTGAATTATACCGGTAGCTAATCAGTACAGTTTGAATATTTGATTCAAAATGTCAGCAAAAGCAGAGTGAGGGAGAAGGACAGAGAGGAAGAGAGAAAGAGGAAGAAGGAAGGAAGGGAAGGAGAGAGAAAGATCAATGGTGGCCCATCAAGGCCATCGAGGCCTTGGGGCTCCAAGGTCCGTGATAGGAGTTTAGAGAGAGAGATAGAGATGGGGAGAGGGAGAGAAAAGGAAGAAGGAGAAGATGATAAGGAGACCATTGGCATGTGACCGTGGCCGCTAGACAGACGAAATTGATCATACGAACATCATGGGTTCGAAACAGGAACGACCACCCTATTCATTGCATTTTTTTCAAAATGTGATGCATAGTGAAGCCAATAATGGATTTTTATCCATTATCAGCTTCACTATGTATCATATTTGAACAGGGGCTGGTGGCCCCTATTTCAAACCCATGGTGTTCGTGGGGTTGATTTCGATTGTCCAACGACCACTCAGTAGTCCTCTGACAGCCTCTCCTCTATCTTCTCCTCCCTCCATTTCTCTCTCTTTCTCCTCTCTTTTCCTCTCTAATCTCCTCTCATGGAGGATTGCAGAGTCTCGGAGGCCTTGGTGGCCCTCTAAGGACCTCCGCAGCCCTCCAATCATCATTGGCCTCTCTATTGGTCTCCCTTTTCTTTCCTCACTCTCCATCCCTTCCCCTCTCTCTCTTCTTCCTCCCTAGTTCTTCCTAGTTTTCGTATCGATTTGGGGTTGGTATGATCTAATACAAAGGTATACCAATTCATACCACTGCCTGACCCATACAAAGTTCAGTTCTGAGTTGGCAAATCTTGGTTCAAACTTGCTTAGAATATATAGAATCCATCTCAAATCTCATGGCATCAATCCATTTATCTTTATTAATATTTAAGATAGCTTCTTTGTAAGTGCATGGATCATTTTAACACTCTTCTAAAATTATTATGTTGGCTTTATTCAAAAGAGTTAATCTCACTAGAGGACGTATGATCCTGCTACTATTACAAGTTATAACTATAAATTTATTATTTCTAATAGAAATAATATCTGCTTGTATTTTATTTTGGGAATCATCTTTAGAAGACTCAATATATTCTTCAAAAGTAATCTAATATTCTTGTTGTAATTTATTGTAAAGTCATCTTCCAAGAAGACTGCATTTCTACTTATGAATACCTTCTATTCATTTCAATTCTAGAAATGATATCCAATTATTTCTTCAGGAGAGACATAAATAGATATCTATTTGTCCTATATTCCAATTTGTCCACATTATGCTTCTTAACATGTTTAGGAAAGCCCCATATCTTCAAGTTTTCACACTTGATTTCTTATCGATCTATGGTTCAAATTAGATCTTTGAGATTGATTTTTTAGAACTCTATTTAATAGATAAATAGCAGTTTCTAATACATAAATCCAAAAGGATGTGAATAATTCTGTTATGCTCATCATTAATCATACCATATCTAATAAAATATGATTTCTTCTTTCTAAAATATTATTGTACTATAGTGTTCTCAGATGAATAAGTAAATATGATATTCCATTATCCCTTGAGTAGTCTCTAAACTCATTTGAGAGGTATTCTTCACCTCTATAAGAGCAAAAATATTTTATACTTATATTCTTTATTTTCAACTTTATTACAAAATTTTTTACACTTTTCAAATGATTCTAATTTATATTTCATTAAGTAAACATAACTATATCTAAAGAGGTTATCTGTAAATATAATAAAATAAATAAAATCATCATTGGCCACACGATTCAAAGGATCAAACATGTTAGTATGTACCATATCTAAAATTTCTATAGCTCTTGCATCATTTCTAATAAAGATAATTTGTCATCTTTCCTTATAAACAAACCTCACAAATTAGATAAGATTCTATTTTCAAGAAATCTAAGGGGCCATCCTAACTAATCAAATAATCATTTCTATATTAATATGACTTAGCCTTAGATGTCAGAATTGACTTTATTTCTTTTTCTTTTATTTGAGTTTTCTTCATAGATAATATTATTTTCAATATATGCAATGGTATTACAAGGAGTAAGAAATAAAAATCATCTTGCTTAAAATTAGATGCCACAAATTTATTATTTAATTTAAGAGTAACTATTTATGAAATAAATAGAATATCAAATTTATCCAATTTAAAATTGAAATTGGATTTCTATAACTTGAGGCACATAAAGATAATCTTTCAAAAATCAATACTAAATACATGTATTTATGTGAACTTGGCTCTGATACCAATGTTAGCTTAAACTTTTCTTCAAATCAAATTGGAAAATCCTATAAATGAATAATTGTCCAAGATCAGTGCAAAATGCTTTGAAGTTCACACATGATGATTTTAAACTTTCATCCTTTATGCCTTGGGACGAAGTGATAGCTTTCAAAACATAAGATTCTCTTTGCATATATTATGTGTTTCTCAAACCTTTTATATATAGCTTTTTCAAAGGTTACTAAATTTTTAATATTTGGTGAGGTCATAATGATTTATTAAACTTCAAAATAATATTTTTAATTTTAAAATCTTTAAATATTTAGTGAGATCATCACGATTTATTGAATTCAAAAACAATCTTTTAAAATTCTCAAAACCTCCTAAACATTTAGTGGGACCATTATGATTTATTCAATTCCAAAACAACCTTTTAGAATTTTCAAAATCTTTTAAATATTTAGTGAGATCATAATAACTTGTAAAATTCTCCTTATCACATGTATATAGGCAAGGTAAAACATATAGCATGGAACCTTTTTGGAATCTCTCCCTCTAATAAATTACTCCCAACTAATTTAGCAATTGTAATCATGCCTATCAATAAAGTACAACATTCAAAGGACTGAAAACTTATTTGTAAGATTTTTTCATAATTTCTCACATATTAGTCCCTCCACTAACTAATATTCTATATAAACAAATAAGATTAAACCACCAATGACACAGTCAATCCTCAACTTATATCTATATCTCTTTATAATAAATCGATAAATAAAATAATTTAAAAAATTTAATTTAGAAATAGATATCATATATATTTATCATATAGACACTATAAGAAAACTGACTATTAGCGATGACTAATTGCCATCTTTAATAGTCAGTTTGCTATCGTTAATGCAAGTCGTCACTAAAAATTTGATAAAAATTTTTTAATCGGTAATTACATTATTAGCGATGATGAAATTACCATCGCTAATAATGATAATGAGCGACGACATTATATCATTGCTAATAATTTTTTAATTTTTAATTAAAATTTTATGTCATAGATAATAATTTTTATTTTAAAATTAAAATTTAAAAAATTATTAGCGACTGCAGTAACATCCCTAATAGTTTTATTTTTTTAAATTTAGAATTAAATATTTTAAACTTATTTATAATTATTTTTTAAATATATTATAATAAATAATAATTATTTAATATAATTATAATTAAAAATTAATTATATTGTATTAAAAATATAAATTATATAATTTTATAAATATACTTTATAAGTTTAAAAATTACATATATATAAAAAAAACAAGTAGCATATAGATGTATTATTTCCATGAGTAAGCATCTTAATAAATTGAAATCTAAAAAATAGATACAAGAAGAAAGTATACTAGAAAATTATGTATAGGCATGCAATCAAGATAATAAAATAGCACTGAGTGACATAAATCAATTAGAGTGATT
>KE504720.1:20230-67889 GCA_000441515.1 Elaeis oleifera | reverse complement strand
ATGATGAAAAAATATCAAAATAATTTTATTAATTCATAATTCATATACATATTCAAAAATGAGCACAACCGTCAACAGACTGACGATTGGCTTTGGGACACTATTCCCAACAGAGCGGTCAGGAGAGGCGACAGGGGCCCGATCTGACATGAGGAAGGCGGTGGGGGCCCAATCCGACAAGGGCAAGGTGGCGGGGGGCTCGATCTGGCAAGGGAGGGGGAACTATCCGGTAAGGGGAGGCGGTGGGGGTCGATCCGACAAGGGGAGTGGCAGGAGGAGAAGGGGGAGGAGGTCGATAGCTCGATCTGGCAAGGGGAGGCGACGGGGGGCTGATCCGATAAGGAGAGGCAGCGGGGGACTGATTTGACAAGAGGAGCGATGGGAGAAGAAGGAGGAGGCGGTCGATGGCAAAGGGAGAGCTCTGGGAAGATGATACACATGCGAGGAAGGGGTAAGAGAAAATCAGGACACATGGGGAAGGGGAGTGGGGAAAAAAGAGGGCGTGCAGGGAAGATAATAGGCGAGAAGGGAGAAAGTTACTAGCGATGGCTAAACGCCATCGCTAATAATAGAAAAATCTATCACTAATAATCATAGGCCAAATTAAAAAAAATTCTATCGCTATTTTTTTTCTGAATATGATATAATTTTAAAATTCAAAGTCTATCTTCATCATTCATTATCTAATAATTATCGTTAGAGTATCGTTATAAAGACCACCTCGATCTGATAGCCCTAGCTATGTCGATTAATAAACTTCAATTTTGACAGTTACGAACGATCGCATAATGATCTGATATATAGAGACCATTGATGGATCCAAAAATTTACAGCGATAATGTTGATGATATTTGTAGCATACTATCAAAATTTCACTTCAATCGGACGTTATTATCATGATCAATTTAGTACGAAATGATTTCGATCGTTAAATAAAAAATGTGTGATCAAAAAGTCAGACGACGTCCGATTAAGATGATTTTTAAGATAAATGATCTTTGTTAGTACTTTAATCTTTTGTACGGTGATGATCATAAATTTAAATTACGTATATATGAACTATCTATATTAAGTAGATCTTATAAAGTACAAGTATAATTATTTAAGGACTTTAAGAATGAGTATCAAGAGACATATAGTTTTGGATCATTTATATATGTACGATTTAAATTTTACGATTATCATCGTATAAATGATTAAAATAGTAGCAAAATTATTTATTTAAAAATCATCTTATAATCAGATGTTGTTTGACCTTTTGATCACTCATTTTTCATTTAACAGGCTAAATCATCTCGTGCTAAATTGATCATGATAATAATATCCGATTAAAGTAAATTTTGATAGTATGCTATAAATATCATCAAGATCATTGTTGTAAGTTTTTGGATCCATCGATGGTCTCTATCTATCAGATCATCATGCAGTCGTTCGTGGTCTTCGAAATCAAATTTTATTGATCGACATAGCTAGGGCTATCAGATCGAGGTGATCTTTTGTGATGATATTCTAATAATAATTATTTAAATTATGAACGGTGAAGATAGACTTTAAATTTAAAATTATATAATATTCAGAAAAAAATAAAAAATTATAGATTATTTACCATCACTAATACGCTTCCTGCCGTCGCTAATAAGTTTAATAAATAAAAAAAAATTTATTAGAGACGACGATAACCATCGCTAATACTCTTTTTACAGTCATTAATAACTTTAATAAATAATTTTTTTTTTACGATGACTAAATCTATCGTTAATAGTGCCGTCGCTAATGATTATTAGCAATGGTAATCGCCATTGCTAATAATTTTTTCACCTTCACTAATAAATTTAATAAATTATTACTGACAGAATTGTTACTGTCGTAATATCGTAGCTAATATCCTCTATTAGCGATAGCGAAAATACCGTCGCTAATATCTTAATTTCTTGTAGTAAGATAAAATATAAAATAATTTGCAGACTAATCGGCTAGATTTTCTATCTAATATATAAGAGATACAATCTAGGATATTCTTTTTTACTATAAAAATGATGAATTCCCATGACTATGAGTTTTATGTTCTCATTATGTAATTCGATATGTCCATATATAGTATTTTATTAGGCTTCACCTATTCACCATATCAAAACTATCTATACTATACATAAGGCTTAATAATATCCTCAGGTCATAAGGACTTTCTATGTGTTATAATTAGAATAACTCTTTCTTAATGATAATGTTAGGTTTAAGAGTATATATATACAGTAGTCCAATTCAACATTTTTCTCCTATAAATACTTGAATGCTACCAAAAGTCTCCACTCTAGTGACTGAAACACATTACTTTATTACAAATAGTAGTACATCATGTAGCAACTAACAATGAGCGCATATCCTAACTAGGCTCATAGGTTGTGAACATTTTTAATATTACAAAAAAATAGAATATCGCACATATCTCTCTATCAATGATCTCTATCATCAACATGAATTCTATATAATATAATATAAGGAAAATTATGTCATCAAATATAACATCAAAGCAAGACCCATAAAATATGCATGTAATAAATAATTATTTATTATCAAATTATAAATTTATTGGCTTTGTAGGGCATATAATTCTTTCAAGAGTGTGATATTTGTAGGCTTGGCAATTGGATCGGGTTCGATGCAGAAAGGGTCAAAAATTCGTCAATCTGATTTCAATTTGTTATTAAATAAATAATCTAATTTGACACGTATAACTTATTTATTAAATAAGTCAAGTTAGGTTAAATAGATTAAATAATTAAGTAGATTTTTAACAAGTTAAATGAATTTAAATGGGTTAAACATATTAATTGGATCATGTCACAAAAGATAGAAACAAGTTTCAAATGGATTAAACTTATCTCCTATGGGTTAAACAGATTAAATAGATTATTTGATCCAATTAAACCTGAACATTAAATGGATTAAAAGAATTAAGTAGATTAGATGTCTAAAATCTGAATCGCATCCAAATGTTAAATAGATTAACAGGTTAATATATTTATGATCTAAATCTATTTAGTCCAAATCAAAATCTATTCACGATAGATGAAAATATCGACTGATCATATTTTGCCAACCCTAGATACTCGATTGGTTGGCCTTGCAAAGGATTTGATTGGGCATGTTGGCTAAGAGACTGACAAAGCTTATACATCTTAGGCTCATGAAAATGAAAACTTCAGTTTCATGTGACAAAAGAGTCCAATTTTAACGCGCATCATCAAGTATAGCTGAGCTTAACTTGCACATGATGAGATAATCTATTTTGTAATAGGTGAAGCTCGAATTAGAGCCATCAAAACAGATTGGCCTGGCTGGTGGAGGGCCGGTCCTTCACTGTCGAGTCCATTAGGATCGAGCTAAAAATTTTTTTAGATGAATTGGCCATCAAATAGGCAGTCCAGTCTTAATCCTTATAAGTGAAGGATCTAAAGGGACTGACTCTTATGACTCATCAAAAATTAAATAATTTAAAAAATATAAAAAAATAAAAATTCTCAAACATAATACTTTATTAAATAAATAAATAAATCAATCTCTACATCAAATTTTAAATATCAAAATAATATGAAATAAATTTAAAAATTTATAATAATACCATAATTTCTATTTTTTACAAAAAAAATATCATAAATTAATTAAACTCCATAAAATCAAAGAAACCAACAAATAACAAATATTGTTCAAATGACATTGAGTCCAATAATTGAAATTCAGTTCCTATTCTCAATTAAAATATTTTAAATAATTTTTAATTAGAAGATTAAGAAAAAAAATGGACAGCTTAGTAAAAAGTCATCCATGTGATTGGCTTTAATATTAAACCTCTTTCTTAATATTTAACAATTTATGAATTTTTTTTTTAATAATGGACCAGCTCATGCATTAGGCGGTCAGTCTTTTACATATCAGACCAGAAATGGCCGGATTAAAAATTTTTTTGTTAAATGAGCTACCAAAATATTAGTACAGTTTTGTTATTTTAAGAGCCTAAACAGGTCCGCCGATGGGCTACAGCCTATTTTGACGTCTCTAAGTCGAACAGTTTGATTTTATGCACTCTGGAACCGATGGTCGAGATCGAGGGAGATTTAGATGTCGAGATTGTTCACCCATTGCGAAGAGCCACGGATCGCCATCCGCGTGCGTCCTCCAAACGAGATCCTGACCATCCAATCCAACCCAATCCGACGCTCCATAGTGACGCGCGCCCCAAATTTCCCCAATTTCAAACCCCCGATCCCCCGTTTTCCCTCTATTTAAACCCCCTTTCTCTCCACCCGATACCCTCATCCCATCATCAAACCCTTCGATTCTCCGAATCCTTCTCTTCCCTTCGATCCCGAAACCCTTGCCTTCAATCCATTCTCGATGGCCCGAACGAAGCAGACCGCCCGCAAATCCACTGGCGGTAAGGCCCCCCGGAAGCAGCTGGCGACCAAGGCCGCCCGGAAATCGGCCCCGGCCACCGGCGGCGTCAAGAAGCCCCATCGCTTCCGCCCGGCACGGTGGCGCTGCGTGAGATCCGCAAGTACCAGAAGAGCACGGAGCTTCTCATCCGCAAGCTCCCCTTCCAGCGCCTTGTCCGCGAGATCGCCCAGGACTTCAAGACCGACCTCCGCTTCCAGAGCTCTGCCGTCTCCGCCCTCCAGGAGGCGGCGGAGGCCTATCTCGTGGGGCTCTTCGAGGACACCAACCTCTGTGCGATCCACGCAAAGAGGGTTACGATCATGCCCAAGGACATTCAGCTCGCCCGTCGGATCAGAGGGGAGAGGGCTTGATCGCCGTTTGATAATTGGTGTTCCTGCTCGGGCTTTAAGTGTTCATCTTAGGGTTAGATGAAGTGCTGATTGGATGTAGAAAGGGTGTGGAAGTTGTACTTTGGATGGTGTTTGTTTAAATGTTCACTGGTTATTTCATAGATCTTTCTGGGATATATTCGTGCGAGTTTTTTTTAAGCTACTCTTTCAGAATTAATAGCGGGAAAGGATTGATATGCGTGTTTTTTTTTATTTCTTTTTTTGAGTTTTGCTACACTACTTTTTTTTAATAATATTTTATTATTAAAGATAATTAGGATATATATATATATTTTATTTTATTATAAGGATATTTAAAATATTCATATTATTAAAATATATGTTGAAGATTTTTTTAAAAAATTAACTTAATTGTGACATAAATTAATTTAATTTTGAAATATTTTTACATTAAGTATATATAATATTTAATTAATAAAATTTAAATAATTTATATTTAATTCAATGATAAAATAGATAAATAATAAGCCATACAATCGATTGTATTTTATTAATTTTTGATTGTATGTTATGCACCTTGCATATATTTCGAGATTTATTTTGATTCACTTGTATTTGATGTATACAATAATTTTTCATGGAGTGGAATATAAGAAGATTCTAAGCTATGGCCTTAAGTAATAATTAAGAAGTTATCCTAACTGAGTTTATCCATTCTAATGGTCTGGGACTTTTAATAGCTTAGAAATAAGAGATTTCTGTTTTGAAATTTCTGCACCCCTCATGTGATGATTCGCTTGAGAGCACTTCTATTGGCTTTCTTAAAATTAACTTTGATAGCAAGGTCTTGGATGGTGATATTAGTCGCAATGTGGTTGTTATTATAATTCTTAGCTTGTAATTGGTAGCAATGGGTGGCCTATATTTGTATGATTCTTCTATTTTGTGGGGGAATCTGAAAGGAATTTGAAAAAGCCTAGTATATATTATGGGTTCTGTTTTGACTGATTTAAAATAATAATCAAATTGATTTATTTTGAATTAGTTTTTAAACTTGAAATCTAAAGCAAATCAACTACATAATATTGGTTCAAATTGATAAAAAAAGGTTGGTTCAATTTGATTTAACTTATTGAGCTGTGAGTTATTAGATTTTTGCCAAATAAAAAGTTCAAATATATTAAATAAGTTGTTATTTATTTAAACTTTAATCATGCTAAATGGATATATATGATGGACTAAATAGATAGTTTATGAATAAGCTAAATGGATTAAATGAAATAGGATTACAACTTTTTTTGAGAAAATATCACGCAACTTAGGATTTATCACATATATAAATATATACAAACATATATACACACATGGTTTGGTTTAAATTAGTTTTTTTAAAATTTAAACTGATACTAAAGCAAATCTTAAAATGTCTCATTCAAATAAACTAAAATTAGCAGCTCAAATTGATTTTGTGATTTAATCAATTTGATTGCATATCCCTAGAAGCAACCAACATTTTACTTGAAGGGTACTCAGAAAATGATGATCCGACGAACTAGGCTGATGCTGGTCTCTCTGATATTTGAAGGATTTATTCATTGCTTGTAACTTTTGAAGCCACCCACATCTACAAAGAAGCAGGCAGTGCTGCGGATCTAATCATGCAGGGTATACCATTTGAGACTCCTCTGCATCCTCGTTCATGGACGTATTTATATCAATACTGTTAATGATCGCTGCACTTTTTTTAAAAAAGAAGACAACCTTATAAACTCTGGTACATCTAACCAAGCTAAACTCTCGTACATCGCCTCCTGAAACATCTGCTGGAAAAGAAAAATTATTTTTTTCAAAAAAACTTAGATGGAACTCAACAATTCAGACTGATGGATCCAATAACGAAAATATCAATATCAGAATTAAGTACATCTGGATGGCAGAAGCTGACCATGCTAGATTATTTAACAACCTATGGGCAAGAAGATCAACTGCCATTTTAAAAGCCTCAGAAATCCATCTGCAAATACTGATTAGAACACAGGAACTTCAGTAGTATTGCAGCTTTCACCATCTCTGTCATTTGTGCTTAGGCCGGTGTTTGAGCTACTGCTGCTGCCTTTTCTTCTGCAGTAAACGGTATTGGCTTGGTTGGGGCAGGCAGGCGACCGATGCTATCAACCTTATCCCGCTGCTTTGGTGGCGGCCTGGCAGCTCTTGGTAACAGGCGTCCTTTCTTGGCAAACCACTCAGGCTTGAGCAGTGCCCGGAATCCCAATTTGTTGTAGTACACCTTCCTCACAGACCCATCTGCAGCTTCTACTGCCGCCTTTGCCCTAGCTGTCACCCTTGTTACCTGCATTAGCTCCCATGCATATGAACCAGTTAAAAGAGTATATTGTTCTACATATGAAAAAACGACCTAGTGTTGCAATTTGCTCATAGGGCAGCTTACATTTTTCACAAATGTGTGCACTACATGTGATGTCATACACGATGCACATGGCTTTGCCTTCTATTTTAATTGTTTTGAGTAGAAAACAGAATCAAAATGACATAGAAGTGAAGACTGACAGCTCGACATTACACATAAATCTCACAGCTGGCATAACTAAATCTATACACCATGAGAAATGGCGAAATGAGTAAGGAGCTAATTTAATGTTGCAAGAACGGGGCCAAAGAAGGAAATGAGTTGCTATAGGTCATGTATGACAAATGCATGCTGGTGAGACTCAAAACCTATATAACTGACAATGTTTAAAGTCAGGATGTATCATAAAATGACGAGGCTGTTGGTAAAAGAAAATTTCAGCTAGAGATGGGTGCACCAGATTAAAATGGAGTTGCATGTGCAAAATATACAACTAAGAATTCCTAATTCAAAAATAAGGACATTATTAAGCGCTAGAAGGTTTCAAAGCACATCGGAGCCCCATTTTGAGGAGGGTTAGTACTAAAAGTTCTTATTTTAAACATTTGTTCAGCCACTAGTGTTTCCCAGTGTTTGTATTTTAGAGTTGTTTTAGCTGTTATTTACTCTTAAATTTAAACAAAGCAATCTGCCTATTTCACCCTCATCTAGCAGTGCGGGACCATAAGAATATGCATAGTAGAACCTACCTGCATGTTATAAACAAAATTTCTATGAAAATTTCAGCTTCTTACCTTCTTAAAGTAAATGAAGTTGACAGACCATTGACCCAACAGGGTAAACTGAATGCAGATTTAGGATTGAGACTTAGGAAAAGGCAAGTTTTTATTGAATTTGGTGTCAAATTCTTCAATTAGCTTTCCTAAATCTTCAACTTAGGTTCTTGCCATCTGTGTGACCGAAACCAGGATTGGGCGTGGTAGATTAGTCTCTCAACAAAACAAAAAGGAAAGAAGAGATTGTAAACTAGTCCAATATATCAGAAATTTGTTCCTAGTTGATGTGGATTTATAAATGACTACAAGGCAACTTTGAATTGATTAATAAAGTAAATTGCTATTATCACCTACTGATTGCTGAGATAAGCTGTTATTAAGAGAAAATCAGAATGTCTGATACAGGATTGCCCTGTTTGAAATTAAGGAATTATTGTTAATACCAAACATTGGAGAATGATCTACACTAATGCAATATGCAAGAACATAAGAAAATTAAGATAGAAATTGAAGACCAATAGGGACAAGCTTACGTTCTGGAAGTATAGGTCATGATGGATACATGCAACAGATCAAAGTTTATCCATAATGGTCATCTTTATTTATGGAGGTTAGCATCTTGTTTATTAATGTGTTCAAGAGTTCTATTTGTGCATTCAAACAGCCTATGAAATCAAAAAGATGAAAGCATCTATTTCATTGGAAATAACCTAAGGATCAGCAAGTGATATGCAAATATGAAGAATTTACTGTGACACTAAATATAACCGCTAACGGAAGTTCACCTCAAGATGAATTGGCCATTTGATGTGTTCAGCACCACGACCCATCAATCTAACACCATCTTTTATCTGCTTCCCTATGGCACCTGTCTCCTATAAGATATAAGAGGATATTTTGAAGTTAATACAAACATGACATGACACTACGGTGTGAAAATAAATGATAAAGTTTACTACCTTAAGAGTTTTCATTGTGATGAGTTCTGATGAGTCAATTTTGCCTGCATTTATGAGTTTTGCAATCTTTCCCAATCCTACTGGCTGTTAAAAGAAACGAAAACAAAATGAAAACAACTTTAAAAGTTAAGAGAAACGACAGAAATGCCTCAAGTATGGTCACTGTCATGCAAGGCTAATAGCATACTCAGTCTTGTGGTGTCTTTTTCAGCTAACACCGGTAACAGGCGGGACCAACCGTTGTTTCCATCAGTAAATAAATAATATATAATAAGCATAACCTCTGTGAATCAACGCAAGATCCATTTTCTTTTTGGTATCAATGAAAGATCTTTTAGCTACCAAAACAATAATTCTAAGAATAAAATGAGTTGGATGCAAGAAGCCAAAATACAAACTATTCAACTATTTGAAGGATAAAATATATCTACCCAGTTAGTTACCTTAAGTGGTAAAGATTGAGAGCACAAAGTTAATGAGGAAGTTCTCAATAGATGAACATGCTCATGAAGGAGCCAGTAGTAGCACACCACACTAAAATAATTATGAACATACAGGCAAAGCTCGAGGAACCAAGAAAGAAGCTTCTAACAAAGTGCTCTACCTCCATGGAAATCAGAAGCAGAAAAGAAGGCCATGACAACATCGAGCTCATAAAAATCTAAGAACTAGCCTTCATAAAATATTGCATGGACTCAGATATAAGAGTTGGATACGACACAAGATATCGAGTTTGACCTAGCAAGAGCAATAAATTGGGATTTGGGAACTTATCAGAAAGATATTATTGGTAAATATGATCCAATGAGGCGTTAAAAGTGGTCTCTACATCTAAATGCAAAACTTTTTGAATCACTTTTTTTTTCGTGGCTATTGTTCCAATTTTCAATTACATGCTTTAGAAGTTTGTTGTCTTCATTACATTGCAATGTCCACTGTCGGTTCAGGCTCATTTTCTGCCTATACAGCTACTTGGTCTTACTACTTCTATGAAGCGATCAGCAGTTCAGGGCTATTGTTCGCTTCCTCCTCCATTACTTTTTGACCAGAGAAAACCTAGCCCTGAATTCTCGCCTCTCTCTTCATACCATCCAATTCCACTCCCACCACCATCTCAACCACCTGAATCCACCTCTTCCTTACCCTTATAGTTTGTTGCCAAGTTGAAATGCTAATTTAGCATGCCATGGTGGTGTATTGTCTATGTTATTTTCTGTATTTTTTTGATGTTATTTAGCATGACACTGTCCTAACCATATCTGTTCCACTTTATGAATGTTAAAATGACAAGTAGTTTCTCTAGCATTATGTCTCATGTCGAAGTTCATAATAATAGTACATAGTTGCATAACTTTCTTCCCCCTGAGTAATAGATATGCCCAAAAGTCCTTTTTTTTTTTTTTGATTTTGCACATCACCACTTTTTTCCAAGAGAAAAGGGCTAAACTGACTTCAACTTGAAAATGACAACCAAACCTTTAATTTGAAAAGCCATTTTGTTGCTTGATAGTTTTATCAGCCTTAGGGTTGTCATATGCTTGGGTTCAGCCCCAGCAAGTACCTTGAATAGGCTTCGCACAAGGCCCACCATAAAATCCCAGCTAAAATCTAGTCCATTATCTCCCATTCTTCATCATTTTCCTCCATGGGAGAAAAGGAGCATTCTCTCTAATGCAGTTGCTTTAGACCATTGTCGCACACAACTACGCCACTATGACCCCTCATAGCAATCTCTCACCTTCAAATTTGAATCTAGGGTAATCCATAAACAAGTTAAGGGATCATCTGGCTGACTCATTTTCCTAACTAAATACAGCCTTTGATTCTAGTCTTAGCAAAATCTCTCATCTCTAAATGCATTTAAAGATGCAGCCTCAGATTTAAAGTCCTTTCTAGTAAATTTCTTGTCTCAAAACTCACATTTCACTGAAAAGAACAACCATGTTCCTCCTTCTAGTTAATCTGCCTGGTTTTTAAAGCTCCTTTTCTTCGACCCTTAAAGATTATACATAAGCCATACTGTTACATCTTTATCTCTTGAAACCTCTCCTCATCTATCAATACTTCAGTCAAGTTTCTTTAAATACTTATTTCTGGAAACATCATGATGAAACATGAAATGATGACATGCCTCACTAAAAGGAAAAAATACTGATAAAAGGAAGTAGAACAAATCCCATGGCAGCGATTGCCAAATAGGGAAATCTCAAGTAAACACTTTTTCCAGAAGTAGTAGAAATAGAAAGGAGATAGACCATGTGACTACATCTAACAGTTGTCTGATGCAGCCATCTACTTTTAGTAAATTTTGATTTATAGTTTTTTAAGATGCTAATTATATGATATGCAGGAAAAAAGATCCCATATGTTCCAAAGTTTTTTCTTCAAAAAGACATCAGTGCTTAATGCACTTCGTTGGGCTGCATATGAGACTGATTCAAGGTGGATTGAAACAAGAAGCTTCTCATGATAGTGTCAAGCAGATAATGAGAAATTATAACTCCTCCATGGCTACACAACATAGATTACCTGGCCATCTTTGTCCCCTTTTTGGATGTTGAATTAGCAATGGATATCCCTAGCATAGAAATCCATGCAAACACTTGAATTTTAAAAGCATGAGAAGCTGAACAACTTTTGTTTTCCCAAGAGATGCGTATAGATAAAAGCCTAAATTTTAATGTTTTATTTGACTTGTACCTCATTATTTTCCAAGAATAAAGGGTCAACCAAAAATCAAGTTAAACTAGAAAAAGACCAAAGAACTTTTAGATTGATAGAGTCATCTGCCTAAGGATTGCTATTTTCTTAGGTTCGGTCAAGCTAAATCTTAGCCCATCATCTCCTGTATACCATTATTCCTTCAAGGGAAGAAATGTAATGAACTTTTCATTTAATTTAAAATCTGTCTCATAATTGACATCCATACTCACCCATTATAAAACTCTGTAGCATTCACTCACCTTCTTATAAGACTCGGGCAATGTCCAGACTTTGTATTAGAATCAATAGTAATTTCCAGAATGGTCAATGGATAATTAGGTATATTAAGTTCCTCTTTAAGCACAACCTTTGATTCTGATAGCAAAATATCTCCCACAAGCGAAAAATGAGAGGCTGATGAAAGTTCTATCCACAACACCTTCATAAGTAAAATTTCCTAAATTGCTTGCCTCAAAAAAAATCATATTGTTTAGGAAAGAAATCATATTATTTTGGGAAGAAACACAACCTCGTTACAAATGAATCCTACTTAGATATTTAATTTGCCAAATTCCTAAACCCTTCTATCCTCGTTGATTCACCTAACAGCCATAATATTACCTTTCACGTCCATTTAAAGAAAAAAAACACTTTAATGCAACTTAATGCTACAGACATACCATACCTATATAGGACAGCATAGGTAGAACAATCTTTCTTCTAAGCAAGAATAGTTGATAATTTTTCTTCTGATATTGCCAATTACCAGGTATTTGCCAACACAACTGGCCCCAAACATGCCTTCTCATGTTTCCCAGTAAGTTTCATAACTGAAAGAACATGGCCAGCAGTAATTCAATGGTGCAACATATGTAGGTGCTCATCCTCAATATACCACCTACCATCTAATTATAATGGAAGTTGATTGATCTAGTCATGCACTTTAAGTGACTAATGAACCAAAAACTGCTTAGCAAGGTTCACCATGTCGGTACTGGGTCCCATACTGGTGCCAACTTGTGATTGTGTCGCGGCCTGTTTGGCATACCGAATGTTGGTACACCCTGATACCACGTTTCGGTACTGAACCAGTATGGTATGGTACATCTCACACTATTTGGTTCAGTCTGGTATGGCAAACCTTGCTATTGAGCCTATCATAAGCATTTTCCCCAAACTTGAAGCTAAATTTGCATAATGCAACTAAGTTATCAGCTGTGGATCTCAGCACCAACAATGCTGACAAATTTTTGAAGAAGATCCTAGTATCTTTACAAATTACAATACAATATTAGCCCAATGCACATCATGTCTAGTTTGCATATTCTAGACCCAATATAAACATAGTATCAGAGACAAGCCAAAGTTGTTCTCTAATTCCGCATCAAAACAACCTTTTTTAGTCAATATAACAGAATAAACCATCATCTACGATAACTCATCCAAGAACTTCATCCTGGAATCACCTAGTCTCCTTCCCGATCTATTATACTACTTGCACCACCAACATAATTACCAAAAGTCACACCAAAATGATTACATTTGAGAAGAAATATAGCAAAAGAAACTAGGAAACAGAACATTTGATCACCTGGAAGGTGAGGCTGAATGGGTTCTTGAACCCTCTTCGCGGAAGGCGGCGGCGCAGCGGGGTCTGGCCACCCTCGAAGCCAAACTTCATGGTTCCCCTCGCCTTCTGGCCCTTGTGCCCCTCCCGGCCGTTTTCCCCTTGCCGGACCCGATCCCCGCCCTTTCGCTTCTTCTTCTTCCTCGGCACGTTGTTCCTCAGATCGTTCAGCTTCAGGAGGCTGACCGTCGCCGGCGAGGAACCCATCCCCGCCATCTGGCCGTACGAAGCCCGAAAGATCCCATAAGGACCCGCCGCCGACGGCGGCGTCGGAGAAGGAGGGTGCGGCGCTCGGGTTCTGGAGAGGGGAAGAACGGCAAAGGAGAGGGGTCGGGTGATGGGTGCTTGGGGGAGGATCGGAGGCTTGAGCTTGGAGACGAGAGAGAGACGGCGCCACATGGCGAACGTTAGGCCGCGGGGTTTGGGATGGGGGTTTGAGGTTTGAGGAGAACTCGGGGTGAATGCGGGAAGATCACAGCCGTCCACTGCTAGTTGATGAAACGGCCCAGTGGTTGCTTTGTGGGGAAGACGCTAACCATCTGATCTGATCGGGCTCGAAGCAATTAGTGGAGATTGATTTTGAAAATGGATTTAAAATCGATTTTTATGCCTGACGGACTAAAGATTAAGCTGATGCTAGTTTTTTTTTTTTGGATATATACGCAAGTCCCACCAGCTCTAGACCCAGTCATCGGAGTGCTCTACCACATACAATACGACCTAATCTATCACATTGTTCTCCTCCTAATAAATATGGCGGATCAACATCGTAGCCGAGAGACGAAAAGAATATGACAGAGGAGCGAATAAACTTTGCTTCATGTTATCCCATTCACTAAATGATGGTAGCAAATTTCTCTCAATGAAAATCCTCTGTGCCCATAGCTTTTCTTAGCATAGATGATATCTGACCAGGCAGCATGAAGCTCAGCTTCCGGGATTGAAAGCTCAAATAAATAAGAGACTCTCGCCGTTAGTAGCTTGGTATCCGAATCTCGGATGATAAAGTTTGCACCATCCCAACTATCTCTGATACTGCTATCGAAATTCATCTTAATAAATCCTGAAAAAAAAGACTCTCAGAAAATGATTAAGTTGACGTAGTTTAATTCGGTGGCAGACAGAGTATCTCCTTGTTTAAATGCTTGATTTGAGTTCAAACCCAAGTTATTTAATTTTGAAGTATATAAAAGTGAGTTGATTTCTAAAATTTAATTTTAAATAATTTTTGTTAGATTATTTTGAAAGATTTTTTTGGTAAAGATTAAAATATGCTAGAAAGAAGATTATCAAAACTAAAAAAAAAAGAAAAAAAAAAAAGAAGGAGGATATATTAGTATATATGGGCTCTCGTGAGGGAGAGAGATACTCTTAAACCTCCAAATCCAACCATTGGTTAGTTATAATATATTAAATTTTAATTAATTATTATAAATTAATTTTAAAATATTTTTATAATTTAAATTTAGTTAAATTGTTTCAAATCTAAAAATTTTTAACAGCCGTGTGCAGCTACTGTATATTATAACTAGTATGTTCAAAAGAATACAAATTGAATAATATTTTAGAAACCTCTTTCAATATAATCTTTCAATATAATTTATCAAACAATTAGCATAAAAAAATATTTTTTATACCATGTCTTTTAAATAACAACTATGCATGAATAAAAATGCTTTTGAAACATCTCTATACACAAGAAATAGAAAATATAAAATAATATTAATTTTAATTATTATATAAATAAAAATGAGAATCCAACCATAGAAATTTGACAACCCCTATATGATTCAAAATGTTACAAATTAAGTATACATTTGGTCTATGTATATAATAAGATAAATATTTTGTGAGTTTGAACTTTAATATGCCTTATTCTATGTATCAAAAGTAGGCTATCTACTAAAGCTCATTCTTTTCAATAAATATTGTATGCCATAAAAATATAAAAGACCGTAGACAAATCAAGGCTTTAACAAATTAAATACTATGTAGTCTGTAGATGGTGAACTACATTCAACAGCCATTTATTAGCTAAAACTCTTACCAAATGGCCAAACGACAATAGCATGAAACTGTGATGCGCTTAAAAAATAAAGGACAGCAAGCCTAAGGATAGAAAGTCCTAATCTAATTTTTTAAATCATTAAACAAGATCAATTTAGTGCCTTGGAGAGACAACTATAGATCAACCCACTTCACAACTTCAAATGCATTTGCATCCATTCAACTTTATTTCCTCCTCCTTCTCCTCTTTGTTGCCCAGAGATAGCAACCCAAGAGGGAAAAAAGGATGAATTAGATTGATTAAAATTTTAATCAAATTTAATCTCTAAACAATAATGTTTTCAATTTGAAACTAAACTAAGTGTTTGTGATGTGATCAATATGTGCAGCAGCAAAAGTAAATAATTAACAAAATTTTGCAACAAATAATCTTATAAAAAATAGAACTAAAAGCAAGTAAAGTAAGAAAAGTAAGAGAAGCAAAATAGTGAAGAGAGCAGTGCACAATCACAAATACACAAGAATTTTATAGTGGTTCGG
Source organism: Elaeis oleifera (assembly GCA_000441515.1). Classification (NCBI taxonomy): domain Eukaryota; kingdom Viridiplantae; phylum Streptophyta; class Magnoliopsida; order Arecales; family Arecaceae; genus Elaeis; species Elaeis oleifera. Next base: position 52,125 of record KE504720.1, on the reverse strand, counting down.
TACAATCCATACCTACGTCCACTCCTTAAACTCTCCATGAAAATTCTGCTATAATTCCTCTGATTACAATATGTTATTTTTTCGTACTCACAACAAATCCAGTTGATTTTTCAGGATCACCAACCACAACTTTACATTGATAGTTTTTCAGACTCACTATAAATCTAGTTAGTTTTTTGGACTCACCAATTAAAATCTACAACATCCAATTACGAACTTGGACGAACCTCAACCCCAAATTTTTTTCCTTTAAAGAAACTTATAAGGAACAAAATATAATATATGAAATTTCAGCACGTAAAGAAAATAAAAAATGAAACTCTTTTGAGCACGGAAAGAAGCTGGTGATTTGCTCTTTACTGCTTGATTTCTTCTTCAATTGATGCTTGAGAGGATGTAGAATATGTTGGAAAAGATCACTTTTTGAAAGCTCTAAGAATAGTGCATTACTTTCTTTCTTTTCTTTTTTTTTCACAGGTATTCAATGTTTCTCATAAATTTGAATGTTTTCTCTTCTTAATCCTTTCTTTTGCTTCCCAATTGATTCTCCATCTTTAAATAGACTTAATAATGGCTGGAGAAAGAGTTTTAGCCATTGAAATGAAGAAAATAGTCATTGGGAGAAAAAAGTTGAAGTTTTAAAAACTAACCGTTACAGTCACTGAGTTGACTCAAATTTTTTTTGAGTCAGCTCAGTTCATCACTGAGTTGACTCAAAAATCTATTGAGTCAACTTAGTCCCCTAACTTTAAAAATTTAACTTCCTGTCTTCTTTTCACTAAGACTTGGTCGACTCCGTTACAGTCACTGGATCAGCTCAGTTTTTCACTGAGTCAGCTTACTTCTTGTCTAAAACTCAAAAATCTTTCTATAATTCTTTTGACTTAGTAAATCTTGAGGAAAACCTTTTCATAGATTATTTCTTCAATTTAAGCACCTGAAAAGACCTACATATATTCTTGAAACACATTATTAGTATCATTTATACTCAATATTTTAGAATCATCAAAATCAACCTTGCGGTCAACAATCTTCCTTTTTTGATGATGACAAAACTTTGAGTATATGCCTAATAAAATAATAATGTATTTCAATGCATTTTGTCAAATTAAGACATAAAGTTATGGATTAAATAAATAAATGCATACTTCATGAATATTCTCAATTAATCTTTTAGTTCATTGCACATATTGCACATAGTTTATAGTTCATTGCATAAAATTTATAATATCTCAATTCAAATTAATGAGTATTATTCTTTTCCAAGCTTCAAATTGATGAGCATTTTAAGAATTAATTCATTAAGTATATACTTAATATTTCTCTCCTCCTTTTTGACATCATCAAAAAGTATATGGGAATGATTTAAAAATAATCATTAAAATCAATAAGCATGTATCAAAATCAAAGATGTATGAAATTCAAATGAATTATCTCTCCTTTAAAGAAACTTATCTTTTGATTCAAAATATGTTTAAAATATTTTCTTCTTTTCATAAAATCAACTTGAATTCACATACCAATGACTCTCCATCTTTTTGAATGAATATGACTTTTTTAATCAGATTTTCAAATAAATACTTTTATGCTTTAGAAGAAATAAAGCTTTTTAAAGATTTGAACAATGAAATTAAGCATACTAGATACATCAATATTCATTCTTTCTTTTCTTAATGAATTTCAATCAATTAGATTCGAAAAGATATATATCGAGAATGTATCAAGTAAATCAATGATAATATCAAAGCAAATGAAAGTCACTTTTTTAAATTATTTTTTGAATGTAAATTGCTTCAATATAATAATTTATTAGGATTTTTCAATTCACATAAAAAATTTAGTATCATATTTGAATTTATAAATATGTTTCAAAATTAGATTTAAAAATTTATTCTTGGAGTAGGAATATATTTCAAATTCATTTTAACTTCGATCAATGATCCAAAATGATTATAGGATCAAGTCATGCAAAGTATAAATAAACGAATCAAATAATCAAAAACACATGAATGCTCAAATTAGGAAAACATGATATAATTTTTTTAATTATTTAAGTTCAAAATTATTTCTCTCAAAATAAATCAACTAGCTAGAATTCTCAATTAAAATAAGATTAAGTTCAAAAATCATTTCTCCTCCTATGTTTAAGAGTTAATGCTAGAAATTTATTTTTCTCAATTCTTCCTCTTTTTCTTTCAAATTATGCATATTCATTTAATTTCAAGAGAAGAAGCCTTACATTTTTCTCCCCTTACTTTTGCAAATAAAATTATTTAAAATTAAGAAAGATTTAATAGTGTGAGTATCAATTAAGCGGACTAAGTATCAAACTAAGCATTCAATTAATTCAAATATCAAACACATATAGCATGCACTTAAGTACACACCAAATTTTCAAAAATTTTACTTTTCATTAATTTCTAAGGATATTTATATAAGATATTTACAATGATAACAAATATCTAAAGATCCAAAAAGTATAGCATGCACACAAGTAATACATTATCCAATCAAGCTTATTTACTTTAAGTTTCACAAGTTATAACGTGATACGAGGGGTTATAAGAGCATGCTAAATTTAAATAAAATTTATGTTCACTATAAGTAGAATGATTCAAATAATAAAAAGATCATATTTAACAATACATTTAAGCATTCAAGTCATAGAGTGAGATTATTACAAGCACAGAAGAATCATCAAAATCAATCAATGTTGCAAAATAAATTTAGCAAACAATAATGGTATGATGTGAGAAAGGTTTAGCTTTTACCAAATATCACTATCCATCCATTTTAAGTCCTAAGTATCCATTTTCGAGAATTTGATCCTTTCATGCCATAGGATACTTGATATATTTGCAAAATTATTTCTTACCTTTTGGTACCCAAGCCATCTTAAATCCATTGAGGTTAGAGTATATAGTTTCTTTTGGAACCTAAATTTGTTTGACCGATGTATCGCTGATTCTTTTAATATTACACTCTAAAATTTTATGGCCAATTTAGTTATATTTAAAATATTTAATGAAATAATTTTCAAATGAAGCTTTTATGAATTTATTTTTTTATAAAATTCTATTTTTTTAAAGGAGTATACCCAATTCTTGCATTGTTGAAAATAGATTTTTGATTTTTCAGCATAGATTGAAGATTTTCAATACTAATGTAAATTTTCAGTAATTAACTTTAATATTCAATCTCTTTTCTTAGTTTAGTATTTTCTTCAATAAGAGATTTTTTAGACTTTGATAATTTTTTATTTCTTCAATTAAAGATTTTTTTCCTTCAATAATTTATTTTTCAATTACAAACTTAATTCTCTTCTTCATCAAATATTTTTTTCTATCAAAATCATATTCTTTTCTTCAGCTAAAGATGTATTTGACCTTTTAAGCTCCTTATTTTTCAGCCTTAACTTTTGTATTCATCCATTAGGTCATTAAAGGGTTCAAACAATTAATCAAATATAAATTGAAAGAGTTTTTAGAATTTACTTCATCTTCAATGGCCATGAGGTAAAGATTTACCGCTTTTTCTTTCTCATCAAAACTTGAAGTGTCACTATCTCTCCAAATTTTTAGCATTGCATTTTTTTTTATCCTTTTAAGGTGCTTCTTGAGTAAAGAATAATCTGGCTTGTAGTGTCCCTTCTTGTTGCAATTGTAGCATATGGTACTCTTCTTTTTTTTTTGTTCATTTTCTTTCTTTTTCATACTTCTCTTCATGAGAAATTTTTTGAGTTTTTTTGTGAGTGATGCCATGTCCTCATCATCTTCACTCTCCTGTTCATCTTCTCCTTCATCCGATTCATCGCTTTCTTCATAGTGTATAGTGGATTTGAAGGTGATGGTTTTCATCTTCTTTGACTCTTCTTCTTCCTCCTTTTGAGCTTTGTTCATCTCATGAATCATGAGTGAACATATCAACTCTTCTAAAGATAGCTTGGTGAGGTCTTTCACTTCTTATATGGCGTCACTTTTGCTTTTATTTCTTTAGTAAAGATCTTAAAATCTTGCACACAAGTTTATAGTTAGTATAAGTTTTGTCAAGCCTATTTAGTACATTAATAATATCAATAATTTAAAAATATATCAAAATTAATTTATATTTTTTTATTTAAATATTTCATATTTGTGAACAAGTAAATTAATTTTGGACTCTTTAACTTAACTTATTCCCTCATGAGTAACTTCTAATCTTTTTCAAATTTTTTTGGTTGATGTACACATAGATATTCTATTAAATTCATGTACATCTAGAGGGCTATAAAGCATATTGATGGCTTTGGCATTTAATTAAGCCATCTTTCTATCATATGCATCCCAATCTTTTTTCGATTTGGGAACTAACATACTATTGACTATAATTATGGGTGTGTATAGTCCTCTAGTTATGATTTTTTACATATTATAATCTAGAGCTTGTATAAAATTTTATTCTTGCTTTCCAATATGTATAATTAGTGCCATTAAATAGTGGTGGTTTAAATGTGGATTGTCCTTCAGTAAATGAAAGACCACTTGAGGTTGTCATGATCTTTAGCTCCACAAGGTCAACAACTAATAACAGAGCACTTGCTATGATAGCATTTGTTGCTCAGAGGTAGCAACCCAAGAGGGAGAGGGGATGAAGTGGATTGATTAAAATTTAACCAAGTTTAATCTCTAAATAATAATATTCTTAATTTGAAACTCAACTAAGTGCTTGTGATGCGATCAATATGTGCCGCAACAAAAGTAACAAAACTTTACAATAAATAATCTAATGAAAATAAAACTAAAATATGTAAAACAAGTAAAGTAGAAAAAGTAAGAGAAGCAAGATCGTGAAGAGAGCAATACACAATCACAAACACATAAAAATTTTATAGTGGTTCGATGCAATCTGCACCTACATCCACTCCTTAAGTTTCTCTTAAAAATTTCACTATAATTCCTCTGATTACAATGTATTATTTTTTTGACTCACAAATAAATTTAGTTGATTTTTCGGGATCACCAACTATAACCTTACACCAATAGTTTTTCAGACTCACTATCAACCTAGTTGATTTTTTAGACTCACTAACCAAAACCTACAATATCCAATTATGGCCTTGAACGAACCTTAATCCCAAGTTTCTTTCTCCCAAAAAAAATTTGTAAGAAATAAAATATAATATATAAAATTTCAGCACATTAAAAAAAAATGAAACTCTTTTGAGCATGGAGAAGAAGCTGATGATTTGCTCTTTGATGCTTGATTCCGTCCTCAACTGATGCTTGAGAGGATGTGGAAGATGTTGGAGAAGATCACTTTTTAAAAGCTCTCAAAATAGTGTACTACTTCCTCTCTTTTCTTTTTTTTCAAAGATATTCAATGTTCCTCATAAATTTGAATATTTTTCTCTTCATAACTTCTTTTCTTACTTTCCAATTGATTCTTCACTTTTAAATAGACTTGACAATAGCTGAAGAAAGAGTTCTAGCCATTAGAATGAAGAAACTAGCTATTGGGAGTGATTGGGAGCAAAAAGCTGAAGTTCTAAAAAACTAGCCATTATAGTTACTGAGTTGACTCAAATTTTTTTTAAGTTGGCTTAGTCCATCATTGGATCGACTCAAAAATCTATTGGATCGGCTCAGTCTCCTGACTTCAAAAATCTGATTTTTTGTACTGAGACTAGGTTGACTCAGTTTTCTACTGAGTCGACTCAGCTACGTCACTGGGTCAGCTCAGTTATTCATTGGATCAGCTCACTCCCTGTCTAAAACTCAAAAATCCTTCTTTAATTTTTTTAACTTGGTGAATCTTGAGAGATCTTTTTCATGAATTATTTTTTTCAATTTAAACATCTGAAAAAATCTTCATACATTCTTGAAACATATGATTAGTATTATTTATACTTAATATTTTGAAATCATCAAAATCAACCTTGGGGTCAACATTCCTCTTTGTTGAAAAAGAATGATGGGAGTGCCACCTCTCATTTCATTAAGGGAATGAAATAGGAGCAATATAAAAGAATAGAGTAGATATAAAGGAGGAGGAGAACAAAAGAGGAGAAGAAAAGGCAAGTTATCGATCTATCTAGAGAAAATGAAGACCCTACATCCTCATTATAACACGGAGTTTAGATCCTTTATTGTGTATTTTTTGCACCCTAAAAGATGATACATATTTGGATGGACAATATGTCATCCATCTTGGAGAAGGATGATCATCTCTCATCTTGTTGGTCCGCCAAATATGGATAGTGTGCCAAATATAATGAGTTAGAAGATAGGCAACAACCATCTATCACTAAGAGAGATGACATGTTGTCCATCTAGCTAAATATGTATCATTCTCTATTGTGTGAAATACATACTGTAGAAGATTTTAATTGTTATAATTAATGACCTTCCCAACCTCCCATCATATCTAAGTGCAATTACAGATTAATGTGGTCCTTATACAAGATGGGCATCAAAACTTTGTTCTTTAAAGTGCAGCTAGCCAATCTCCTATCATCCTCAAGTTAATTTGATACAAGATTTGTAGCATTGGTCATTGTTTATCATTGACGATATAATGTTCCATTCCCTCCATATTGCCCAACACAAAGCTGCCATCCAACAATTCTACATGGTTTCTTTTCTTGGAGAACTCAAGCTTCTCTCTAGTGACACAAAAGTGAGCAAGCTAAGATCATGAAACTTTTAACTTTATTGATGCTTGAGAAGATTTCCAAAAGGCAAGAATTTGTGGATAGGCTATCTGACTTTATCTTCATTAATTTTTCTTTTGCAATCTAATAGACATTCAAAATTGGATAAACAACAAGCTAATATGAGATCTATTAATAGGCATTAAGAAACAAAACAAGCATTTCATGGTTTAGCTTGTTTTGTAGGTTCATTTTTAGTCAAATTTTTACATTCTAAGGAATTGACAATCTTAAATAAATGAAAGAAATATATTTCATCAAGAAAAGAAAGGAGAAGGTAAAAAAAGGGGAAAACCTCTTAAGCTTGATATATGTTATTGACCTACTATATCGAATATAATATATTCCAACTAGTTTATCAAAAAAAAATCCACTTTATTATTATTGAGACATTTTTAAAGATCATCATCACAGATATTTTGTTGCTATGTTTATCCATAAATGTCATCATGGATGTGATTTTATAATTTCTAATGTGATGTCTTTTTTCACTAAATATAGCGATATTATGCTTTTTATTATATTTATAAATATAAGAATAGATCTACTTTAGTAAATATCACAACAGGTTTATTAAAATAATAATAGTAAAAATTATTGCTAGTGTTACTCTAGCCATATCTAAATTTTATAAAGATATGACTATCTAATTTTCACTGAAAATAATTTGAATTTTTCAAATATGACTATTTTTCTTCTCACTATATTTTGTATTCTCATATGAACCCTGTGTCCTCACCATCCACCTAGATCTAGACTCTTATTCTTCTCTTCCCACTATTTAGTGCCACTCACCATTATAATATTGATTGATTGAGATCCAACTATAACAGATAATCTCCATTCTCTCCCCCACTTGATTATTCTTTTTTTCCTTGATTTCATGCTAGTGATTGATAAAAATCCTAGGTCATACAAAATCTTAATTTTCAAGTATAAAGTATTCTAAAAATTCTAACAATCCATAACCACATGGATCAAGAATGCTCGCATGGAAGAAGCTGCACAATAGGGGCAGAGGTGGAGGAGGCAAAGGTAGAGGCTAGTGAAGAGAGAAGGTGACATTGGAGAAAAAATTTGGATTTGCGAGAAAGAGTGTGAGAAGAGGAGGAGATAAGGTGGCGAAGGGTGCTGGCAGACTTATCCAATGAAGTAGGAGGAGAAGACAAGGGTCTAAGATAAACTATCTTCGACCAATAGAGGAGGCTAGCATCACTCCACAATAAGAAGGAAGGGAGTGTGAGACATCGAGGGCTTAAGAGATAAGATCTTCGATAAAGGTTCTATCAAATGAGAGGCAGAGGAAGGTGGAGGATGGTTGTGTGCTTGGAGAGGAAGAGATTAAAGGGCAACAATAAGACAGTAATGGCAGAAGAAGATTCCAACAAAGAGATTATTGGAGGAGGAGATGAACAGTGTACTCAGTGGTGGCTTTAGCAGTGGCAACTGTTAAATTGAGTAAAATATAAATATATTAGATACTTTTCAGCTTCAATTTTGGTAATATAAATGGTTGGTAAATTTAACATGTGTATTTGATGTAGATTTGAATATTGAATGGAAGTACAATTGGAATAGCTATATGAATTTCATATATTGAAATTCTAATATGTATATAAATACATTTATATACATTATTAATTATGCTAAATAGGAAAAAAAAGCTCCTAAAGCAATGATAAAAAATGTCACAGAATCACTAAATAGCCTAGTTGCAGGCAACATTTTAAAACATCTATAATGATGCTTATAAACATAAAAAAGTAGTAGATAGAACAATTCTAAGTGATATTTATGGATGTTACTTAAGAAGATAAAATGATATTTATAGGTGTTGCAATACTTTTTGTTGCTTCAGTTATAGCTATATTAGAAATATTAGAGCTATGCTTGCAAACGTTGCCATAGCTTGACGTGAATTAATAACTATCACAATAGAATACTAAAGTGACATAGAATTGTCATCAACTTTGAAATTAAAAGGTTATTTTTTAGTAATATCTTAAAGTTGAATAGCAATATTTATGGCAATTATCAAAATAGCTTATGACCTACATGCACCAGCATTTGTTAGAAAATAGCTTAAGGTTAATGCGACGGTGCTTGCTGCGATATTTTAAAAAATATTGAAAATATCATTCATCTATTATGATATTTTAATTTTTTTGTCATTTTTCGACATGCAATAGTAGACCATATTTGCTATAGTGACCCATTTCCTTATAATTTTAATCTTTTAAGGTCAATTAGTGAGCTAATGCTATATTAGACCATAAATTTGTTGGAGTTTATGAATTTAAATTTTTCTAATTTAATTATTCATGAAATTATTTTTGATTATCTCTTGTTTTGATTCTAGTCCATACCAACTTAATTAGCATGCTATAAGTATGGTATATACTGTATGGATCAACAGTCCATATGAGCATAATTCTCACTCAGTTATCACTATATTAAGCCTTATATGTATTAATAACCCTTTTCTATATGGTCAAGCTTTTTCTAGGAATTGCTTATCAACACATTTTTTATTGTTTCAAACAATTTCATGACAATCATAATATTAACCCTTCTCCCTTGTATCTTTATGGCCATTCATAAGCTGCTCTTATAAATTCCAATATCATTATTTAAGTTCTTGCTTTGAAGGCAAAAGATATATATTTTCTCATTATTAAATTCTTAAAGAACTTTACTTTTAAATCTTCTAATTTGATGCCTTAATAACTCCTTAATAGGGATCTTACCAAAATATATGTATAGATGCTTACCAACATAAGATAGTATAAAGCAAATACAACCTTTATGTCAAAACCAAATATATAGTGCATCTCCTCTTGTCATTCGGTTCAATAATGCATTATCTGCATCCTAAGATCCAAGTTTAAAAAGCTTTTGCTTAGGAGCAAGAATATTACTTAAAGGGAAAAATCCTAATTTTTGGCGCTATATAGCAATGCTATTGAGTTCCATTCTTGAGCATGACATCTTTCAAGAATGGTTTAGCTAAATAGCTTTGAAAGACAACATATTTGGACAGCTCATATAAAATTTTCTATTATAATCTCTAAAAGTCATGATCTCATCCAAATTAGTCTCTAAAGAATATATACTCATCCAACTTAGTCTCTAAAAGACATATACTCATCCAAATTGGATGTGTAATAAACTTAGGATATGTAAGAGACAAAAATGGAGTTAATCAATTGTCCATTTTAAATCTTATATTTCAATGTGATAGATCAATTATTGCCCGAATATCCATCTTTGGATTGCATGAGTATGTTTGTTTGAGCATTGAAGTTTTATACAATATTGTTTTGTTTCTAATTTGCATGACAAAGGCTCTTTATTTGTCAGCATATATCATCACGTATGATAAGGAGTGATGTGGCACCATGTACATAAGTATAATATAGACTAATATAACAATAGATCTCTGTTCTCATAAAAGAGTCTATATACATGCACCCAAAAGATACACGCATCATCAATGGTTGGAACATAAGCTTTTCGTTCTTCCTCTCTATATTTCCAGACAAGTCCAAAATTTGGCTTAATAGCTTCAATGCAGGTCATTATTACCATTATATTAGTGAAAACAGCTTGTTATTTGGTGGCATCAACATCATTAAATATGACTTTTTATTCATCTGCATTTATGTGATACAATGCATGTATGTATCTGAAATATAGCATGCATTAACGAAGAAACTCTGGCAATAGTCTTTGCCAAGCATGCCATCTATGTACAAGGCTTGTTTTTGCAATAGCTCTTACTCTTCTCTCTCGAACCCAATGTGGGACTAAACCCAAATTTTGGCAGCAAACGTCCAAACCCCTCCACTCCCACTCCTCTGTGTGCCAACCCCAATCAAATTGCACCCTCTTCCCTTTTAATAGCCACGATATTATTACTTTTATATGCGAGCATTCAATCCGTTTGATCGGAGTTCGTACATTCTTTCACATCCCTTTGCCAATGCTGGGCTCTCATTGCCAACGATCACTTCTTTGTCGATTAGCGAAATATGTATCTTCTGAAGCCACTTGTTCAGATCTCTATCTTGTCTCAAGACTTCTCTCCTTCTAACCTCACCACCACTGCCACTACCTAAAAGAGAAAAGGGCAACCCTAATTCCAACCTAGACCTCTCTCTTCATCTTGATACATCAATGGCAGCAAGAGAGGTATTACTAAACTGGATGGATCTCCCATAGAGCTTTTGAAGGAAATTAGTGATAGACTACCCTATTGCATGGACAAAGTTCGATTTCGATATGTTTGGCGTGCATGGCGTGCCACTATTCCTCACATCCGATTCCCTCTTTATTTCATTTTGGGCATAAATTTGCATCCAAGGTTTTTCAAAAAGATTTTTTTGGTGGTTTGAAGATCTAATAATGTCACTAAGAAATGGAGGTGGGAATATGCATATATGCACATATGTATGTATTATATGCATGTATATACATATGTATGCATACATATGTTGGGGACTTCATATGCAAAACCAAGGAAAATATGCAAAATAAATATAAATATTGGTGAAGCATACTACTTAAGGTACTTTTTTTAGACATAATTATTCCTACAATGCAGATAGTGATTTTGCTGAGATTATTGTCTCTGAGACAACAAGCCTTTATGTTTATATAATTTAGGCTGGATCTCAAATTATAGCACACCAATGCCTATACTTGTTAATTTGCAAGAGAGAGAGTATGACATTAAGAAAGGAGAGAAGAAAGAATTATCTAAATCCTTTTAAATATATCATATTTATAAAAATGAAAAAAATATCTCAGAAAAAGAATATGACTGTCAAAGCTTCAAACTTTTCTCTACGGATCATAAGAAGGGAAGATATTATTTTGAAAATATAAAACCCTAACACACACATATGTATAGACGTGTGTGTGTGTGTTATTGTAGGATTTGGGTGGGGGGCGGTATGGTTGGAAAGGAGCAGAGTCTTTGTCAGAGAAGAAAAAGCCTGGTCTGTAGAACCGGCTTACCTCACCGTTGGTGCTGGCGGTTGCAGCCTATATACATATCTTGTATATGTAAAAAGTTTTATAATCGAATTGATCGTGAAAAAAATTATAATCGGACCGTCATCATTTACTACGTACATATATTGAGATATCCATCAAAATAAGAGATAGTTATGTGATATTTATCTAAACTGTTCAAATATCATTAGATTTATCCATCCTTCTTTTTTTAGTATTACGTGAGTGCGGCCATCCATCTTTTGATCGATATTTTTGAAGCATATCCGATTATAATTCTTTCCATGATCGATTCAACTATAGAAATTTTATCTTTTGTGCATGGTATACACACCTCAATGAGTATGAAACACAAGATGCGTGGTAGCATGTGCATGGCTGTTGCATCTACCGTTATTTTTTTATTTTATTTTTATTTTATTTTTTTATTTTTTTCGCTTGGTGAATGAAATTCTTCAGGCTCCTCGGGGCGGAACTTTCCTCAGAAAATACCTTGGATGCCTCCAATTATATTACAGTTGCAACTAGGCACGTGAAATCCAAATTTAGAAATAATTTATAGATACATCAAAACTATAATAATAAAAGTGCTCCAAACTACACATGCGGAATGTAAATTTTGTGAGTCAGTATTCTATTACACGCCAGTAGCATGCATTACTTAAAATTTTGAAACCCACAAATATTTGAGGTTTTTTTACCTCTCTCTAATGTAGTTTCTTATTATCAAGTAAGATGGATCTTCATCATTGAAATTTAAAATCTTATTGATACTTGAGTTTGTTTCGGAAATGAGTAGATTTTAATAAAAAAATGATCAGTTGGATTCTTGGATTCCATCGAAGTTTTTAAAAGAATTAAATTATATGTGCATCCTAAATGTCCATATTCCATATATACCCTTTAAGATATAATCCTCAAGTATGTTTATTAAGTAATATGTAGTGGGCAGTTTGGTCAAGAATTTTATCAAATTTAAACCCTTTTTTTGGCATATTTCTGTCCCATTCTATAAGACAGTGTAGGCATGGTGGACTCTAAACAAAGATCTCTATTTAGCCATACGATATTATTATATTGGTTACATGATAGTTTATCAGCTGAAAAGCCATCGTCACATAATGAAACCTGAATTTCAGGTCAGCGATAGTGATATCACCTTAGTTTCATTAAGCAAACCCAAGTGAACTACAAAAGCATGATATTTAATTTCCAATGCTCTGGAACATTGACTTCGGTCATCTGCCGCTTCCAAAGTAGATTTTCTGAAACAGCGATGCTAGAAATGTTCTCTTATTCAGGTGAACATAGATATTTCCATAAAGATGTTGGATTTGTCATCTAATTACCATCATGAAAGCTTTCTATTCATCCTGATCTCATGTGCAGGGAGTATGAATCAAAGGATGGCATGCATTATAGAAGCTATATAGCAGTGGATCTCTTCTCTCGTATTGAAATTATTTCATCCAAAACACACAATGCATACGTAAGATATTTAATTCCACCCTCCGGTGCAAAATCTTATTCCAAAGAAAATTCAAAACTATCACATACCTGCCATTGTTACCACAATAACAGTGAAATAATTTATTACTTATTGGCATTGGCATCATGAAAACTTTGCTTTCTATTCATCTACATTTATGTGACACAATTCATGAGAAGATGATAAATGTGGCATGCGTGAACGAACGATATGTGGTATCAAATTTTTATTCCGCATAGAAATCTCTATGCACATGCATGAAGATAATAACTAAGAATGGCAATGGATCAAGTATGGATTAAACCGGCCCATATTTATATTTGTCCTATAAGTAAAATTCTATATTCATTCCCATCCTATATCTATCTCGTGTTGGATCAAATAAGATCTGGTTCGAATTGGATAGATAAGAATGATTGATCGGATCAAATTGAATCGAATAATATAAATAATATAAATTATTATAATTTAAAAATATATATATATATATTAAAATTATATCCAATCAAACTCGATTCGGAGCATACCATAATTGACCTAAATCCGCTTTCGATATTTTTCTGAAATCATATTTATTCAAATTTTAATCGGATCAGATAAAATTCATCCCCTTCGAAACAGATTGGATCGGATATCCAATGAGTCAACTAACATTACCAACCCAATGACACCCACAACCGTCTTATATAAATGTAAAAGGCCAAATGAAAAATGGCAATCAGATTTCAGAAAGCGCTTTAGGCTTCAAAAAGCAGTTTCAGATTTTTTTTTTTTGTAAATATTTATTCCGCTTTCTCCCATTCCACGAGATAGAATTAAAGGGCCCAAAAAAGCAAACTTACTCCGGCAACTTTTCACCGATTTTAAAGTATAAATACAACAAAATGAAATCGCGTCGCAGTTTCTCTCTAATAAAGCACCAGACGGCTAACGGAATCCAGGAAAGCTGGTATCCAATTCCGTTCTTCCTTCCTCGATTAGTAACAGTCTCCACGCCGTGTCCTCCTGTTAGATTCCTTCCCTTCTCTTTTCTCCGAGAAGGAAGAGAGATCGACGAAGAACAGAGAGGAAAAGAAGGAAAGAATCCCTAGGGTTTCTCTTTCGGGTTCCGCGGCGTCCGATCGATGAAGATCACCGCGCTCCTCGTCCTGAAATGCTCCGGCGCCGGCGATTCCTCCTCTTCCGGGCCGGCGGAGGCAGTGGTCCTCGCCAGCGCCTCCGACGTCAGCCACTTCGGCTACTTCCAGAGAAGCGCGGCCAAGGAGTTCATCCTCTTCGTCGCCCGCACCGTCGCCAAGAGGACGCCGCCCGGCCAGCGCCAGTCCGTCCAGCACGAAGGTCTTTTCCCGATTTCTATCCCCTTTTCGATCCCGTCTTTAAATTCTATTGGCTTGATTTGAGTAGTTGCCAAGGAGATTTGGTCTACATGCTTGATCGATGCCTTAGTTTGCAAAATCTTGATGGGAATTGGAGAATCTCGGTTCTTTCGCGGTAGAATTAACCAAAATTTCTTCTTCACGGAGAAGTTCGGAATCTTTCTCCTGCGATCACATTGTACTGTATATCGGTACTTTTGGGATTGAAGTGTTCGCTTTTCTTGGGGATGAAATTTTTAGATGCCCTAAACATGGAGTGTTGAATCCAAAATTCACGTCTTGTTTCGAGAGGAAATGTGGGAGTGGTGCTAATTGGTGACAAAGTGATGGAAAATAAGTTGAGATGGTATGGGCATGTGTATCAAAGATCCGAGGGAATCTTGTTAAGGGAAGTACTTGAATTTGTGTTAAAGGCTCTAAAAAAAAGGAGGAAAGCCTATGCTAACGTGGATGGAGGTTTTAAGGACTTTGGAAAAAGTTGAGGACTTAATGGAGGTTTCTTTATTCAAATAAAGACAATCAGTGAGGGAGGATCTATTTAGCGGATCCTAGATGTTCGGGATTTGATTGGTCTTTTTCCTAATTTCCAGAGGAAAAGTATGCTGGATTTTCAAAGAAAACTTAGAAAGATAACTTGGAAGAATTTCAAAGCACTACCACTTTTTGATAACCATATTAACACAACTTCAGTGAAATAGAAATTTATCCACTAGTTATTGTTGGAAAAGTGTAGTGGGCTTTAAAACTTGGACTCTAACAGATAAATCCCTAACAACATGTTTGTTCAAGAATCTGCATCTCTAGAACGTATGCTTGTTGACTCTCTGTAGAAGTTCTTCCTTATTTTGTCTTTGCTTCTTTTCTGTTCTAAAATCACTGCCCGAGGTGTCTTGCTACTGAATATTGGTTTTCAGAGTGTTTCTACCGGTTTGATCAAGGTGTGTGGCATGCGAGTTTCCTTAAAAATTGTGGGGCTTCTATATTTTAAGCCCATAGAATCTTAATGCCTCTTGGCTTGGCTTGATGTACAATGCAGATGCCTTCCATGGTTCAGATGCATGAGAAGAAACTTGCTGCTTTCCTTCAGTGGTCACTAATCATCTAACATATATGGACTAGTGATTTTTGTAGTTCAACCCCCTTTTTTAGTTGATGTTTATACCATGAAGATAGAATAAAAGTATAAAAATGAAACAATATTTGTTAGAGATCTAATTGGTTGCTTTTTTTTACTTGCTCCATATAATAGATTCAGGAACTTGAGATGCGAATATGTGCAAGTGGTTGTTAATTATCTTCAATACATAATTAGACTTGTATCCTAGGTGATATAAATTACAATAACTTTCTTTAATTCTTTGTTATATTATTCATAGAATAATTCAACCTAGATTTTTGATTGTTGACTACCTTTTTTGCTGTAGAATACAAGGTGCATTCTTACAATAGAAATGGTATTTGTGCGTTGGCATTCATGGATGATCATTATCCTGTGCGAAGTGCATTTTCTCTCCTAAATACGGTAATTGAATTCTTTAAGACCCCACTAATTCCCCATTGTAATGTTATTTGGAGAAAGTTGCAAAAGTCTTTGTTGTTAATTTGCACTAAATTTACCTTGGAAACTTTTGCTGTTCATATGATATGACTGTTTATTTGACCTTGCACTCTTCTTGCTATCTGAATACTTGTATTATATGTTAGGATGTTAGCTTTCTTCACGATTTTGAAGTTATCCTGTGTTCATAATAAAAACTACTGTACTATTATTTTTCTGAAGAGTACTCATGTGGCAAAAGTATGCAGTTATGCGCAATTTTAAAGGTTATCCCAAGATTTGGAAGATAGCTTGACATATTCTTATATGCTTTCATTTTTCTTAGGGGCTAGTACTTCAGTAAGATGGTTATTGTAACATTAACAACATGCAACTTTAAGGTTAATTAGTGATATTGATGGTTAAGAAGGAGATGGAGAGTTGGAAAGGGAGCACATTGCTATTAGCTGTTGTTTCTGAGTAATATACTGTTAAATAATTGGAAAATATTCAGAAAATATATTCAGGGTATAGGAGAATGGAGTAAAGTTATATACCATCCCTGTTGATGATTTTATATCATATTACAAGGTAGAAAGTATACCTATACAGTGCTAAAGTATATCAAGCCTTCTTGATAATTGAAAAGTACAATAAATTGCACAGAAATTTTGGCCTTATGGTTCCCTTGAAAACGGGGCCTTGTCAGTGGAATCATGGGAAAAGGAGAAGCGCAATAAAATAAAGCAACAAACTTCACAAAATGCAAGATTTATGATCAGACAAGTACAAATACAGTAACTAATTTTGGCCCACATGCCTTCAAATTTTTAGTTATAGAATGTTATCTCCTATTTTCCACACGACACTATTTGTGGATAATGCTTCATGCTGATTTACCTCTCATGTCCAGAGAATTTAGTAATCAAACGGAAACTAGAGATTCACTGCCTTGAGTCATATGGTTAGAAAGTTATCACCATTGATGAAATATATGATTCAGTTTGAGGTGACAAATGTGATAATGTGTTATCCATCACATTCAAAGATAGTATTTCCATTTATATACTATTCCTTATTAGCTAGGTTTTCCGCAGTTGCATTTTCTTCAAAATGGAATCTATTATTTTGCTTTCTCGTTTATTATTGCTGACATTGCAAATACTAGAGTTTGGCAGTGTGATAAATGTGGGAGAAACTACAAATGGATGAGGTTCTTGTTTAACTTGATATTTTTGAGTATAAGCATAGATGGCAGTGATATAATATGATTAGCCAAGCCCAAATACTTTGGGATGCACCACCGAAGACGTGAACCCAGAATCTTTAATGCTGAGCAAAGGGCTAAGAGCCCTGGGGCAAGCCCCAATCCATACCCAACTTTTGTGCTGTTATCTGCTTTTGTTGTTGATTGTATGCAACAAATTTCTCAGACAATTATAAGCTCTGGGTATTCTGATTTCTTCATTGCAAGAGGAAAACATCTCATGATTTACGTCTCATAATTGCATTATTCTCTGACTTCGTGTGTATAATGTTGTCTTATGCTATGGTATTTGAAGCAAAAAGGATACTCAATATTTAATGGTTGCTGCTGGATTAGAAAAAAATCTGTTTTCCATGACATAAATTTTTGAATTTTGAACCAAATTATGTGAGATGATACCTGTTTTATGGGTTTTAAGATCTAGTTATTTGGATTGGGGCACTATTTTATGTTTTGACACTAAAGTTACAGATGTTGGCTACTACTTTAAGTGGAAGATCTTTTTTGCAGTGGAGACAATCACCTAATTAAGTTAGCCTTACTACTGTCTTTAGTTCTTTTAGTTAATTTTCATAGTTATAAAATATTTGAAAATGCTTTGAAGGTCCTAGATGAATATCAGAAGACTTTTGGGGATTCTTGGAGAGCAGTAGAGGCTGATGCCACTCAACCATGGCCATATCTGAATGAAGCTTTGACGAAATTTCAGGTTTGTATTCTTCCATTTTTTATGCCCATAATTAGTGTGTAGGATGTGTTAACAGAAGTGGAAGCTTCAGATAGAATTCGATGAGCACCTCTCCAAGAAATGTTGTCACATATGCCTCAATTGAAACATAATATTTTGTTTACTGTGCACATGTTTTATGTTTGTTTATGGAAGAAATTTATGTGATAACTGTCAGAGATTATGTGCATGCAAGGTTTGCACACATAAACATACATTGTTTTGAAAACTCTGTTAGAAGCATCCCAGACAATTTAGACATACTGATTGATTACATGTTGGAATCTGAGCATGTTTTCCGCACCAGTACAGGATCTTTTGTTAACCATTACAAGAGTTCTACATTGATACCATCTGATTCCATGTTGCCATAATTTGTCTTGAACTGGAACCACTACCATATTTGTTTACTAATTTCATTTTTGTGGTCTTATCTTTTTCTTAGGATCCTGCAGAGGCTGACAAATTGCTAAAAATTCAGAGGGACTTGGATGAAACCAAAATTATTCTGGTAAGTTATGATTAAAGGACTGAGTAGGCTTACATTTATTTAGATTATCTACATCATGATTTGTACATGTTTACTTATTTTCTACTTCTGTGACGAGATCAAGGAATAGCTAATCGACAGTTATTAGAACATGGAAATTAGAAATGAACAGAGAACGTGGGACATGATGTCGATATATTCAGTTCTGCTGTTATATGTCATCCATATCTGCTGATAGAACACTTAAAATATATATACTTTAGCAGTTACTTGATAAAATATACTTGCTCTAGCAGTTTCTAGAGCATATACTGTATGGAAGAACACAACAGCAGGACAGACATTGCTGACTAGAAAAAGGGGGAAATTCTTCATATGTTAGAAGGAGCTGTCTGGAGCTTAAACTATAATTCAGAGGTTTGAAGTTTTATGATAAACTATAACCATTCATAGTTTGCACTTTTCGTCCTGACTCGATGTTGACTATTCAAATTGGAGCAATGTTCTGAGAGGTCATTTTTGCAGTGTTCAAATCATAGGCTTTATTCTTAGTGCCTTTACTATGATCAGCTTCAAAGCGGCCTGTATGAAATCCATTATTGTGGAACATATTGATTAGTGCAAAGCATTAACTCACACTGTTTCAGACTTAAAAGGAACCTGGATGAATGTCAATAAGTTGTACAAAAGAATGCTAATTAGAAACCAAATGCAAATCTTCTCAATGTTAAATCTATGAAATGCAATTTTTTTTTCTGAGTAAAATCTTTTCTACAAACTATGTGCTGACAATAGTGAGTTTTTTTAGGACTATCAAGATTATGTGGGTGCATGTGTATGTTGATGCTTTGTCTTGCATGCTGTACCCCATCTTGTGATGCCAAAGGAATTAGGCATACGAATGTGTATTCTCCAAGGTTATGTACAAATCGTAAGGTGTTTTTGACACAATTCATTTGTTGATCTGCTTCTGATGATGAAAAGGATGGGATGGGATATAGCGGCAAGATATAAGCCGTATTTGGAAGCGGAATAAGAGGGAGTAAAAGCCATTTAACCCACTTATTCAACCCTTTTTCAGCTAAACACTCATTGGAACACTAGGATTATAGCACTTATTTGAAGCTATGCTTAAGTTTAATGTAATAATCTATTGATATGGACATTGGACTAATACTATCATAACTCTACCTTGGTGATATTATGTCTGCATACTCATTTAATTTATTTCAGCTTATGTTGTTTCCAAAGAGTTTCAATTTCTATAAGCATAAGAGCATGAATGGATCAACCAAATTCATGCGAGATCAGTTTATATAACCAATAAAAGGTGACTGTTATCTTTTCATGTTGTTTCAATGAGTAACCAATATGAATACTGGTATTTTGGCTAAGATGAAAATTATTACCTACTCAAGTGGTAAGAAAAGTTTATGATAAATTTCCTGCAAAAAGATTTAACTTCTCATTTTAGAAAATATGTTCACGACTACTTGGTGATTAGGGGTGTGAGATTGATTATTAGAAGAGAGGAATTTGTTCATTCGGACATTCTGTGTCCACCCTGTGGGTGACAGTGGTTGATGCTTGATATTTGAGGAAACAGAAGAGACATATTATGCCCATAGGGTTCAAGTTTTCAGTGTGCTTGCATTGTTTATCAAGATTCTCATGCTCAATTTGGAAATTGAGGCCTTAAGCTTGGAAGTAATCTTGTACTTCATAACAGGAAGTGGAGACAACATGCTACTCTAGCTTTTGCCTCTGGAGCTCGTTTTTTATGATATTGGCATTTGTGTTTAGTTTGCAAGATTCACAGAGCCATTCTCTATACCATAAGGTTTGGGGAACCTGTTTGCAGTAGTGTGTATTACACGCCTTCATTCTATGTCATTCATAACAGCTGTAGTTTCTTCTTGTTATTTGGATATTCTGTTAGAACAGAACCTTGTTAATCAAATCTATTCAACTTAGTGCAAGCTCCGCTAAACCTATCATTAGGTACTTCCTGTTGTATGTGTTTCCACTTTCAGTCACAGTGATTAGGGAAGCCCTGCACCTCCATGATTCCTAGGCCACGTGCATTGCACATGCCACACTCTAGTAAAAGACACGACTTCATGGGATCAGTTATTTTATGATTATGGATATGAAAACTGCAAGTCTCATGGTAATCCACCTCAATAAAATAAATTGAAACAAAATGAAAGATTTTAAACGGTACCTTTATCAGCCTGTTGTGAATAAATAAACATTAAAGGAATATAAATAACATGCTCCAGGTCTAGCGAAGTTTTCATCAGAATTCGCTGGCATGATTTTTTAATTTGGCATTAATTTTGCTAATTGGTGCCCTTGCACATGCTTGTTGAATTGATGCAGCATAAGACCATTGACAGTGTGCTTGCTCGAGGGGAGAAATTGGATAGCTTAGTTGAGAAGAGTTCAGATCTTAGTGCAGCCTCACAGGTAAGCAGACAACAATGTCCTTAAGTGATCTTAGCTCATTAAAACCTCATGCTGAAAAATGATTCCTATCCTCTGCACACGAGTAACTCAACTCACACAAGAACACATGCCCCATCCTACCATGTAGGGGCATGAAGGCACATATGAACAGGGGTGTTCCATATTATTTGGTTTCCATGCATATAGTTGAACACAATTATCTGCAGTTTTATCAAGTGCACATCACAAATTAAATGCCTTCCCTTCATTTGTATTCTTTGTTTTGGCATTACATGTACAATTGATAATTATAAATGTGTTCTACTAATTGGTATCATATTAAGTATATGAACATTGGTACAAGATATTATTGTTCTAAGTGAGCTGATCAAACCATATTACTATGCTATCTGAAAATACACCTAGAGTTCAGATCTAAGTGCAGCCTCACAGGTAAGCAGACAACAATGTCTTTAAGTGATCTTAGCTCATTAAAACCTCATGCTGAAAAATGATTCCTATCATCTGCACACGAGTAACTCAACTCACACAAGAACACATGCCCCATCCTACCATGTAGGGGCATGAAGGCACATATGAACAGGGGTGTTCGATATTATTTGATTTCCATGCATATAGTTGAACACAATTATCTGCAGTTTTATCAAGTGCACATTGCAAAATTAAATGCCTTCCCTTCATTTGTATTCTTTGTTTTGGCATTACATGTACAATTGATAATTATAAATGTGTTCTACTCATTGGTATCATATTAAGTATATGAACATTGGCATAAGATATTATTGTTCTAAGTGAGCTGATCAAACCATATTACTATGATATCTGAAAATACACCTATGTTTGACATCCAAACAAATGTAAACCGCCTTGCACCCTTGATCATCTAAAGTTTGCTACATGTACATGCTTCCGTGCACTGATTATTTTTGGCGTTTCTTTTAAACAGATGTTCTACAAGCAGGCCAAGAAACCAACCAATGTTGTACTATTCTATAAAATAGTGGAAAATCAGGAACCCTCGTGAGATTTCTGGATTCTGATCCATGGTGTCGACTGCATAATGATGAAAAATCTGATGTACTCATTATAATCGTCTGTTGGATTATCTGTGCTTGCTGAATTTCCAGTCTTCTATGTGTCATAATTTTTTTCTCCAAAGAAATGGTAGATTATGGTGGCACCGGCCTTACTTTATGTCAATGAATCTGTCTTGCAACCAGCATATATGAATTATATTTTGTTATTATATAGTTTTGTATCTTCCTCCCTTTAATGAGAATTGGATGTGATGTTATTCCTTTTGTAGTTGTTCATGGATCTGTTCTTGCTGATGTGTTAACCTACAGTACCACAAGAAAGACATTTGGATGTTCTCCCAAGTGGTTTGGCGGGTCAAGCACCAGGATTATGTAATTTGTACCATCTCCGTTGGTCCATTTTCGTTCTTAATAACGTGAACAACCCAGTTTCAGTTAATTAGAAATAGATTGGTCTAAAAGCAAAATTTAAAAACAAACGAATTAGAGGTCTTTTATCTGAAAATTGAGTCCTAATGCGTCGCTTAAATTGCCCATGCTAAGCGGCTGATTCAATTCTACCAAACTTTAATCTCCTTCGGTTTCTAAAGCTTTGATCGAACTTTATGGCGAACTTTATGGCAGTGCGCCAGAATTCACGTGAAACCAGAATAGCGTGGGTCTTCAAGCTTGTCAGCTGGCAAGAGGGACGGAATCCTTCAACACTTGTGATCCACTTCTCAAAGGATAAGTATGCCTACATTTGGCTTGCGTGGAAGAGATATCCAATGGTAGTTTCTGTTTAAGTTTAACCGAGCGAGCGTGTACGCATCGTTGTTTTTGCAAGCCTAATAGCGGTCATCAGATTAGATTAGGTTTTGATTCATATATATTAGTCCCTAACAATAATTATTTGTTTCTATTACTTTCTGATTTTGGTTACGACATAAGAGAAGCCTAAGAGGTAGGGGGAGTTGGATGTTCTTCAAATTGATGTAATATTCAATAATCTCAATTCTTAATAATTTGTATATATTTTTAATTAATACAGATTTATATAGGCAATTCAAAATTAATTCGAATCTTCTTAAAATAAAATATTAGAGTTCTCATAAAATTCTAATCTTAGTCCGTATAAAAATAAAATTCTCCAATTTTAATAAATAAATATTTAATTTTATATTTGTATTTAATAAAAAATATATTTGCATTTAATAGAAGTGTGCCAAGAGTGTTATTTCTCTATTAGGCTAGTTTTTAAAAGGATTTCAAATTTTGAAAAAATTTGATACTGTGCAAATGTGTGGCTTACGGAAGGAGGATCTAATGTTCATATTTGAAGAAGCATAATGAAAATACCAGGGAGGCCTTAGGAGGAAATATTTTGGTGTGTGTGAGAGAGAGAGAGGAGGGAGGATGAGCAGCACAAAAAAAATACTAATTAATAGAGGCATTGTTAAGAAAGATTTTGGTGCATAATCAATGAGAGAGGATGTGGAAAAGAGGTTAATTAGGAAAAAGTTAATATAGGGTCCAATTACATTATTAGAGGAGAGATTCTTCAGGAATCAATTTTTTTTTTAAAAAAAGAAATAGAAGATAGACTGATGTAGACTTTGTGCTAAGTAATTAAGTCCAGTAAAAAAGTGATGCGGGTGAAAATGCATTATAGGGCCAGGATTTTTAAAAATAAAATTCTTTAATATTACAGCCGGGAAATCCTGTTTAATACTATAATTACTTATGCTCATAATTATGCAAGTATTAGTCAAAAATCAGACTTCTGGCAAATTTATTGGAATAATATATGCCACGTTTGACAAATAATATTTTGATAATTTACAATAAAATACCATTCTTATATAATATTATAAAATGCAACTTAATCAAAACCTACCAACGGGCCACGGCCCACTCGTCTACAACAAGTATTTCTTATTTTAAAATCTTAACAATCCATCACTTCCATCTAAAGTCAATTGCAATCATTCACTTAAATGGTTAATCATTCTACCCTGCAAGAATAAACAATGTTGATACATCTCTTAGGATTGCTACTCGAAGGAGCAACACCAGTCGAATCGGATACCGCCCGCACTTCCGTAAAAGCTGACGAGGAGCTGATGCTTAACCGCATCAAACTGACCGAAACCATATCCCGGACTTCAACGCATACATACTTCTATATTCCGGATAACCTTCCACCGTCCACTTGCCGAGAGAAGCATATCCTATCCACTCACTCATAATCTTATCAGGGATGCAATATATATATATATATATATAATAAAAACAAATCTTCCACGAACGTCAGATCACGCGACCGCACATAACTCTCTATGCGCATTGGCCAAGACATATAATATATATATATATATATTGTAATATGTTGTCGCCTTCTTCCAACGCCTCCCGTTCTCTGTTTAAAGTTTAAACTATTGGAAGCCAAAATCCCCTAACCTCCGAGGCGCCGTCACACGCACGGAGCTGGCAGAGCGAGCGTAATCCTCACCGCAGCCACGAGACCGGGCTCACGGCGGACCGGCCACGTGTCGTCGATGCTTCCTTCTTTCCGCGGATAGGCCTATCTCCTCTCCCCTAATTCTTATATATATAGAGAGAGAGAGCTCGAACAAGGTTCCAACATCTATCTCTTCTTCGCCGCGAGGAGAGAGAGAGAGAGAGAGAGGAGGGATCGGTGAACGATGGATCACGCGGCGGATGCGCATCGGACGGATCTGATGACGATAACGCGGTACGTGCTGAACGAGCAGACGAAGCACCCGGAGTCGCAGGGGGATTTCACCATCCTTCTCAGCCACATCGTCCTCGGCTGCAAGTTCGTCTGCTCCGCCGTCAACAAGGTCTCTTCTTTTCTTCCTCTCTTTTTATTTTCGTCTTTTCTCTTTCGAAAATTTTTTTGACGAGAGAAATTGGGATTCTGTTATTCTTTTTGATTTAATGGTGATTGTACGTATACTTGAAGTCGGCGATCGAAAGAGACGTTTTCAAGAAGAGTTTATTGAAATTTCCACTCAGTTGTTGAGTTGTATCTATTTAATTTTTATGGTCGAATTCTGTAATAAAGTTGTATCTATTTTGAGGAGATCGAATGGGGTGAGTAGGTTAAAATGAAGTAACGATGGAAAGAAGTAGATTTCAAAACAAGTGGGTTGCACAAGACTTGAATTAGTTTTTGATCGAATTTTTATCTGGTTTTGTTGCTAAATTTGATTGTCTCCAGGATCTTTATATCTTTATAGTTGATGATTTCGTTCCTTCTGTCATCTGTTATTTAACTTGTATTTTTATCATTCACTTGAACAGGCTGGCCTTGCTAAGCTCCTTGGACTTGCTGGAGATAAGAATGTCCAGGCAAGCTCTTGTTGAATTCGAGCTCAGTACTAAAACAAGAATATATTAAAAGACAAGAAGAAAAAGATTCAATGGACCAAAGGATATTATGATTACATATATTGAATTCAGGGTGAAGAGCAAAAGAAGCTGGATGTGCTTGCAAATGAAGTCTTTGTCAAAGCTTTGATAAGTAGTGGTCGTACGGTGAGTATTAAAAGATTTGAGTCATTTTCCTTTTTTTTTCCTTATAAACCTTTGAAATTATAGCATGTGATGCATAGTTTATTATTTTGATTTCTCCTTTGCAGTGTATTCTTGTTTCAGAAGAGGATGAGGAGGCAACATTTGTGGATCCAGCACTTCGGGGAAAGTGTGTACTGATTGCCTCTGGTCTTGAGTGCTCTCTATTGGATTATCTGGACTCTTGCTAATAAAAAATTTTTGGATTATCCTCGATACTGCAGATATTGTGTTGTTTTTGATCCACTGGATGGTTCCTCTAACATAGACTGTGGGGTTTCAATTGGAACGGTATGATTGGTTGATTTGTTTGTTATGATCATATCACTAAAGTCCTAAAATTTTGATTGAAATCCTAAAACATGTAAGTTATTGGAAAAGACTAAATCCTTTCCAACAAATTACACTTGGTTTGTATAATAGCTAATGATTCGCCTTATTCTATGTTAAGGATGTAATGAGTTGGATCTTTATAATGTGAAGATTAATTCTCTCATTTTGTGGGCTCATCAAAGCAATCCTTTTGTATGAAGAAATAACTACTAAAAGTAGGAAGGAATTATCGAAAATCCTGAATTGATTGAGCATGGAAGGTCTGGAAGGTCTTTCCCCAGTCCTAAAACTGATGTTGCAAGATTTTTTGCTAACCTTTATACCAACAGAAATATCATAATTGGTTCTCAATTAACATTTTGATTTTTATCCAGCTCTGAAAACAGTTTAGTATTTTCTTATTAATTTATTGCTACTGCTGCTTTTGTCTGCAGATTTTTGGGATTTACACGGTAAAGGATAAGAATGAAGTGACTATAAATGATGTATTGCAACCAGGGAAAAATATGGTAGCAGCTGGTTATTGCATGTATGGAAGTTCTTGCACGGTAAACTGATCCTCGCATTTCTTGTGAATCTCTCTTTTTTCTTGGAATAATTTAGCACATCCATGATATCTTCAACATTATTAAACATGGATTTTGATTATTTTTCTACTTCAAAACTAGTTTCTTCAGAGGAAAATGACTAGTTCAGCTTATACTTGGCCATTCTTTTGTGTATATATTCACCAGTCTGAATCATCCTCTGTGATGCTGTTTGCCCTGCTTCCAATTTCTAATAACCTCCAAGTTTTTACATTGCAGCTTGTATTGAGCACTGGAAGTGGTGTCAATGGTTTCACACTAGATCCATCTCTTGGAGAGTTCATACTGACTCATCCAAACATAAAGGTATGAGTTGTTCAGGTGATAATAAGATCCTTAGATCTTGCTTTCGTGACAGCCACCTCATTGGCCAAGCTATTGGTTCATTCATTTACTGTAAACCTATGGTGACATTTTTATCTGTGTAAATTTCTAGCAATTTATGATCTAGTGTATGCATAGCATGCTAATTGTGCTACACGTAAGCATGCTTATATTAGTTTTAAGCAAGCGTCTTTTGTTTCTGCCATGATATATCATCATAGTCATGTTGTATCTCTTTGTTAATGTAGATACCAAAGAAAGGCAAGATATATTCAGTGAATGAAGGAAATGCCAAAATTGGGATGGACCTACAGCAAAGTATGCATGGTTCAACCTGTTAAATTTAATCCATTAGATATTTGGTGCTGAATATCTTATCATTCTTTAATTTATAGGTTTGTGGAGAAATGCAAATTTCCTGAGGATGGTTCCTCGCCAAAATCCCTGAGATATATTGGAAGGTATCTGGATGATTTGCAAAACATACCATTCGTAACTTGAGTTACCCTTATTTTGATCTGAGCTACTTCATTTTCTATGCACCCTTGGTGAAGGAATTAAAACTTAGTGTTATTGTACTATGATAGACATCAGAAAATCAAGTTCTAATGAAGATTCTAAAATTTCTCTTTATATAGAGTTGTATTTTTTTTTTGGCTTTCCATAGTAGATTTGGTAACTGTTAACAACTGTTTTGACCTGAGCATTAGCTCAGTGGGTGTTATCCCTCAAGATTTCACTCTAGCCTCAGAGAGAGAGAGAGAGAGAGAGAGCTTGTTCACTTAGTTGGTTGGCACCCATCTCCTTAAGGCTTACCCTTGGAAGAGGTCCATGGTTCAAACACTTAAGGCAGCATATTACCATTGTATTGCTAAATGAAAAGGAAATGACAAAGGAAAGAAAATAGGATCTGGTATCTATTAATTGTATGATAGGTAGTTGTCAGTTTACAATATTTACAATACCCATAGTTTGGTTTGATCTATTAACAAAATTTTCTTTAAATTTCTCATAGATGGGTTTAAGATTATGGTTTGATCTCAATTTTATTGCAGAAATATAATATTTAATATGCACCTAGCAAAAGCAAATTGACCGTTTTATTATTTCTTATGTATGCCTTAAATTTGAATCAGATATTCTAATAGTTACTTAATTAGTCTCACTACAAAGAAAAGCTGCTTTTCCATTTTTTTTTAAATATTTCATGAATGGTTCCTCAATGGTCTGCAGCATGGTTGCTGATGTCCATCGTACTCTTCTATATGGAGGCATCTTTTGTACCCTGCGGATAAGAAGAGTCCAAATGGAAAACTACGGTATGTTTGCAGGCTAGAATTCTTCCATATCCATTAATGGCTAGTGATTATGCAAGACACCCATCCACAGAAACAATTATATCAGTTTCCTAAGATATGTTGCTGATTGTTGCATTTTATATAACAGTGTGCTCTATGAAGTGTTCCCCATGTCATTTTTGATGGAGCAAGCTGGTGGTCAAGCTTTTACAGGAAAGCAGCAGGTATGAAGAATTTGCTTTCTCACTGTTTCTTTTGATATCTAACATGATGCCCTGCTATTAACTGAATCATTCTATTTTTTGACCCATATAAGGATTGGCATGGACTGTCTCTGATGATCAAATAATGCTTAGTTTTGGGCCTGCCATAATGTTTTGCATTTCGTTAATGAGAGTAATTGTGGATTTCATGTCAATATTGATTCACATTTTTCCTGTTGGATAATGCCCTCATTTTACTCATTGTATCGGTACCTTGTCAGGGTAGGACAAGTTTTATGGCCGTTTGTTACATTTGTAGTTCTTATTCAGCTTGGTGCAGATGTGTTGTTATTTTCACCATACAAAAATCATGTTTCATTTATTTTCGGTAATTCACATGTTCCCTTTGTAAAGAAGAAATCAAGCTTTTTTCATTGAAATAAATTTAGAGAGTTGTGGAGAGCAAGCTTTCACAAAACATGCAAGCAAGAGATGGAGAGACATCGCTTTTAAGTTCTAACAACTTTTTGTTTCAGGAAAAAAAACAAGAAGTGCTTTTATTTTTTACCAATGTAAGGAATGGCATGGTCTGTCTCCAATAATCCAATCATGCTTAGTTTGGGTCTGCCATAATGTTTTGCATTTCAGTAATGTTAGAGTAGTTGTGGAGTTCATGTCAATATTGACTCACATTTTTCCTGTTGGACAATGCCCTCATTTTGCTCATTGTATTCGTACATTGTCAGGCTAGGACAAGTTTTATCGCCATTTGTTACATTTGTGGTTCTTATTCAGCTTAGTGCAGATCATTAGCTCAGCCCTGGTCAGCTAACTTCACATCATGATTTGTGCAGGCCCTTGACTTGGTTCCGACCAAGATTCATCAGAGGTCTCCAATATTTCTCGGCAGCTATGATGAGGTTGAGGAAATCAAATCACTCTATGCTGCTGAAGAGAGCAAAGCCTGATCTAGAGATACTTCCTTGCTTACATCTCAAATTGCCCCAATCTTCTGTTTTGTTATCATAACCAACTATCATGTTCATCAGAAGGCAAGGCGGGATACTTTTCAAAGGACATGTATAACAATCCTAATAATTTAATCTATTCAGTGAAACTTTTGTTTCTTTTCCTTTGAAACCTGCATTTGTTTATCTGACCCACTTAATTATACTCTATACATACTACAACCTGTCCAATTTGCAGCAAGTTTTTCATCCTCCTATGCTGTCTTCTCAAAACGCTAAAAATTGCTAGCTACTCACAATTCTCGTGCCTGGCTAATTTAACAGACCTATTAAGTTTGAAACAGGGAGCGTACAATCAGACAGTAACTTGCTATATGAACATTCATTCTTTACAGCTCTCTAACATTATGTCAGAACCTTCTAACCTCCAGAATATTAGACAAGGCCATGAATATGGTTGCGATGTTGAAATGACAAGCATTTCCCTCCTATAATTCCTTTTCGACGAAAATCCCTATTCTGTACCATAAGCTCTTGTTTACCTGTGCATTCTATTTGGGCTGAGATTGAAGGGATCATCTCTCTGTCTACCATACTGTTTTGCCTGTTGGCACCACTCTGGAAAATGTAACTCTGCTGCTTATCATTCCAAATTACTTCAGAAAGCTCCCGTACAATGAGACAAGGTAGTAGTCCCAAGATGTAGAGTTATGGCCAGCCAAAGCAGCAAGGAGCACTAGAAGCTGAAACTGAGGTAAGATGAACAGTTGTTGCTGCTAGCATCTACACATGATCATCTTGCACTAAAAAACCTAGCAGCTGTTATCTCTTAATTGAAGTTCAGCAGCTTGTCTATGTTAATCTTTGTTACCCAGGTTGGACTGTCTCTGGCTAGTGTTTTGTTGGTTTGTACCTATTTCTTTCTTCTCCACCTTTTGTATCATTTCACCCTCTTGATGAGATGCTGGTGACATTGGTCATCATTTCTCAAAGAAGAATAAGAACAAGAACAAGAAGATCATCCCTTGCCTTGGTATTTAGACTAACTTATCGCCTCTTGTGCCTTATCCTTCTGATATTCTCTAAAGAATCTTCAGTCATCTTCTAAACGGTGCTTTCACAGTTTAATTTGTTATGATGCTAGCTAGCATATTCCTTCTCAAAAGGGACCTGTACTATTTAGCTAAAAGAGTGTGGGCAGGATATGGTCTCCAACAGGAAGTGGTTTAAAGTTGCTTGAGACCTATCTTCTTATCCATTCCCACACATTCCCACACATAAATCCTACCAAAAGGCTCAGTGATAAGCACCAAAACAATAATACATGATGTAGCATATAAAAATAATAACAAAAACAATAAGAAGATGAAAGAGAAGTAGAGATTAATCAGAACTGCAATCTTTGAACTGAAAAATGAAAAAGTAAATCATGTTAGTTTGAATGTGCTTTAAACATATGTAGGACGGAGAAATTACTCTTTTTTTAAATATCATAATCCGTAATTAATATGGCAGGTGTTCTCTGCCCCTCCCTTGATGGGTGGAAGAACAGACTATAGAAATTTTTTCTGGAAGAACAAAAAGAAGAAGAAAACAGCTCTGGTAGTCTACCGTCTCCAGCTCGCCACAGCACCAGAGTAGTCCATCATGCCTTACCTTTTTGGTAGGAATATCCATCAGGCCTTTCAATTTGTTTCTTTTGATGAATACTTGCCAGCATATTAATGCTTAACAATGACATTTAACAAATGGATAATGTTCAGTACTGCATTTACCAGAATCTTATAGACTTGTAGTTGGAAGCAACTTGCATGGCGTACTGGATGGCATCATCAGCCATATCCGCAGGCAAGAACTCGTTGACCGCAACTTCCTTGTTCTCATTTTCTAATCTGCATAATTTATCAAGGAATCCAGGATTTATTTTCGACTCGATGCAATATTATTTATGGAATTAAGCTCTATAAATGTGTATCATGACAGGATACAATCTTCAAAGAAACACCGGATCTCAGCGAGATGATGAGGATCATCAATGCAGACTGCAATAATTTATCATTTCTCTCCCTTTCCACAAACCAATAGGCATGTCACTTTGATTACAGTTGGAAAGTCTCACACTACTCTGTACCCAAAGTAGTACCTGATCAATCAAATGGCTCTGGCTTGAAGGAAGCAACCAGAAAGAACTGGTTCCTGTTGAAGAATTGGTTTCACAAATATTTAATAGCAATCATCAATACACTTTCGTACTAACCACTGGAACGCAATTACCTATGATCAGTGGTATATAAGAATCAACTAAGATTAGGAAATAAATAGTAGATAAGATAAGAAGAAACATTTTGTCCTATAGAAAAATCAAAACCGATAAACTAAGAATGGATAGCATCTGCAATTGACTTCCTAACTGTCACGCCCCAAATCCGGGACATAACACGGCCATGCTACCGAGGGATGGAGCCCCTGATAACACGAAGTCAATCCATCGTAATCATCTAAAATTCATC
>KE504719.1:1357305-1388303 GCA_000441515.1 Elaeis oleifera | reverse complement strand
TTACTTTCTCCTGTGTGAAGGTTACCCTCCAGGAAAGCGGAGATCGCGCAGGCCAAGGTCCTTGGGATCTTTACATATCGGCTTAAAAGGAACTATAGTACGGTACTTCACAACCTCCCCTTCTTGTGTTGAGAGATCCATCCTCCTCCAGCACAATCAATGAGTCTTCATCATAAGAAATAATAAGAAGATTAATTTTAAATTTAAATTATTTTATCTGAATTTTCGAAAATGCAAAGCCTACCTTCAAAAGAAAAAAAGTTGACCAAAAAGATTTTAAACTCCCGCACGGATTTCTAATATGCACCGCACCATGCGGTGCACAGCGTGCGTGATAGATCGTGCGATGGATAGCCATGACCGCATGCAACAGGCATGCATCCCGCACAGCCATCCATCATGCAGGCACACGGCCGTACGCGGCCATCCATCGCATGATGGACGATGCATCGTGCATTGCATGATGCACAGCAGAGAACCCGAGTCCTTTAAACTCAAAATGTTTTGGAAAAAACATCAACTAATTAGGCATCACATCTATCGGTTAAGATGTAAAATAAAGTACTAAAACTTACATTATTTTGAAAATATCTAACAAGAGTTCCAGCCGTTTTGCAGAGAATCGGTGGGAGAGGCGAGGAACGATTAAATCAACAGGTTCTTGGATGGTTGCGTCCTCTCGACATCAGTATGCCTGCTTCAGAAGAATTCCTGAGCTATAGCTGCTTTCCCAGCGTCAACCAACTTGCTAAAGTGATACTGGAGGCCTTAATAAACTCGAAACTTCATCACATTCAGAGCATCTGTCATATTCAAATAGGAGACAAGTAATCTTCCAAGAAATCTGCATACCAGATCTAAAATTCTAATTAGAGGGCAGCTTCCGATTTCAGTGCACCACTCTCTCAAAACTGTTATTTAATTTCATTTTGATATTTTATCATATCTTTCATATCATTTTGAAATACCAAATATTCAAATTTGATATATTTGACTTGATACTGATTTCAACACCTGACTTTCCGTTAACTCAAAACAGATCCTTGACTTCACATAAAAAAGGTACTTGTTTCATAACCGAAAATCGGAATGGATTGAAATCAGAATGGCTAAATCCTCAAAGCATTTAGTTTGTGATCGAAATCAAAATTAAAATGAAAATTTAAATCCTTAAAACAGCATAAGGATTGAGTTTTAGATAGATTGGCCATTCCATTCTGTATTTGAATCGAAATCTAAATAAAACTCCTCTCAACCAAATGATTGGAATGAAAGTCACCTATTTTCATTTCGATTCCAAACCCAACTCCACCGATCAAACACCCCAAATACAATATGCCTAACTCATACTAATTACTAGCTATACATGAAAGCTCCATGGAAACAGTTGGACATGTCCAACAGCATGTTAAAAGGTACACCAACAGAGAACTGCCTGGAAATATTTCACCCAAGGACAAGGTAGAGGTGGAGTACCTTTTTACAGATCATGTAAATACCTTTTGTACAGAATCCACAGATCATCGAAAGCACCAAAACAAACTACCTCATTCCAAAGTTCAGATACCATAGCTTTTAGGCACATATGAAGATTAGAAATACCAAAAATAAATTCAAGACACTTAGGCAGCCGGATATGTCATGGGAAACAGCAGCAACTAATTATTCATGGTAATATATTCATCCGGGAACTCCTCACTTCTTCCGGGCCGCCAGAGCAGCAATTCCCCGACCAACAGTCCCACAGCAGTTGCAGCAATCCCTATGCCGATCACACCATCTGTTCCAATGACATATGCAATTATCCTCTTTAGTGTTTTGAGATAGAAGCCAATGGCTTTAGAATCCATGGGATTTTACTCACCTTTGGCAATTCGATCTTCCACCACTTTTTTAAGAGTCAGAGCCTGCCGCCAATCTGGTGCGATCTACAAACCAATTGATAAAGGGTAATAAAATTCAAATGGAATATGAAAAGCTTAATGTCCCATTAGAACAAATTTTGAAACATAATAAGTTCATGATTGCATGGTGTTGAAGAAATAAAATTGAAATATTTGTTTCTCACCTTAAAATTTTATTTGGATTTTCCTTGTGAGATGGTCAACTTTTTAAGAAAAGGAAAAAACATAGATTAACCATAAGAAAAATGTCAACACAGATCCCTGAATAGAAGGAAATTCTCAGACCTTCCCAATACGTTCAGATCAAATCCTAGATGGAGCACACTTAGCCCACCTGCATTTATGTTCGATCTGCTGGATTAAAGACAATCGCAAGAAAAAATTTGTTCTTGGTAACCTAGGAGGCAGCTATCATCTAATATACACCCAAAAATAATCAGATTCCATTAAGAAGATTTGATTCAAAAGAATATTTAATTGCTTCCTAACAGTATTCAACAGAATCAAAGTTTGCATCATAATTCCAAGCCTGCACTTGACAGCACATTAAAAATTTAATGATTCCAATAATTCTTACTTTTTAAGTTGTTGACTACCCTGCACCATGGGATTGAAATAGTAATCCAGACAACCTTTTTAAGGAGTGAACTATCATATCTAACAAAGTGTTAAGCAAAAAAATTACTCCATTCTTCACAGCCTACACCAATGCTGCCCTGTCTTCTTTGACACTATAGCCATTCCTTTGTCACTCATCGACATAATTGTTTCTAGGAAAAATATCCAAGCAACCCTTCTAACAGTTTAAAGATGCCATATGCCAATTCTTATGATTGATTTAATGGGGTACCATAGCAATGCTATCTTAAAATTTCTGCAACCAGTCCATCCATCAAGAAGGCTTTTCACCAAGAGTTTCTCTGGCATGAGGCTTAACATTCTAAGACTTCGAAAGTGAATAGACAATGTGATGACCCATCAGCACTTCAAAAACCAAGAGAGTAATTTGTCATAAATTAACTTAAAAATCTTTCAAAGAATAAACCCATGTCCAAAAACTCCATCTTTTCAAACATTCATAGACAACAGTTATGTGGTAGTCATGATTATTCATTCCCTAAAAGTTGCCTCAACACCCAAGATGATTGCCTCCATTTTTATTCACATCATCACCCACTTCATTGTTAAGCCCAATAATATGAATTTATGTGAGAAGAGGAAGTAATATTATTAATAGAAACCTTCTCGACTATAAGCCTCTGCATATAAGATATTTACATGCATGGCATGTCTTCAAATCATATTAAAACTATAAAGTCCAAGACCATATTTCCACAACTGTATCTCTCCCTCTTAAACTTATTGTAAATTGAATGAGTATTTTCCTGGCACAGACTAAAAAATAGATAGAAGTATGTGTACATGAAATTCAGTGATCTACCAAGGCATAAGATACTTGGAGTGATTAAATATCTGGAAGAGGCAAAAGTTGAGGTTGACTTAAATGTGTTATATACACTTGTCAAAGAAGGGAAAAATGAACTATTGGCAATTCATAAGGCACATTGAATTTCACATAAGTGCGAACTGTCACGCTAACACCAGAAATAAGGGTTACAAGCTACAAACCATATATGCAATGCGAGCCATCACAAAGTACCTAGCTTTAGGATAAAATATGAGCTACTTTCTTGGATACGAGTACAGGTGCCATTCCAGTATAAGGAGACAATATCTTCAGATTCTACAAACACTGGACCAATGGCACTGGTATGACCTTGGGCTTATAATGTTCAAAAGATTTTTTTTTTTCTTGATATGTTGATCAAAGACCAAGCGACCAATGACATAAAATCAATATAGTTAAGCCAACCTACAAATGAACATTCCTTATAGCTGTGACTTCATTTATCAAAATTATGAATGAAGAAAGGTGTGAATATTTGCATCATGTCATCAGATTAATGATAACACAGACAGCATCCGCTGTATGTCAATCATTTTCAGCTAGTAGCAAACAGCATTTAAATCTCCAAGACTACCTCAGAAATTACTAGAATACTGTGATTTGAGATGATTTCTTCATCTAGAAAGGATATGAAAAGACCTCCAAAGTTGAACTGAGTCAGGGAGAAGAAACAGGTGCTCAACAACTGGACACAAGATCAGATTCTCTCTCTCTCTCAATTGGGAGAGCTCAATGTTAGATTAACGACAATTCTAGAATCAAGTAGGCACAGAATGACTTCAATCCTAGCCGATAAAGAATGGAATCTAGGCTAGAAATAGGACCACAATAGTGTACCAGAAATAAACAGTGAATGAGTGGTCACATTGGGAGCATAAAAATGCTCCAGACACAATGCTCATATTTCAGGCTGGAGTTGGTCATCTGAAAACTATTAAAAAAACAATAGCAAACCAAGATCATTTGATGACAACAAAATCAGCTTCCCAAATGAATCTGACATGCAGGATACGAATGCCAGGAATCCATCAAACTTATACACCAAGAAATAATAAAGCAAAAGGCATCCACATTATCAAAAGGTAATATTTGGAAATATTGGGAAAAATGTAGGGAAAAGCATCAGGTTGTGCGACCAATCCAATCATCAAGGGTAAAGGATCAGTTGCATTAGAAATGGCTGATAGAGCATCACTGCAGGACATGATAAACCTACTAGAGTTGCTTGATAACTTAGGCAATGTAGGATTACAGGTGATGGTATTGACAAGATCACAAGGGCTGACAGAAACAACAAAGTTTCAGTCTCTTCAACAACTTATTACAAACCTAAGATGTCCCAAGCTCCTGCAACATATATTCCTTTAAAGCCAAATTAGGAAAAAGCCCAGAAACCAAAGTTGGTAGAAGAGGTAGCAGCAAAAACAATTTTAAGTCAGCATAAGCAAAGGCAACCAGATTTCTAATGTCATAATGTAATTTTGCCTTCATATCCAGCCATGCATGGACGCAAGCATCATCACTCTCCTACAGGCCTTTATCCTCCACATTTCTGTAGCTACTAGCATCTTTGATATGTACACCCTGTTAGTTTTGTCATGATGGAGAGCAACAAAAAAGTACATTAGCTAAGTGGGAGTCTATTTATCAAGGTTCTTGAACAACAGAAAAATTCTTAATAAGATGGAGAACACAGTCATTCATGCTTCATATGTTGCATTGAATGACCGCATATGGTTTAGCAATACAGTGATAATATGCCACTACCAGTGTTTGAATCCTGGACCTCCACCAAAAGCAAGTGCTTAGGAGAGTGGTGCCAACCACCTGAGCTAAAAGCTGTCGGTGCATGTCACCAAAAATGAAATACAACATATGTGGAGATCTAGTCATATGTATTAATCAGACTAGTTATATTTCATGAATTTATAACACCATCAAAAGGAAGCCTACAAAATCATTGAGAACTTTTCCACCACTTTTTCAACTTTGCCTGTTAAATTTTAGTGGACTTGATTACCTTCCAAATTTATGTTGTTAACCAGTCTTTACATTTAGCCCATTTATCAGTTCACACATGATGTGGTACACCTGGGTATGTCCCCATGAACTTACATGATCAGTCAATATGTCCTCCAGCAATGTATTCTTCACCTACGCACCATATTCAATCTCACAACTGAGATGAAAACACTTGGCTCAGAAAAGACACAAAGCATGTGTCCAGATATCGATTTACTTACCAATCAGCAAAAAGGTTTTAACAAGTTTAAGAAAGATGCTTCCAGTAAAAGAACTACAATTTCAAAGATAACAAAACATAAAAGCCGCTAAGAAATACAGAACTCAGTTACTGCTACGTTCAAATTCAATTTATAGCTCCTTTTTTGTCTTCTTTCTTAGGATTTATAAATGGTCCAATATTATTCTAATTCAACAAACCAAAATCCAATATTATTCTAATTCAACAAACCAAAGTTCAATCGTATAACTGCTGTAGCATTAATGTTGTCTAATGCTCATTCAACTGGATGAAAGAATTTAAATTTTGCATCTAATTACCACAGAATTACTCTTTTAAGCATGTTGAGACTTAGGTACAGCAATTATGGTATTCAGGGCAAATATGCAAAAACCTTGGAGGCAAAAAAGGTGAGAGCTAAAACATTAAGGAGTGGGAAATGGAATTTCAATATGTAGCAAGAAGGCATATTTCATCTAAGCAATTTCAAAACTAGTTAGTTTAGAAGATTATTGTGAAGATATTTCAGGTTGACTTTACAACTTACTCCCTTATAACTCATGCACAATGGATACTAGCAACAAAATAAAGACAAATACCACTGTGTAGCACGTTAATCAAATATGAAGCATATAACATTCACCAGGAAGAAGAAGAACAAAGTTGGAGTCAAGTAGAGTTATATAATATGAAGGTGTACATAATGAGATCAAACCTCCAAACAGTGCTCCAGGAGCTGCCGACTTTTTGAATAGTTTCCATTTCTGTAATATCCAACAGCTAATAAATATAGCTTCTCTCTAGTTTGCAGTGGGCTGCTTGAACTGTCCAAGGAAGCTGCCAACACCACATTGTTCAGAGGACCATGATCAACAAATTGCCAAGAGAAATTGAACAGAAAGTAAAACATCAAGCAAGTGAAGACCATGATTCAAGCAAGTGAAGACCATGATAGAAACACATTACAAGCAAAATAATCAAATTAGCAAGACACTATTCAGCTGATGTTAAACAAGGTCATTTCAGTGCTAGTAATAAATTCCACCTTCAAGCATAGCTATTCCACGATTCACATCTTCAGGTTGTCTTGAATGAACAAGAGCCCAAGATAACCTCATAAGACTTTCACTCTGTTGTTCTTGGCTCCCACTCTCAGCAAGCTCTCTCTCACAACCCTGTGCATAAGGGGAATCAGAAACTTTTCTGCATGAATGAGTACCATAATATACTCAAAGTGATCAGATGAAAATATTACTGTTGACCAATGAGAAATGAAATTAATATATATGAGAAAGAAATAAAATCTTAAAGAGACATCAACATAATATTTATTTACATGGAACTTTCCAATGGTATGGTTTAAGGAGAACTTTTAACAGACTACAAGTTTGTTTTGAGTATGTTGTGGTATGTTTCATGAAATATTAGCATCCTAATTTCAAAATAGGAAAGAAGGAACTAATTTCTCACTCATAGCCAGTAGCAGTGCCATAAGATCCATACAACTGCGAAGAAAATACCACAATATGAATGGCAATAGTGTGCTATCCACATATATAATGATGACATCTTTAATTGTTCCATCATTTTTCCAATAGTGGAGCAAGATGACAGAACCCCAATAACTTTCATTTGAAGAACGGTTAGGTGCAGAGACACCTAAACAATTTTGTGCAGAAACATCTAAACAATTTTCCTTAAGTTAGTGAAAAAGAACACACAAAGTGACAGAACCCCAAGATCTTGACCAGTATCAGACTCAATGATGCTCTAAACTTTACCATAGGCCTGTGCCTGTGTTAAATCAAGTCAATATGGATATTTCAAGCTAATAGACTAAAAGGAATCATGGGTATTACCTGAAAACCTTCTAGCGATATCAGTTGGCTATTCAGAACTGAGTTCTGAAAAATATTGAATCTGGCTTGAGATGAGCTATTGATATGCTAGTATCTTCTGTTTTAGCATTTCTAGATCACTCTAATAATGATCTTCTAATATCCGCATGTTGAAGAAGATTGTTTATTCAAGCAAACTGCAAAGCTATGTTTAGGTTAACCAAGTTGATCTAAAAGAGAATAATAACATTGTAATAACATATACTGAAATTTATCATTATGGCGATCTCCACTAAACCTAATATCCTTCTTTCAGATAAATAATGGTTGGAAAATCTTGGCATCAATAGTGAATTCTAACTATATGAGTACCATAATCCAGAATTTTAAGTTCAAAGGCACACGTCGCTCTGGAAAGAATGTACACATTCGTGACATTATTGAGCATGCAAAATCCCGGTTCTTTTCATCATTCCACCAGTAAGGATTCTTTTTCCTTCTTTGATTCTATCAAGGAAAGAAAGCCAAGAAAAACCACAAAACTTTTCCTTTTTTTTTGTGTGTGTGTGTGTGTGCACGTACAGGAGGGGGTTTGCAGAAGCTCTTAAATAAAGTAACTGCACTTACTGAGATCATAAGGGAAAGAAGAACCACCACCAAGACAAAAACTCATACTATCAACACAACGTAAAATTAGGAGAATGTAGAGCAGGCAGTCATGAAACACCTAAATTAGTGAGTTTTCCAACATAATTAGCTAATTCTAGCTTAATTTCAAAGAAGCAGTAAAAGGATAAGAAATGAGGACACTAACAGCTCCCATTCAGTACTACAGTGGTAGCACTCGTTCCTACTTCGCAAGTGGCCACCGATGCTGAAATTGGTAAAGGCTTTAACAATCCAATCAATGGAAACGGATACAATGACCAAAGACAAAGTCAAGATCATTTATCAGCACATTCTTCTATCGACAGCAAATTGAAACCACAATCACCAAATCTTCCTGTCCCTGAACAAATATCGGAGGCATTTATACTTTTAAACTAATTAAATTCATCAATCAATATCCGGATCCGAAAGGTGATTGCTGAAAAGATGACCTATTTGCATATAAGGATATGAAATTTAACGACATCATAAAGAGAAGGGTGAGGAGGTGAAATTGGGATTTTGGGAGGGGCAAAGAGAGATCTTACGGCGATGATGTCGCCATCGCACCAGGGGATGTTATCGCCGCCGCTGAAGAAGGAACCGACGGACTGGAAGAACTTGACGATCTTGACGTCCATGGCGGTGCTATGCTTACAGTCGGATCAAAAGCTAGGGTTTTGGGGTTCCGATGATGGAAGCGGGTGGGGATTGGAGAGGAATAGAGGAGAGAGGGAAGCAGTATAGGAGAAGTCTTGTTGTTTCGCTGTTTGTTTGCACGTCAACGCGTGGAGGATGGCCCGCTTGGGTGAGGTGGTGGGTAGAGTTAACCGCCCGGCCCAACGGTCTTGTCGGCGTCCATAGTTTTTTTTTTTAACTAAATTACAAAGGCCTCCCTCAAAATTTGATATAATTACAATTTTTCATCAAATATTTTAAAAATATATATTCTACTATCTAACTTTTATTATATACATGATATATAACCCTCAACAAATATTTTTCTATTAAATAAACTACTAGTATATTTGATAATTTTACTAACATCATCACTATTTAATCTATTTGAGTCTTAAAATATATTAATTTTTTTTAATTTTTAATTTTATATTTTATATTTGATCAAGAGATTATGTGTATGTTTTTGAAACGTTGGGTGGGATCATATAATTATCTCAAATCTCAAAAGGGGTCAAGATAATTGACTCTTTTTTTTATATATAAATTACAATGACCTCCCTTCAAGTCCAAGAGATAATTACGGATTTCTCCAACTCAATATTTTAAAATATATATTCTACTATTTAATTTTATTATATACATGATATACAACTGCTTATTAATATCTTTCTATTAAATAAGCTAATGATCTTATTAGTATCATCACTATCTAATCTATTTGAGTCTTAAAATATTTTATATTATATATTTTATAATTTTTATTTTTAAATTTTAAATTTTTATATTTAATCAGGAAGTTATGTGTATGTTTCTAAAATATTGGATAGAATCATATAATTATCTCAAATCTCGGGAGGTTAGGATAGTTTATTTATTTATTTTTTTGGTGGATGGCATCCATGGTCTTAAAGCAGAGAAACAAACATATGTCAAAGAAAATGAAGTAGATGAATATTTGATTTTATTTTAAAGAAATGAGCAAAGCCTAATTTATTAAGAAATAAAATGTAGGGAAAAGAGAAAGATGACCCACAGCCCAAAGTGCCAAGGGGTTGAAGGAACTATCGTAACAAAAGATTGGAGTTAATTGATGGTTATCTTCAGTCTTCAGTTCTTCATGCCAATCATCATAGAGACGGATGGTAATCCATTGCTAGTTAACATTATTTCTCTATATTTGTGCAGTTTGATCTTCCTTGATCAAAAGTGCCGAGATAAATACAATTCTCGACTTGACTGATCCAGAATGCAGATACCAATTTTACTTTTTTTTTTTTTTCCTCCATTACGAGGGTTGAGATTTCATAGCCATAACAAATATCTGCAAACTCCTCGTAAGTTTCAGATCAAAAGGTCCTCTGCAAATTTATATATTTGAAGCTGCCAAAAACACAGCCACATGGATTGGAAGATATAATGGTGCTTGAAGCCTTGATTGGAAAGAGAGAGAGATTTCAGCAAATTTGTTTGTATAATATGAGATTACTAACTCCTTTAGATAATCTTTTATCGTCATAAATTCTTAAGAAAAGAACGTGATAGAAGCAAAGCTCATGCAAACGACCAGCATAGTCTCAGAGAGAAAAAGACACTCCCCGAGATGGTTCCACAATCATTCCAAAGTAACAAGATAAGCAAATTTTTAAACCAGAATGTTTTATCGTCAGAAAGATCAAAGGCTAAACCCAATCTCTCGTGAAAACATCGAAGGTGGAATTGGCATACTTCCACATGGGTCAAGCCGAAGAAACCACTTGATGGCACAAGCCTTCAGTTGACTTGAACAATTAGCCAAGCCTTATGGGTTTAATGGATGGATTTGACTTTATTTTTTTGCACATAATTTACAAAATTTGGCGTTTTAACTGCCCTTTTGCAGCCCAAACCATATTTCATTTCTTTCATATGTGGGAAAAACATACAAAGTCCACGTCATATTTATTTGGACAAATTAATTTTAAAAGTGCACTTGCCCCTTAATGCCCCTATCTTTATTCATGAAATGACTATAAGATTGTCATTTCTTTTTTGCCTTCACCATCATTCTAACAAGAAATTGTTGACAACTTGGATGTACCTCTAGAGTTAATACGTACAATCCAAAAAAATGCCTTGAGGTAGGTTCATAAGGGCCTTCAGGTTTGTGCTTTACTATTACTCAACCATATCAAAAGCCTATAGCATCTTGTAATTTGCATGTTTCATGCATTATTGACATTATACAACAATATCAATCTCTAACGATACAACATCTGTGAACTCCTTGAGGAAACCAAAGGTGGAAGGCCAAAGTTGCAAACCATTTCGTATGGTTGCTAGCTCACTCTTCTGAATCTATGATGACTTACTGCATAGCAAATGCAGCACATGTATGAGCTTCTCTGTCAACCATACAGTTCGGAATCTTCAGATATCTAAATGACAGCAGAACTTTACACGTGGTTAAATTTCAGTAGCTGAAAGAATTTTTGCAATAAATCCAGGGACCAGAGCTTTTGTGAGCTACAAAGTGGTCATCGATTAAATTGACCTTTATGGAACAAATGAATCACTACAAGGGCACATACTGGAGGTGCAGAACTTTTTCTTTTCCTCTTATGAGAAATACTGTATGTATAGAAGTATTTTCAGGACCATGTTTTCTCAGATTCCATCACAAACACTACTGA
Organism: Elaeis oleifera; assembly: GCA_000441515.1. Classification (NCBI taxonomy): domain Eukaryota; kingdom Viridiplantae; phylum Streptophyta; class Magnoliopsida; order Arecales; family Arecaceae; genus Elaeis; species Elaeis oleifera. The sequence goes on along the minus strand of KE504719.1, from coordinate 1,376,853 downwards.
AAGCTTCATAAATTAGGGCAGCCATAGTTTTGTCTCTGCAATAGATTACAGTCTTGGTGGCACTTGTTTCAATCATAGCCTCCTCTGGCTTGGTGATCTGAATCGAGAAGACACTATCTGTTGTATTTTTATCCCAGTGAATCGATCCAATAATTCCCCTTTCCTGCAAGGCCATAAGAAGGCGTACAGAATCTGCAGAACCCCAGTGCAGTAATTGTTTGTTTGAGAGGTCAGGCGGTTCCTTTGAAGCAACCAACAGATACTTTCCATTGTTTAAGAGAAGCTGACCCTTCAATCTGGCAATGGCCATATTCCTTTCTGTCAATTTTCTAGGCTTGAGCTGAAATGCCAGGTCTGTTGCCAAGCAGACCTCAAAGTCACTCTTTAAACCTGGCACTCGTAGCATTACATTCTTCGAGTAATATAAGAATGAGCATGAGCTGTCATCCTTTAAAGGGCGTTGCATCCTCAAATCTTCCGGGAACTGTAATAACACACAAGATAGAAAAGGCAATCATGGACTATCAGCAGGCCAGAACATAGAATATAACTGAATATCTGAATCAGAAGGCATGTAAAAAAATGAAATAAAGTACCAGAACAAGCTTTGGCTGCAGCATTTCCAGCAAAGGTTTAACTTTCTGCATCCTACAAGCAAGAAACAGAAGTTTATTGTTAAAGGAGCGCATAATTACTTCTTTTTTTTTACTAGAAGTTCCTAGGCTCATAGAAAAGAAGTAAACTTTTTCAAGTCAACAAAGGAAGCCAGGTTTTTTTTGTGGTTCAGTTTTAGGTGAATATCGATTAATATCTGTGATAGCTATGAAGTAAAAGAGCAACTCCTTCAAACTTGACAGCTGTGAGATTTGATCCAATTATCCTAACCCTTTCAAGCCAACACCTTTATTTGTCAGATATCAGAATTTACAAATAAAATAAAATCAAACAACTCAAGGCAGGTGTCTACATAGAAATCTGAGTGCAGGCACATAAATCCATAAGTTTCATGCCTAGAACTAATTAGAATGGAGATGCCCATGAGTTTAATCAGGTTATTGCAAAAAAAAAAAGACCTTTAAAGAAATGTGAGCGCGCTGGATCAAGCAAGATCTGAACCAACCCACATTAAAGTCAATAGAGGTTTGAGGTGGAGATGTTAAAGTTCCTTGCATAGAACATAAGTTTTACGAGGAGCCTATCTGCAACTTTACATTGAAAAATATGGTAAAAAGTTTATATGGCAGCAAGAGAGCAAGGGTAAAGAGTGGCGTTCTTCTTTAAAAGATTGGGAGTCCAGCACCTGAACAAATGATAGAAGATATTCTAACCATTTGTAGCATCATGCTCACTAACATCAGACTTTAAGAAATGCTAAGGGCACTTTGCAGATCTACTAAGGATGTATGGCACTTTTTACCCTTTCATCCCTTCTCTTTTCTCTAATCTTGTCTTGATCTTTGGTCATCAGTATCACAAGTCACCTTATGTTTTATGGTTATTTTACAAGATAAAACAGCTGCGTTACTGGGTTTAGTTTTCAGTTGTATCGAGACAATTAAATGGAATTTCCAGATCTATTTTTTGTTATTGCCATAGGACGTTTCCGCCTTTCCGGATGAACTACATTATTACTCACAACCTCACTGGCTATTTATCCAACTTACAGAAAAGAAAGCTTCAAAAATGAAAAAGAAAAATATAAGAATCATCTCTAAAAGCTAGAACTTGATCTATTTCTGCTCTAGCCATCTCTGTGAGTGCATCACAACAATATACAGATCATTAGAAACAATGGAGAGCCATCTGAGCTTACCTTATTCCTGAAAGAAATGAGCACTGGAGGACCTTGATTGCCACTGTCTTGAAAGGCATTAGAGCCGCTTCAGCATCAACTCCTTCCTGCAAGTTATACATCAATTAGCACAATCAATGTGTACAAAGACAAATTAACCTGTGAATAATTCATTTAAGAAACATTTTACTGGGATGTGATAGCATATGCACCATATAGTAATAAAGCAAACATACCTCCACAATAATTACACACCTGGGATCTGCATGCCAACGATGAAGCAAGTGAACAACAGGACCAAGCCTGAGACTCCAATGAGGAGAAAACACTATGCATGGCTCCTGCCACATCATTCTATAAAGAGTCTTAGTTCCACCATGATGGGGAGTAAATGAAATGGCAAGTGTAATTACATGTTAGCTCCTACTAGCTTCAGTTCTCTAATTTGTGATATTGTCAAAATAATATTTACATGTTAGTAGTTCAATGTTATTTATTCCTGCTGAAGCATTGCCTCATTTGCTTTTGATAATATATCTTCATTTTTAACATGCTTCAAATGAGGAAACCAAAGAATATATCTTATAAAAATGAAACAGAACAATTTTTTCAACATGGAAAGCACATAAGCATAGTAACTATGGACAGGCATTGGCTGATACGTAATGCACCAGCATCACAAATCCTCCTCCATTCTTTATTGTATACAGCCATATCATCAATTATGCAAACTTTCCTCGTACACTCTGGAGATCCCTCAGATAATATCCAAATGCCCCTTTTATGGTGAGTGTAATAACCCTCATGTACTTCGACAATATGTTTGGATGTGTATGAGATTGAAATACGAGCCTTTGCCGATTTGCTGGTGCAAAATAGTACTTAAATATGTGATGTGCCTTAGAACTAATCCATAAGACTTTTGTACTTGACTTTGCATTTTAGCAATATTCTGGCATGACAGAATTTTGGAAATCTTATGATTTAAAAAATCACCTACATTTTAAAGTAGAAATTTTGACCCATCACTAGAAATCTGAACTTTGAACTAAAACTAAGAAACCAACTTTTAATCCTTAAAGATTTTCATTTTCTGGTATTTTATTGAATCCAAATGGGGGCTGGGCACTTTCTTATTTACATGTAATGTCTTAAGTACATGAAAATGAGGACACTTACTAAAATAATATTAAGGTGAATAAGTTAGTAAGTATGCTTTTCTATCTTTATGGCGTGCCTGCTAAGTCACTTGGCTGGACCCACTTGCCAACAGACCTAACCCCCCAACTGACTAGGTGATGAGGGGAGCCGACCTAGTCAAGTGGGCCCACTTTGAACCGCCTCCCCTTGCCTATAAATAGAGGCAAGGAGGTAAGCCAAGGGAGGAAAAGGAGGGTTACCTTGGCTAGGAGGGAGGAAGGAAGAAGAAGAGGAGGATGAGGAGGAGGATTTGGATTCTATGTTATTAGGTAGGGACTCTTCCCCATGTCTTAGAATTTAGAACTCAGTGCTTTTAAGCCTTGCAACTTAAGTTTGTATGTACATAGTTCGAAATACAAAAAACATTGTCATTTTCAAAATCAATGATTTCTCTTGTAAGTAATCTTCTTCATGACTTTGAATTTGATTTGATTACTACATTGAATATTGTTGTTTGTTCTAGCTTATAACATTTTAAATGAATTATAGATTAGAGATCAACAAGCATTCATTATTCAGGATAGAATTCATAAAATGTACAATTGCAGCAACATAGACTAAAATAATGATCAGGATTGCTAGAGGAATGGAGGTCTTACAATAAGTTAGATGAGTTAAGTAGTGGAAACAATAGTAGTTTTTTCTCTTCCATGAGTTCCACATGGCCAAACAGCGCCTCACCAGCGAATAGCTACATAACCAATCAACAACATCATCTCCCTTCTTGGACCATCAAAGCATACCATAAAAATGTAAATTTGTTACTTTGCATGCATCATAACAAGTATAGAGAAATAAACCTTCTGTTGTCGTTGCTTACAGAGCCATTCTGGTACAGCATTAGTAAATGCTAACATCTCTTCTGCGACAGTAGAAATCATAAATATGGGAACCTTACATAGACAAGCAGTATGGTTAGCTGTTAGCATAAACAACACAATAAACATATCTTAGAGAAAGGAATGTTAAAAAGTACCAGACAGATGGTTCATGTAAGCAGATGTTGATGAGCAAGTAGTAATATCAGATAAAACAAAGGAAGAAACAAATGGCAGCCAAAGGAAGGATGATGTGCAAACAAATTTCAAAGAATTAAAAACAAAAAAAAAGTGAAGAAACCATAATTTGCCCTAAAATACATTTAAACATACAGGATCTACATTGAAACTGTATGCTAGATGGAAACAGTAAGGTGAGGACAAAGCAGGTCAAGGCACCTAGGATCTAAATATGCAATTAAAAGCTATATAGCAATCCTTGAATCAGAAGCTAGATATCTTAGGACGGCAGCAATCAATACATCAGCAACAATGCTCGGATACTGAACTGAATGAAGCTGAATAAATGGAATTCATGTTCATCAACTAATCAGAGAAGCAAAAAAGGAGGAATAATAACTGGAAAGGTGACACTCTTCAGGCTCCAGTTAATGCAGATGCTACAGGTTTTAAGGGACCCAGAAGTTGTGATAGTGATTTCATGAAGTTGATATTCAACTTCATTTCATCCTTGCATGCCACCTCATAACTGCTCCTCCAGCACACAATGGAGCAGTTGCAATCATTCATCAATCATGTCACATTTGACTCAAAATATTTGAATCAGATTTAAATCCAGAAGAAAAGTTTTGCATTCTTCTGAAATTTTTAACAGTAAAGACAACTCATAATTCCAACCTGGAAAGGTCGGTCATCTGCCAGTCTGGCGTGCACCTACTCGTGGGTGCTTAGTTTGAATAGAGTCCCCAGCTTGAAGCTTATGTACTAATCCTCCAATTTGCTGCATCAGATATTACACTGTATATAGGTTACCTCACTAGAAAACTAGGTAGGGTGCTTCCAATTACAAGCTCAACAACCACCCAAAAAAATCTCATAGCAGAACCTAATAAACTGTAACCTGTCTATCCCTTAGTAGCATATTCCTGTTTCCCATAGAGACCAAGGTTCATCATCCCACCCTGGCCCTTCTTCTGAAACCCTAGAGAACCATTACTCTATCCACCGGAGTCATTGCCCATCTGCTTCAAAAGTCAGCCCTTTTGTGGATCAGGAAATAAAGAAGAAGGCAAACCACAACTTAAACAATGGATTGACATGACAACTACCTTAAGTTGGAACCTGTAGCAATTTCAGACTGATGACGCAAGATAGGCTCATCATTTGGCTAAGAGTGCATGGATTGATACGATAGAATCTCATCAAAAGCATGATTAATTTGCTAATCATCTAATTTGAAGGGTAACATGTGACTCAGTGCATAAGATAGAATGTTTCAATACACATAGATGTATTCAACAGTGAAGAAGTGTGCAAATAATTAATAAGGATACCAGAGAAAGCAAGATATACAGATAAAAGAGTTTGTAGTCAGTAGATTTGTTATAGCACAATTTTAGACAAAGCATTTTAACCTTTAACTTATCACAAGTTCATATTTTCGGTATAAGAAAAAGGTGAAGATTGCCATCAATCTAGAATTTCCAAAATGTAATGTTAAAAAAGCTTTGATTATGTCTGCATGATTTTTTTTTTAAGTTGATTGTAAAAGTGGCAAAAACAACACTTGAAAAGGCAAAGTACAAGACTGCAGAAATGTTGAGGTGAAGTTTATCTAAACTCGAGAAAGCAATTCCCAGACAATAGGCTTGATAGGTAAAGAAACCTTGTTCTAAGAGAAATACATAGGAGAAACCCAGCAGTTCATTCGAAGAAAGCTTAAACCAGGAAAAGGGCTTCCTGTCTGTTTTGTGTCCAAATTGAATACTCACAAGCTAAAGCAGAAGCTGCATGTGGGTGGACGGGGACTATAACAAAGCTCCAAACTAGAAGAACAGACAAATGTTTAACTCCATAGGTTTCAGCAAACAGGAATTTTGAAGGTACAAATTGCATCTTCACTGCTGGTAATTTCAAAATTCTTCAATTTGCATCTTCACTGCTGGTAGTTTCAAAACTCTTTTTCATCACACAATAGTTATATAACATGGATTAGCATAGACTCCAGAGAACTAAAAGACATTTGAAATATTATTTGATAAATCGTTGGAATTAAGTTTAGTTAAACAAAGAGGGGTTACTTCTTTCTGCTGATGTGCCATTGTTAATTTTGAAGATGGAAGATATAAATGGCATGTATTTCAACAAAGTACTTGGAGATGCTTCCCTCTCGTATCTTTTCTCATTTCATCTCTATTTGTGCAACAAAGGTTGCTGATTAGTATCTCTGAATTCCAATTACATGAAGTAGTATATATTTCCTTTGATATGCTATTAGCATGATGCAGTTACAAAGAAAGAATTGCATAGCCAGGAAAGTCTAACAAAATTTATAAGCAGTTCAACAGTTTTGCAGATATAAATATGAACTGTAATCCAACAATATATTGAAATTTGAGATAAATCACAAATGGAACTTGCTGTGTCAAAACATTGTGAGAAGGACCGCACATGCGTGCACCCTCCCCCCAACACACACACACACACACAGGTTATTGTTTAAGTACTTTCAAATGTGAAGATTCTAGTAACCGTGATAGCTGCTCCAGAAGGAGAAGTACTACTCCAAGTCGACCTACTGGGATCAAAGCAGAACCTCCCATTTGCAAGGAATCTAAGATGCAGGAGCATATGAAACTGATCTTGTCAATTTCCTCCAAATTCTCATCAGTGCCACCTAAACATCTGCCAATTTCATCGTCATTATCATAATCAGTTCTGCAGCAAATTGATTGATAAATCTCAGAAACATAATTTAAAGAAAATCTAAATGAAATCAGATGTACAAAGACATGCGAATATAAGCTAAAAATACTCAAACTCAAGATATTGTCAGAATAACATAAATGAACATACCTGATAGCCGAAACATCACAAAGAGAAGCATCTTCATCCATCGGTTCATTGTGATTATTATTTCCATTAAACACATTGCCCTTCTTAGTCATGCTACTCAAGGATGACAGATCAGAAAACAGAATTAAATCATTCCCCTGTAAAGGATGGTAATCAAAGTCCATTGCATGAGAAGACTCAAATATGGAGCTCGACAAATATGTAATATTTCTTCTTGGACCATTTATTGTCCAATTGCAACTTCCAATTTCCAAACCAGAGCTGAATGCTTTCAAGATTATGGTGCCATTGTAGCAAACTTCTTCAGCATACTTCACAGACTGGACTTTCTGCATACATTCCTTTATATCTGCTGCACTGACAGATACAAACAATTACATGCAAATAGTGAAGTATCACAAGGAATAAAGCAAGCAACTACAAAATAGCAAATTAACATAGCAACAAACAATTTAAGATGGTCAGCAACTTGATTTTGCAACTAAAGGAGAGGTTAAAAAATCAAACTTTCTAAAAGTTAGGTTCTATATCCACAAGAAATACTTGAATTGTTATTCGCTTTGAGAGAACCTGGTGAAGAGAAGAGCTAATTCCCGGAAAGAACAATTGTTATGTTTCTATCTGCACCGTATATCATTCAAAATATCAAATTGAAACTTATAATGAAGAAAATGTGCGTCCAACTTTACATATATGCATGGCACAAGTATACCGATCAATCTACGAGTACTTGAAGTACTTTCAGATTGACAAAAAGATGATGTAAATTAGTCAATATGAGATAAGAATTATTATACTCCGAGTATTTTACAAAACAAGAAGGAAGAAACCTGTACAGGGGCATCCAGCTCCCAAGCTCCTCCCCGTCTTCCCCCATCACGACCTCTCTCAGTGCCGGAGGGAACTTCTCAAGCTCTTCCCACTTCATCCACTCTGGAAGCCCCGGCCTCTCATCGGGACCGTAAAATTGCACAAATTCAGCATGCATCGCAATGAGCTCCTCCATCATAAGCCTTCCAATCCTCGCCGTCGCCTCCGTAGCATAAATCTACAAGCCAAAACCACCCCAAATCAAATCAAATCCCAGATCTCAAACTAATTATTTTCCACCGTCGATTACCTTGCCAGAGAACTTGGGGCTTCTAGTGAGGAATGGCAGGCCGAGCATGCCGGCGGGGTGGAGACCAAGACGGCGCCGATGAGAGAAGGGTCCCACAGGTGGAGGGCGGCGACGGTCTTGTACCAGGGCTGGGCTTTATGAGGCCGGAGGCGCCGGCGCCGGCGCCGGCAACGGCGGCAGGGATGGGGGCGAAGACGGAGAGGGAAGAAAGGTCGAGGGGGCACTCCAGGAGAAGCCGGAAGCCGCACAGCTCCAGCATGTAGCACGGCGGGAAGTGGTATCCCCCGCCTTGGCTCAAGCAAGTCTTATTTAAAAAGGAAGAAAAAAAATAGGAATCAAAGTTAGAACCCTTAAAAATTAAACCAAAAGGAGACAAAAAACAAAAAACAAAAAAACAAAAAAACTACTTAGGATGGAGTTGGGAGGCTCACTAGCTTCATGGAGTCCGACTTCCAGAAAACCCTAACGGAGGGGCGAACAACACCGAGAATTCGAAGGCAAGGGAAGGCTGGGACCCCTGTACACGTATATATCAATCGACGAATACACGGTGGGACCCACAGATGAAATCGAGACGGCTAGTGTCCATCGGGGCGGAGAGCCCTGCAGGTCGGACTTTAAGATTCGGAGTTGTCGCACAATGAGGAGCACGCTCTCCCACCGCTTCACCTGCCCGCTTTAAAGCGGCAACACAGAGAGAGTAGAGAAGGAGCTTCGCAATCCCCCTATGCTTCTTTAGACCTATTTTTCTCCAAGTCTAATGGAGGTAAAATACGAAGAAGACGAAGCCCCACTTCGCCACCCTCCAATGCCGCTGCCCCAAAACCTAGGCGACCCACGCCTGATCACCCTCCATACGCCGAGGTATATATATTTGTTCCCTACCTCTCTCTCTTCTCTTCCTCTCATCTCTCTTCCTTCTTTCTAATCGCATCATCTCCGCTGTGTTCTTGATGTGGTCTTTGGGAATATAATAATTCGTAGATGGTTCGGATGGCGCTGCGAGAGCTGGCGGAGGAGGGTGGCTCCACCAAGGCCTCCATCTCCGGCTATATCCAATCCAACCACACCCAACTCCCACCGGGCCACTCCAAACTCCTCTCTTACTACCTCGACAAGTTCGTCGCCGCCGGCGAGGTCTCCATGCTCTCTCCCGATCGCTTTGCCCTCCCCCGCACTCCCCCTTCCCCTCCTCCTACCCCACCCTACCATTCCCCAACCCCCGATCCTACCCCTAACCCTAGCCCTCGTCGATCGTCCTCTTGTCCTCACATTCCGCGCCGCCGCGGGCGGCCGCCTAAAAGGAAACGTACCACCGCCCGCCGCCGCCGCCGCCACGCCGTGGCAGGGGGAGGCCGCGTAAGAACCCGGATAACGTCGTGCATTCCGAGGTGAAAGCTCCGCAAGCCACCGAGTCGGTGCCGAGGCCGCGGCTGATCATTCGGCTGCAGAGCAAACCTTCCAACCCCATACCTGATACTTTTGCTGGTGGTGATGATGTTTCTGGGATGACAATGGCGTCGGCGATGGGAAAGTATTGTTTGAGAGATGGGATAACTAGTGAGTGTGATTCCAGAAATGTGGATGGCTTGAAGACTGATGAGAAGTCTTTTCCGGCAAATGCTCGTAAAAAGGAAGAATCGCCACCCCGGCATCGGCGCTGCTCAAGGAACTATTGCTGCCTCATGCATTACCACCAGCCGCTTGGTGGCAGGCAGAGACCAATGAAGAACCAATGCCGCCTCCACGACTGCGGCCCGGAGCCGATGAGACATTGTCGCCTCTGGTTTTACTGCATTCAGAACCTGAAGTAGAGATGTTGCTTTTGGATCAAATGCAGCCCGAGCCAGAGGGAGCTTTGTTGGTGCTACAGTCGGAGCCGGAGCTTTTGCCGCTAGCTCCGAAGCAGCCTAAGTCCAATGGGGAGCAATCACTGTTAACTCCATTACTTCCAGAGACCAAAGGCAAACAATATCTGTCTCTACCGGCAACAATGCGGGGCAAATCGAAGGAGTCGTCAGTGCCACCAGCTGCTCGGCCTGATGCAGAGTCAGTGGTGTTGCCGGCCAGTGCACGGTTGGAGCCTGAAAAGCTTACTGAGGAACAATTTGCACCACGACTACTGCAGCTCAATGCGAAAGAACGGAAAGAAGAGTGCTTGTCATCATCGAGTATTCCGCCTAAGTTTGATGAATCATACTTTCCCCTGGTTTCAGTGCATCCAGAACCTTGTAAGGAATTGCTGCTTTTGGACACAATGCAGCCCAAGTTGGAGGAAGAGTTCTTGGAGCTGCTACCACTGCCATCCGTTACCGAAGTAGAGTTCTTGCTGCTGTCGGCCTCGATGCAGTCTGAGTTCCATGAAGAACCAATATTGTCATTCTCAGCACAGCCTGAGCTAGCAGAAGTCTCACCACACCTAGCACCAGAGCAACCTGAGCCTATCGACGGGACATCGGTGCAGCCAGAGCCAAATGAAGGATCTTTTCAAACAGCCCAGCTTCTGTCTGAGCCAAAAGAAGAGCCATTGCTGCTGCCTGCCATGCTGATAGAGCCCAAAGAGGAGCTTTGCCACTGGCCACCATAGAGACTGAGGGCACTGAAGAGTCATCACCACCTGCTCCTGTCCTTGCCGTGGAGAAGGGCGAGAAGAGTGGGCATTCTAGTAAGCACAGAAGAACACATGCTAAGCATAGGAGACTCTGGTTTGAATGTTAGGAAGAACAAGAATGGCCTTTTCTCCCTTCTTCTAATATGTATTGTGGTTGTGTACTGTTTCAGAATTTACTTGATTATCTGCTTCTGTTTTTTGTAAAGTTTATATGAAACTGCTTCACATAACTTCAGTTTTGTCTGCTTTTTTCTTGCATTGAGAAGTCAACCAACCCAATTTTGGATATGGAATTCATCTATCATGCCGTAATCCAGTTGATTTCAATTTGGAATTTGGCCTTGGAGGCTGATGCAGTACAATAGTTGATGGCACTTGGATAGAATAAGAGGAAGGGCTTGGAGAGATCATACTGGCTTCACTTCCCTTTGGTGCATGAAATGTTGACTGAGATGATCATTTAATGTGCAACCTTGGCTTGGAGAGAGCATTTTTTGCACCATAGATAGCTCTACAGCCTTGATAGCTGCCACAAAATTCGAAACATGGCGTGTTGTTTTGACGGCCGTCCATCTCCATGATTGGATGATTCGGTTGCCAAGATTTTCTTTTGTTTTTCTGTTCTAGTAGTGCACTAATCTTGTTATGAGCCAATTGACTCGGCCAGGAAATGGAGGCATGCATATCATCTGAGACAATTTTATTTAATTTCTTTTGTTTTATGAAAGTAATCTTTGATTTACATGATTTGTTGACGAGGAGACATGAACTAAGCTTTTGTGGGTCTACCCTGTGTGATTTGCCTAGAGCTTGGTGCCTTCATCCATATGAGCATGAATGAGCACTGCTCTTATCTGAAGACAATAGTAAGATTGCTGTGACAGAAATTTTAAAAATTTAATCTGATGGTGTACGGAAATTCTGAAAATTTGATTCTGTGATGTCGAGAGTCCGGAATGTTAAGAAAGTTTATAGCTTTTTTTTTCTGACATTAAGATTCTAGCTGATTTGGAGAGAAATAGTAGGAGGTAGCTAACTCTGTCTACAAAGCTTGGGAACTATTTGACTAACAAAGAATCATGGAACAGAATGTAGTGTAAGATGGTCCATGCATAGATGGGTAACAAATTAGACAAAATTGAGGGCATTTTGGATCTTAAACATTTGGAAGTAGTTCATGATCAATATTACTGATCGTGGAATATGTTGGCACCTGTTTGAAAGATGTAATGGTTAAAAAGCATCACTACAAACTTCTAATGGAGCTATAGCTCTCTTTTACTCGGGGAAAAAAATCACTACAAATTTTATCATGCTGAAGCATGTGATAACATCTACTATTAACATAGATACATGCATCTTGGATCTTGAGGCATTCATTTAAAAAGGTTGATGTCATGTTTGATGGCTTCACCAACTTAGGAGGACCAACTATGTCAATACAAAAAAACATAATATTCAATCATGCATATTGTTGTGGTATAGAGAAGGCTTCTTTAGTCCCACATTGGTTATGAATAAAGAGGAAATATGGCTTATATAGATTGGAACCTTCTTTCCCAACATGAGGCACCTTTTAAAGGACAAAATCATAAGGCTCTAAATGATCAAGGCCTATTGAAGTCAAAAGCTCATTGAAGCCTAAGGCCCACTGAAGCTTAAAGATGGTCATGAGTTACAGCGGACAATACTTCACATATGCAGAGGCGAAAATATAAGCCAACCATCTGAGCCATTCGATCTCTTGACCCATGACTACAATACATAAATATTTGCTAGCATTTGTAGGTGGCGAAAATATAAGCCAACCATCTGAGCCATTCGATCTCTTGACCCATGACTACAATACATAAATATTTGCTAGCATTTGTAGGTGTTGTTGCTGAACTCCGAGATTTGGTTGAGGTCAGTTATGCCAAAGTGATGATGAAGTTGGTAAGGTTGTAGGCTTGTAGCTTCTCCGCTTCTCCCCGATTAACCTTGATCTGAAACAAAATCCTCTTGCCGGAGGTTTTTCAACAGAAGACCCTCTGACACTTAAGGCTATTGAAATTCAGAGAATAATGAAAGAAAGAGAATTAAACAAGAAAGAATGAGAGCTTTTGAATTACTATCAAGAATATGAGTCCCCTGTCTCTCCTTATTTATAGAGAGGTCAGTAACCATTCCCAAGATGAGTTAAGCATGCAATAACCATATAGCAACAACTAATTTATTATTAAATAAGCCATAGACTATCCACATGACCTTACAATTGCAAAAGCTTTAATCGTGCAATAATGGCTATGGATGTAACTATTGCCGACATTCTCTGACTGGTATAATCATGTTTTTAGATTGTCCATATCAAAAGTGATAAGATCAGGTATTGCCGAGATGGTTCCACTTTGATCAGCTAAAATATCCTCCGCATCAATAGGTAATTAATGCCAACATGGACACAATAAGGATGAGAGGACAAATTATCTCTAGAGCAATCCAGGCATCTAAATATATGTCAATTAATAATGACCCGTATTGGAATATTATAAGTGTGGGTTTAACCATGTATATGTTGATTTATATTTTCGAGATTACAAGTTCATAACTCCTACCTTCCTCCTCTCCCCTCCTCTCTCTCTCTCCCTCCCCTCTCCTCCCTCGTTTCAAATTATTTATTTGTGATGTTTTGAATAAGAAAATTCTTAGAGAGCACGTGCCTGTTGATAGTATAATTGACTTCCATTGCCCTCTTGCATCATAAGTCTCCGACCTCTCGTTGTGGCTACCTAGAGTCAATCTCACTCTACAAAGATTTTGTGCCAATCCTCATCCCAGTGCAACTTAAAACATGAACTTCAAGAATTTTCACCATTAAGATACTGTCTTTTCAAAAGAGAAAGCCGAGTCCATGATCTATGCTGCGACCCATGGAGTAAGATCAACTAAGGTAGTATAAACTAATACATAAAGATAAAATAGATAAACTGATAAGTATTTGCTTAGCGGATGATCATTTCTTAGAATTACAAATTGATATTTAAAAATTACTCTTATTAATTATTGGGATAGATATCGTTATTAACTTTTGACATGTATGGTTGCTAGCTTGCATCATGTAAACTACTGTTGTCATGTATCCCAATTATCTTCCCTCCACTACTCTTGTGTTCCAAATAGTGCTATCACTTCCCCGGCTCCCATGTTTTGGATAGGAGTAAGATAAGTATCACTGCTCACTTTTGTCACTTACTCTTGTTGGTTTGCGCCGTGCGGACGGCTATTATCATACATGATAGTTACTTTCTTTCACTCCTATATTTTGAATAATATTATTATTACTAACTACCAACTAGTTTGCCATTTTTTGAGTTATACTTTATAAAAATTTCATCCTAAACCAATAGCTCTTACCTTCTCAATCAATGTCTCTATAATTCCGATTGCATCTTTAGTGTATTGGCTTGCATTCTTGATATATCAATTTTTATATTTAGTTTTCAAACTTGCCCCATTTGGTGTTTTGGTTTGTACCTTCAGCGCGTGTGTCTGCCTATATGCATGGTATTTTGATTTACACCCTTAGTGCATTAGTATTTTAGTTTGCTTCTTTTGATACTTGGTTTGAAATTGACATCCTTCCAACAGTACTTGACCTACTAGTCATATATTCGGTTTACAATCCAAGTTTTTCAACCTACTGTTTTAGTACAACTTAGCTTATTGTCCACGTATGACACCGGTTTATCGATCGAGTATTTCAGCCTACTGATCAAGTTCTTAATTTGTACCTCGAATTTTTTAAAATTATTATTCAATCTGTACAAGATGTTCATTTTCAAGACTTCCTACTATTTGATCTATGCCAGATGGCTTTTGAGGTTTGTTATTAATTGATCTATGGATCACAACCATCGATGTGGCTATGGTGTAAACTAGAAGCGTATACAAACTCTATTGTAAAGCCACATCATCCTGTACAAATGGTCATTCTACATCCAAATGAACAACTAATTGGTGGTTATTAGAGTAGACTTAGTTATGCTATTGAAAGCTTCAAAATTTAGCCCGACTTAAGAGTTAAGTCCATGTGTTTAGCAATACGGGTCTCCCATCCATAAGATGGAAAGTTTATCGCAGATCTAATACAAATGACCGGACATTGACCTTGGGTATGGTCGTGCTCTTTTTCCAACTACTATAATGCACAGGACCTTGAAAAGAGCATGGAAAGCTCCAAGAAAACAAAGCGTGTGACTGATCGCCGATTTTCTAAAAAGTGCAAGTGAAGCTCAATTTTAGGATGTAATCGAAGCGGAAAAGCTTCTGTTGTAATAAAAACACAAGATAAAAAAGGATTTTGGCTAGATTATCTCTAATCCGATACATGCATAAGCTTATATTTATTACTATAATGCTGAAATTAAGCCATTTGGTGTCTACCTATGTGTATATATGTAAGTCAAGCTCAGGTTACATTTGACGTGCTTTTATAAAGTGTGTGTGTATATATATTGTTGGGACAATTGAATTTGCTCCCTTTGATTCTATGTCGGCTCCTATATTCGAGATCGACCTTTTGTTCCATATCTGTATAAGAAAATCAAGAGATTCCAAAAGAGAAGGTTCTGAAAGAGAAGAAACTTTCAGAATTCAATTTTCATGAGAATCATCAGGACGAAGCAGAGTTATTATGGCTGAATCAAAATTATCTGACCAAAACAGAGTCATCATAGTTGAAGCAATATCTTCATGACTGACTAACCATCTTTATGGTCAACTGACTATCTTCATGATCAAGCCATCATCATAAAGGCTAACCGTCAAACAACCGACTGTCGACTGTCAAATGGCCGACTGCCAAATATATAATCATGATATTACAATCATGAGTAATAACTACATATCATAATCTTTAGTGCGCATAAATTATCCATTAACTTCATGATTATGATCCAATAATCAAGATAACTACTTCTTAGTGCTATAAAAAGCAGGACCACGTGCACGACGATTACATCCGAATTATTTATAAAAGCGAGGTAAGAGAATAGGCAAGGGACAAGGTACTTATGGGCTGATACTCTGTCAATTTTGATATTCTACTTTTTATTTGACCACTCTTCACTGACTTAAGTATCGGAGGATCTCTATCGGATGCAATTTTGATTGGTATAAACTTCTTTTGCTGGTGTTCTTCATCGGTATCAGGTGCTCCAGGAGATTGACCGCAATATATATATATATGTATGTATAATTGAATGATGGGATAACCTACCATCTTTAAACTACATATAATGATAAAATATATATTTTTTTATATTATTTAAATCATTTAATTGTTTATCATTGGAGTCTCCAAGTTATATAATTAGATATCAGACGATTTGAACCATTTATATAGACTTTCTACTATCCAATTCAGATAAGATGTACATGTATGTATTTATATTGTTCGCATGAATCAGAGTAGAGAGTTTATTTTTTTATAGATAAATATTATGAAAAAATTGATCAAATTTTTATCGATCAATTTATCAATATTTTTATATTTTTCAAGTTAGATATATTATTTTTCATAAATAATATTTATCCATAAAATGTAAAAAAATCTCATCCATCGGGAGATAGTTAGATCATTGCTTCATCAATTATTAAAGTAAATATTAAATTTTATGACATTTCATTCTTATTTTTGATGCCTTCGCTCTCGAATACCTAATGACTTAAATAATATTAAAGATATTATAAAAATAGGTATAAATTTTAATAATTTATTTAAAAATAATAATGTAAAAAAATATGCGTATTTATAAAAAAAAATATGAATAATAAATTTCAATGCCATTTTTTTTATAAGTAAAAAATATAAATAAATTAATATTTTATTTAAATATTTTTAAAAATTATTTATTTTAAAAATATAAATTTTTAAATAAATTTTTTAT
Source organism: Elaeis oleifera (assembly GCA_000441515.1). NCBI lineage: Eukaryota > Viridiplantae > Streptophyta > Magnoliopsida > Arecales > Arecaceae > Elaeis > Elaeis oleifera. The sequence goes on along the minus strand of KE504719.1, from coordinate 1,360,349 downwards.
TCCGAACGGATCGGTGGGAAAGGTACAGCCCCTTCAGTCCGATCGCCATCCCGATCGGTGGGAAAAATCTAGGAACTTTCCCGCTTCAGTGACTATTTCATGCCCATTTCAAACCAAACACTCCCTTTTCCCTCTCCCCTCCACTGCCCCAAAAATTTCCCCGCACCCATACACTCGTCCCCAAATCCCTCTCCCTTCTCTTCCTCGCCCCTTGCTCTCCTCTCTCTCCCTCTCTCTCCATGGCTCCGCCTTTCGTCTTCCCCTCCGACCTCAAAGACCTCGAAGACGACTCCGACGAGCCCTCCCTCCGCGTCGAATCCCCCATCCACGTCGCCTCTCTCCGCCCTCCGAACTCGAAGAGCTTGTCAAAGGTCAGCCCTCCTCCTCCTCCTCTATCGATTCTTACGTCCCTCCCAATATTCCCCTTTTCTGAACTAATTATTGCTTAATTTGGTGTAAAAAAAGGTGTGGCCTTTGATCTGTCCGACAGAGAGCTCTTCTGCGTCGAGGAGCAGGACGTGTTCGACCGCGTCTACTCCCTGGTAAGGGGTTTTCCCTTCTCACCCCTCCTGTAAGTTCAACCTCGTCGAGACCCTCCGCTCCAACCTCAGCGTCCTCCTCCCCAACGTCGATTCCCTCTCCCGGGCCCCGAGTCGCCGGCCTCTGGTGGGACCTCAGTCACACTCCGCATCGCCTCTCACCGCAATGCCCTCAAGATCTATTCCTTCTTCCTCCTCACCATTGCCCTCGCTGAGGAGTCCAGCCGTGACTCTAGTGGTAGCTCTAAGGTACATCTTGCTCTAAACCCTAATTAATGTACTTTACGCTCAGTCTGCTAATTTTGGTGAAAGGATTGGATTTTCTGTGTGAAATTAGGTTGGTGCACCGGGGCGGAAGAAGAATGCGACATATGCTTGGAATTGGGAGATGCAGAGAGGTCGGATAATCAATTTGATTGCTAACTCTCTGGAGATCAACCTGTCACTGCTCTTTGGATCGAGTGATATCGATGAGAAGTATCTCTCCTTTGTCTCAAAGTAAATATCAGTTCTCAAAGCCTTAAACTTTTTCACCCCACTTTACCAAGCTTATTCATTTTGACAAGAGTTGGCCATTGTTGCAGGTGTGCTGTCACCCTATACGAGAATCAGGCTGTGTTGAGGGATGCGGACACGAGAGATGGACTTGGCCGAATAATAGGCACCATTGCGACCAAGCACCAGCGGACTGCACAAACGTGCGCATCAGTCTTGCATTTGATTTACAAGTTCGACTTCGCAGTCCCTCACATTGCTGAAGCAGTTGCTGCAGCAGAGAGAAAGTGTGGTGATGGGAGCCTTGCAATAGCTCTTATTAGGGAGATTGGTAGGACGGATCCAAAGGACTATGTGAGGGATGGTGTTGGGGCAGAGAATGTTGGGAGATTCCTTGTTGATCTTGCCGACCATTCTCCAAAGCTTATGTCAACCAATGTGGGGTTTGGTGCCTCATTTGGTGGTGAGTCTTACAAGATTAGAAATGCTCTTGTTGGAGTCTTGGGCAAGCTGGTTGCAAAGGCGTATAAGGATGTGGAAGGTGATATGAGTTCAAAGTCTCTGCGGCTAAGGGGTAAGCAGGCAATGCTGGAGATTCTTCTAGAGCGTTGCAGGGATGTCTCAGCATACACAAGGAGTCGGGTGCTCCAGGTGTGGACAGAATTGTGCGAGGAACATGCTGTTCCTATTGGGCTGTGGAATGAAGTGGCATCAGTTGCTTGTGGGAGATTGGAAGATAAGAGTGCAATGGTGAGGAAGTCAGCACTGAACCTGCTCATCACAATGTTGCAGCATAACCCATTTGGACCTCAACTGCGTGTTATGGCTTTTGAAGCGACATTGGAAAAGTACAAAGAGAAATTGCAGGGAATGGGGCCTTCTGGCCCTTCTGAGGAAGTCCCTGATGGTGATGCTGTTCGCGGAGAGGCTGCCACAGAGCAGGAGAGTGTTAGTGATAGTTGTTTGCCTTCTAGCGAAGAGCAGAAGGAGAAGGACGGAACTGTTCCAGATATTGGGAATTTGGAACAGATCAGGGCATTGGTGGCATCACTTGAGTCTGGTTTGCAGTTCTCGAAGTGCATTACTTCTCTGATGCCGACCCTGGTTCAGCTGCTAGCATCATCTTCTGTCACCGATGTGGAATACACGATCCTTTTGCTGATGAGGTGCAGACAGTTTCAGATCGATGGTTCAGAAGCATGTCTTCGGAAAATGTTGCCCCTGGTAAACCTTTATAGAATTTCCATACATGTAAAGGAGATATATGATTTGATTGATATATGCTGGAATTAATGTACTTGTTGGATCTTTGTAGGTGTTCTCCCAGGATAAGTCGATATATGAAGCTGTGGAAAATGCATTCATCACTATATATGTTAGAAAAAGCCCAACAGAAACTGCACGAAATTTGTTGAGCCTGGCGATCGATTCAAGCATTGGAGATCTTGCAGCTTTGGAGTGTTTAATTGGTTCTTTGGTGTCCAAAGGTGAAGTTTCTACAAGCATGGTATGTGCTCTTCTTGATTCCACTGAGGCTTGCCTGCTTGCTTGGTATTTGTCTAAAACAAGTACAATGTATATGAACTAAAGCTTGTTTGTTTAAAAAATTAAATTATTTGCACTGTTACTCATATAGATGCATGACTAATAAATGCATAATTTAGTTACAAATATCCTATTCTTTAGCTTGGATTAGTGAGAGTGTTGGCCAAGTTAGACTGCATTGTTCCATGAATGGAAATTTCCTTGAGTGCATTGATCACCATCTTTAGATCCTGAGTTCACTTTTAAAGGAGCAATGTGATTGTTCTTCATGTTGTTGATTGTCATTAAATTCAATCATGGAGGTTCATTGAGCAGAAGTAGATTCTGAGGCAATGCAAATATCACAACATTGTTCCACACACACACACACGCACGCACGCACGCGCACACACACGCATACACACACACACAGAGAGAGAGAGAGAGAGAGAGAGAGAGAGAGAGAGAGAGAGAGAGAGAGAGTAG
>KE504719.1:1345207-1357285 GCA_000441515.1 Elaeis oleifera | reverse complement strand
AGAGAGAGAGAGAGAGAGAGAGATGCTGCAAAAGTCTCTCTGTAGAAACGCTGTTATCAGTTGCAAGTGCTTTTAGTTGCTGCTGAATGATGCAAATGCTGCAGGGATAGGGGTTGTATTGTGATTCGCTACAATTGAAGGAAGAAGTAAATAGGGGAGAAGGAGCTGATTTGGAATGCAATAGAGTGAATACATATAAGAGGCTATCAAGCAAAACTGATCAGCTAATTCACAATTCACTGTTCATGTTTTATGCTGTTTATGTGCATAGCTTAAGATTGCTTATATCCTAACAAATTAGTTACTGTGGACTTTCTATCAAATCAGACTGATCCTTTGGCTCTTCAAAGATAGGTGCAGCTTGAACTGTTCTAATGTTCTAGAAAATGGTCTCTTCTTGCTGCAATACTGTAAGCTAATTTATATCACCCATAGTGACATAGGTAGGAAAAACTCGTGACATGAAGGTTGTGTGGTTTAAGTTCTTAGCGATTTGCCACATACACTTAAATGTGTATATATTGATCAAGTCATTCCCTCACGAAGATACCATCATTATAAAACTTAAAATTGCACGGTGTCTCTTGCATCAGACTTCATCTTTGCTAGTTCTTTTGAGATCTTGCTTATTTATCATTGCAAGGAAATGTTAGATGACTCTTCATTTTATATTGAAAGAGCATTATAAGACATCTTCCTGCATGTTTGTTGTTATTCTCTAAAAGTCACAGTCATTAATTTGGATATAATTGTTTCATTCTATTTTGTTATGTCGAGTCCAATGGCAGTTCTGGTGTATTAAAAAGGCGTATCCATGTCATCCAAGTTCTAAAACTCATGGTATGACCAATTCATTGTCCCATAACCATGAAGCTGAAGTGCATTCTCATGCAATGCTTGGTTATATGGTGTTCTTTTTCTACCAACAATTTTTTATCAGCTTCTGATGGACCAATGCCAACCAACAGTGTTGTAGTGGGCATGGTTCTTTTATTTGCTTTTGATATATAGTTAGGTCCTCCCAGCATTTCATCTAAGTTCTAACCATATGATCTGAATCTTCTTTGGATATGTATTTTTAAACGCTTATAACAATGACATGCATCTTCGAACTTTTGAACATCAAAACATTTGAGCTACTTTTTTTCTGAAAACCTTGGTGCTAAATATTGAAATGTATTAGCTATGAATTGATATCTGTCACAAACTATATACTTTGACTGAAACTAACTGTATTTGCTCCTTGTGCAAAAGTGTCATGGATGCTATATACTTTCATGTAAGATTAGCGACCCTTCCTGATAGCTCTGGTGCCAATAAAAAAAATCTGGAGTACCTTTTACAAATCTTAAAAATGACAATATTTGGACTTTCCATGTTTAGCTACAGTTAAGTGCAGTATGACTTACCATAATGGCCAACAATATTTGAATATGTCTAATCATATATATGCTTCAGTCAATGCTGGACACTGCCTCTTTAGATTGTTTTCTTGCATGATCCAAGCATGAACAGTCAAATACTTATTGCTCTGGACATCAAATACCTTTTGTTCTCTACCTGATAACTTGTGCTTACCCATTTAGAATGCATGTAATCTCGTAACCTGATGAATATTGCACTGTAAATGCTGAACTTAATGATGTACAATATTTGTTTCCTACTGTACTGTAACGAGGAGATCATCTTACTAAAATATTCTCATGTTCTCTCTAGATATCAGCTTTATGGGATTTCTTTAGCTTCAATGTCAGCGGAGTAGTGGCAGCACAAAGCCGTGGAGCTTTGTCAATTCTGTGTATGGCTGCAAAATCATCACCAAGCATTCTGGGTTCTCACTTGCAAGATATTATTGATATTGGTTTTGGACGCTGGGCTAAGGAAGAGCCTTTGCTTGCAAGAACTGCATGTGTAGCACTTGAAAGGTTGTCTGAAGAAGATAAGGAAAACTAAGAAACACCGGCAGTAGGATTTTGGTATTTTGCATAGCTTAGTAACTGGTTTCTGGCTTCCAGAGAACATTTGGTATGCTGCTGCTGACAAAGCCATAAGTACCATATATTCAATACATCCAACACCCGAAGCCTTTGCTGCTGATTTGGTGAAAAAGTCTCTCAGTTCTGTATTCAGTGGTACTGGAAGAGACAAAGCACCCAATGATGCAGATAATGATAGCATCAACTTCCTTTTCACAGTGCCAGCAGCAAAGCTTGGTAGATTTCTTTTATTATAAGCCATGTTGCACTAAATCATCTGGTTTATATTGAGTCCTGTGTTAGGAAGATTCAGAAACAGAAATCAAAGAAAGAGAAGTCAAAACATGATTCTCAGGCTGTTCATGGTGGCTCTGCAGAAGAAGCTGCTGTAAGTTTACATTTGGCGGGGCTATTTTGTTGTTTATGTCTTTCTTTGGCAACATTTCCCACCCCACCCACTCCCTCAACCTAAAAAAGAAAGAAACAACTATGTGTTTGCTATTAGGATTAGGTGTACTTCCATTGTCTATGAAAGTTGAAAAAACATGGTTGACAGGTGCAAGGTATAAATGCTGAACTGGGCCTTGGTGCATCTGAAGATGCAATAATCGATTCACTTTCTGAAAGGGCCGAAAAGGAGATTGTTTCTAGCGGCTCTGTTGAAAAAAACCTCCTTGGATATTGTGCACCTTTCATCTCCAAGCTTTGTAGAAATTTTAATTGATGCAAAAGGTGACAAGGTTCTGAGTTCTTTGTAAATGAGCTTTCTTAATTTGTCTGTGTCTTTTATGTAGTTAATTAATCATTATACATTTTGCTATTTTGATCAGTCTTCTGAACTCGATAGGTGTCCTTTGTTTCTATTTTGCAGTTTCCGGAGCTGCAGGCTTCTGCAATGCTTGCTTTATGTAGACTTATGATTATTGATGCGGAATTTTGGTAAGAAACGTGCACTCAATGATATATATTTTTATTTTTATAAAAGAATCTAGTGAACACATAAAAAGGTCAATTATATGAATTTCAGTGAAGCAAATCTTCAGCTTCTGTTCACTGTTGTGGAGAATGCACCATCGGAAACTGTTCGTTCAAACTGCACAGTGGCTCTTGGTGACCTTGCAGTTCGTTTCCTAACCTCTTAGAACCTTGGACAGAGCATATGTATGCTCGTTTACGAGATCCTTCAGCATCTGTAAGGAAAAATGCTGTTCTAGTGCTTTCTCATCTCATATTAAACGACATGATGAAGGTGCAGTAGATTGCCTATAACCTCAGTTATTTCTTTACTATCATCAGTATTGTATCACAATTGTTCAAGAATCTTTTGATCAGGTGAAAGGTTACATAAATGAAATGGCTGTGAGGATAGAAGATGAGGATGAAAGGATTTCAAGTCTTGCTAAACTTTTCTTTCATGAGTTGTCAAAGAAGGGTACCATTTTGATGCTTGGATAATCGTTTTGATGGATAACTGCACCATACTTTTCTCATGTTCAAGTGCTTTTTATTCTTGCAGGGAGCAATCCGATTTATAATTTACTTCCAGATATCCTTGGCAGATTGTGCAATCAAAATCTCAAGGAAGAGACCTTTTGCAATGTCATGCAATTTCTAATAAATTCTATCAAGAAGGTATTGATGGCTTCCTTTGTTGCAGATAGTTGTTTCTCCTTGTAATTTAACTCTTGATTTCCTGACTGTTGTTAGGACAAACAAATGGAAGCTCTTGTTGAAAAGCTTTGCAATAGGTTCAGTGGAGTCACTGGTATGCTTCTTGACAGTATCTGTATGGAATCCCCCATCTGTTCTTTATTTGCTTCTTTTCATCATCATTACTTCTCTATCTTCAGTGCTGCTTGTTTAATTGGCAACACTCAAGCCATCTCTTGAAGCTACTCCGTATACTCATCTGTAATACATCTAAGTTTATTCAGCATCTCCAAACTAACAGTATATCATGGAGATCATATTCCTAGAAACAGCATCATGTTACTGATTAATCAAATTTAAAACTTTGGACTCTATGATTTAGGTTTGTTTATTGCAAGTAAGGAATTTCTATCGGGAATATTCACTTTATGAGTTCCAGATATCTTTTCAAGGAATAAATTGAAGGTTTAGATACAAGTTTTAAAGACACAGGCATGATGGGTTGTGTAAGATTTGTACTGAATTAGTTCGATATGCATATGCATTTTTGTCTTGAACCGACATGTACTGAGATGATCCGTAAGTTCAGATTCTTATGACTTTTTTCCGCAAATATTGGATTGAGTTTGTTTTATGCTATGTTGGTTTATTCAATTTAATGGGCTTAATTGTGGGTTCCATAACTGCATATGTTACATGTGGAAGAGAAAAATTATTTGATTGGTTCTACATATCCAGCAATGGGAGTGCAAGGTTGTTATTCTACATGTATGTCGAGCAGTTGAACTTGTTATAAGTGAAGAGATGGATGAGTAGCTAGGGTTCCCAACCTCAACTTCAAGAGAAGGAAACTAGCACCAAAACCTGTGCAGAAAGTAGAAACATGGTACTTGCCAATCCATAGTTGTTTAATTGCCTGATAGCTTAGCAACTGCCTTGTTGAAAAAGGTTGCCTTAATTAGTTGTCTACAAGTTTTGGTTAACGTTGAGTTAGAGGGATAATGTATCAATACATTAGGCATAGGTTTCATTTGTTACCGAAGTTAATTCTGTTAGTGCTTATGCAATGATTGTGGAGGAAGAAAACTTATTCCATTTATTGCTGGAGTCTCTACCGGCAAAGTTGATGATAGATTATCAGAATGTCCTATGACAGTCAGGAATGGTTCTGACTGTCATCATTGGCCTCATTTCCTCTGCATAATCTGTGTATTGGAGTCGTGATTCCCTATTATTTGTTGTGTCTATAACTCTACGGGCTATCTTGTTGAGTTTACATTATGTTTCTGTACATCTATTTATAGCAACTTTTACCCTTTTATAATGTGACTCTCTAGTTGCTCTCACTTTTTGGAGCGAGGGAGGGTGGTAGTTTGCCAACATAAGATGTCTGGTGATGATCCTATTTATCTAAGAGTGATCATCAGTGCTACTAGACATGTGTTACTTGTTTAAACCCAACTTACTTATATGCTCATTTTGTGCTGACTCGAACAGTTGTGTGGGAGTGCAAAGGATATCTGCTCTATCACCTCATAGCCCATAATAAAAACGGGCATGGATGATAATGAGGATAGAACAATATCGCCAGCAATAAGTCATACTAATTCCAATATACAACTCACGCTAGTGATTGAGACTGGACTTGGTGTGACCACTTAATCTGTTGTACATCTATCTGCTTAAATCAGCCCTTACAAAATTCTTTCAACTTGATTGCACAACCTTAGCTTGAGAGCGAACCTGCATTAGTGTATCATTTTAACGATAAGTAAAGAAAATCTTTTGGATATGGAACAGAAAATATGGAATTCAGAGAAAAAATTGAATGATTAAAGAAAAAGTATGCACAGATGTATTATTTAGTGGTGATAAATTCAAACATTTAGAGCATTTTTTTGCTTTGGTTATCATTATTGATGCGGAATTTTTTTATGCTGTTTAAGGTAAATATAATTGGATCATGTGAATTTATCAATTTAAGTTCCCTGATTTAGTTTCTGCATCAATTGCTCAAGTTCCTTCATCAGCTCCTTGTCATTCATGTTATTTCTGAAGAATTTATCTTGCTGCCTTCTAATGTGTTTGTGATGCAGATATTAGAGAGTGGGAGTACATTGCTTATTGCCTTTCTCAGTTAACATTCAGTGAGAAGGGCATCAAAAAACTTATCGAATCCTTCAAAGCATATGAGCATGTTTTATGTGAAGATTCTGTGATGGATCACTTTAGGAGCATAATCAGCAAGGTTCTTTAGTATTCACTACTCACTACTGTGTCTGCATGGTTTACTTATCTACAGAACTAAAATTCTTGGAAAACGGATGCTTTCCTGCTGACTGGAACCTTTACATATTATTCCAGTTGAATGTGTTGTCTTGCTATTAATTTAACCTACCGTCTTTGCTGTCTTAAAACAGTGCAAAAAGTTTGCAAAGCCAGAGCTCAAAGCTTGCATCGAGGAATTTGAGGAGAAGCTTAACAAGGTCCATGTGGAGAAAAAGGAACAAGAAATCACTGCTAGAAATGCGCAGGTTCATCAACAGAAGATTGGTAGTCTTGAAAGCCTCCTGACAACTAAAAAAGATGTTGACAAACATACTGCTGAAGGTAATCAGTTTCAAATACACTGTTTAACCAAACCTTTTTCCTCCCTGCAACAATTGACATTATGTTACTTGCATTCATTTCTGCAACATATTCCTCTTCTTATTGGTTGCCTATATTTCTTTGAGTCTTAAAACTTTGAAAGAATTCTGGTGGCAAAGAATCACACTCATGGCTAAACCACTGGGCAAATTACTACAGTGCTAATTAATTGAGTGACAAAGTAATAAGCAAATTATACAGCATTCCCCGAAAGCTTTGTATTGAGATGAGCATCATAAAACTGTGTTTTTGTGTTGGAACTGCTTTATCTTTTATATTGGAGAGGTAATCTTGATGGACAAAATGAGAGGAGTTTGGAGGCACTTCTGACCTATTGGCCTAAAATTATGGGTGAATCATGATTCACAAAGCTGGTTTCGGACAAATGGATAAGGCATCGTAGTTTAATATTATATGCATGTGTAGTTATTCGGTGCAATTGTGTACTCCTTTGATCAACATACTCTTAAATTGCATTCCTTTTTCTTCGAAATTTTACTCATGTATGAGTAACCTTTTGCCAGCAGAGGGAGCTGGTGAAGTAATCGACCCTTCAGTGGAGGACAAAAATGTTAAAATTATGGACATTTTGCCTGAAACGAATGGCACAAAGTCAGAAGAAAGTGGGGTTTCAAGTGTTGTGACTGAGGGTGATGAAGATGGCCTGGAGGTTCAGTCGCCATCACCAAAAACTTCTCGCAGAGGTGATTCAGAGTTTTTCACAAATAATATCTTAAAAATGATGAATTCTGGAAAAGTTACTAGTTTGCAGCTGCTTGCAGGCATCTCTAAATCCAAGACCAAGAAAGGTAAAGGGTCGGCTATGCAAGATAAAATAGATGGTGGTCCTGTGAGACGTTATGCCCGCTCAAGCCGAAGGTTATTTCTTTATTGCTCTTATTCCCTTCTTGTTGTTGGTCGGGGAACATAAAACTCGCCAATGCCTTCATACGCAAAAAGATACCTTGAAAGATGTAGAGTCAAGGAATTAGTGAACATTTCTTTTTGCCACCTATGTTTCTTGGTTAATCATGCATGCATTATGCACACAACTTCATAGGTCATGTCCATAGAAACTAGTGTCCTGGGTCACTATCCCAGTTATGCTTCTGAATTGCAGGTCACCATATTTCCCCTCCACGTGCCAGTGCCTAATGTCCAATTTTGTTATTTCAAAGTAGCTGATCATATTTGTCTCTATAGTTGCACACCAGGTTATAGAATGTTGATATTTTATGTTCAACGAATTTGCTCTTCATCCTGCTAGGTTTGTAATATAATGGGTTTAGAATATGCTTGTAGTGATGGGTTTATATCCTGTTTTCTTCTAGTTGATGGCTTCGCTGATTACTTATGAAACCTTAGTTCCATCAGACATCACTTCGTTGCATCCTCTTTGGCAGAAAATAACTTGCATCTTTAACTGTGAATATAATGTACAGGTTGTGAAGAAGTATCACATTGTAATTCCCAGCAACCTCCAAGTTGCTTTGCAAAGATGAGTTTTATCTCACATTGTGGGGTTCTGGAGCTTGTGTAAGATGAACTTGTAAAGTGTCATACGTGGAATGAACCATCATTAACACCTCTCTTGTAATAAGGAAACTGCAGTGATGTAAAAGCTTGTCCATGTAGTGGAATGAAAGGAATGTTCTGACTCGCATTGAAAGGTTCATCTTTTCTTTTTACAACTCATGTAAAAGAAGAGATGACTGAAAAACGCTTGTTAGAAACAAGGGCTAATGATATGAGATGCGGTTTTACAAAATTCTTGTGACCACTTGGAGAAAAGCAGAAAAATGCCAGAAGATATCCATCAAGAAAGAATGAGATCCGGCTGGACTGAGTCAAGTTTGTTCTTGGGGCTCCTTCCTAGGGGTGTAAGGTTTTCCAATCATTCTTACCTGCAGTAAGCTGAGCAAGCTGGGTGCTGTGTGCTATCTATGGACCCTCCAAGACAACTGAATCTCCCGTTTGACAATGGATGGCAATATATATACAATGATCAAAATTATTGTTCACAATAAAATTGTTACTCTGACGACTCAGATAAATAAACATAATTATGTGTTCACCAATGAAACTGTTATTCTGATGTGATTCATTAAAATAGAAACACCATCGATCTGTTCTTGTTTGCTGCCCCTTTGAATCAACCTTGGGCAATTTTACACCTTATGCATTGCCTCATATACATGTTACAGCACCGTGGACGTTATTGCCTTAACGGGGATATAGGCAATATATTGGTACTTACTAGAGGCACTTACAGAATACATTGTTTGATAAACTGGTGATAGTTACTCATTTTATTAGATCAATAGAATCAAACCAAGGACTTCGATTTAAATCCTGCCAAAATAGGATCATGCTGCTGGTACCCTACATTCAGTAGAAAAGGACACTAGATAGCTCTAGGACACCTCCAGCATATCGATCCTTGAGGGGTAATCCTGACCATCTCATTCCATCCCGACCATCCCAATGCATCGGAGCACGTTAGCACAGTCAGGATCAGAACCATTCTTAAAAATTTCTTTCAAAATAATATAAGCAAACCCAATATCAGGACCACAGCACCCTGATTCACTACCATACCATCCCAAAGGCAAGCTAGGACAATAACTGATATCAAGATTTAAAACTTCGAATGTATCTACCAATTGCTACCTCATCGGTAGATTTTTAAAGGAGCTGAATAGCCATTGAAACACATACAAGGTTATGATCCCACAATTTAGGTCCTACTGTGACCTGCATCCTGCGTGCATTAGATGAGACACGTATGCAAATATTTCTGTTGAAAACTAAATTGAATTTGATCTGTGTTCCTCAAAAATGATGAGAATTCTCGATTTCTCTCAGTACCTCTAATTATTTATATGTGATATTCTTCAACAAATTCAGAAACAGTTGCTCTTTTTGCCAGCACCAAGCTTTCACTGTCTTAATTTAGAGAACAACTACAGCATCTTAATTTAATACATCACCCAGAAGAAACGTCACAAAGAAGGCAGGGGGGTGGCTCCGTAAAATCACTCCGCAGTGAACTCTCAACCCCAAAGAAGCGCACAAAACCTCAAAAGTTGTCAGTAAGATTTCCCACAGTGTATCAAGCTCCCAGCCCCCAAAAAGAGCCCAAAAACTGCTGCACTTCCGAGAGTGGTTTGTCCGATGTATCTGATTTTCAATAATCCTGGAACCTGTACAACATGCAATCACTAAATTGAGCTACTCATGCGGAAAATTTATCTAAAACTCTATCTCACTAGGTAACAATAGACCTCAAACTCCAACCAACATGTGGAAATTTGCATAATGAAATATAATCAAGAAAAACAGAGAAAAGTGCATAAGCATAAGCTCCAACCTCAAAAAACCCAAAAAAAAAAAAAAAGCTGTAGAGAGAATTGGACCAACGCATAGACCGTTCATCGAAAGTTGAGTTGGGTTATATCAGAATCCATAGGTCAAATGATTTTGATATGCATCAACATATATACAGGCACATATTTATGCACACTAAAAGTGGAAACATGTGGTATGGAATGTGTTTCAGTCCCCTTTTCGCCATTCCATTTTGTTAATTAAAAAAAAAAGGAAAGGAGAAAAATCATGGTAAGGCTTCTATGGTTTAAAACTATCCATGTGGTGATGAATCCAGAGAACCTTGTTCTCCAGAAAGACAATCCTCTGTTTTCCCATCTGTGATAGGTTGACATCTTTTTTCCAAGATACTTCTTGCATGTTTTTCCTCGAACTTTACTCGAATTCATGGGTCTTGTTACCCTTCACATTCCAGGGAAGATAATCAAAAGTCACTCGAACGTAGGATCCTATGATTCATAAGATATCGATCTGATAATGGACCCAAACTTCTTTAAACATAGAAAAGATTGTCCTTAATTTCTCCTTTTGTTGTATGTTACGTACTGTTTTCTGAAATACCTCTTGTATGCTTTCCATGGGTCAAACCTCACTCAAAGTCATGGGTCACACAAATCTTTAGATCATCAGCTCAAATCTTGGTTCCATTATCTTCTCATTTTTTGCAAATACCAAGCATCCAGTTCCTCCATCCACCCTGGAAAGACAAATAAACTTCATGTTTCATCTCAAAGCAATTATAACTTCCATACATGGTCAACACTTACATTACATTTAAGCTTGTGGTTCCATGAGATCAAGCTTAACGATATGGTCATCTCCCATGTCTGTTTCTTCCAAATATACATTTAGATGATAAACTACAGCAGGATCCCAGAATTAATAATGACCTCCAATTGGAACATGCCCTGTTCTATGCTGTATCCAAAAGGGCAGTAGCTTCCTGACAATTTGCTTCCTTCCTTTCCTTCCCTACTTACATTCCACTATAATTTCTTCATTACCGTAATCATAGATTCAAATGTCAAGTGCAAGCAATATACTAATAGTTGAAGCAATAAAACATTTAATAGCAATAAAACATTTAATCTGTTTTAATTCAAAGTTCAATCAAATGGTGGACCGGAAACTGGAAACTAACCACAGTATGGGTCACTTTTTGCTGGAACAAGAAAATGTTTGTGTGCTTCACTTTGAATAATCTCTATATCATTTCACCACTCGTCAAGGTATTTATTGCTCTTTCACTGCTTCAAAGGCGACCTAATCCAGGAACTCTCTCACGCATGATTATATCATCTGACAATTTTACAAGGTACTCTCCTAAATCTAGGAGATCGTACAGTAATCCATCTGAGGTTCAGTAATTCAAGCAACCTACATATGCAGACTAGCTGCCTGCAAAGTGCTCAAGACCTGCCTAAGCATCGGAAGCCAAGGAAGGTTTGATTTGGATTATCTATTGCAGCACATTTAGTAGCAGATAAGTTGGATTAGGTTATTAGGCATGCCCAGCAATGCTCCTCCCAAGCACTGAGTTACAACTTACAAGTTACAATAATTCTTTAGTTATTTTCAATTTTAAATTGATTTCTCATCTTTTGCATTTTTTTTTGTTGCATTAACTTGAATTGTTGAGATTCTTTACGCATAATTAAATATATATTTTTTGTACTTTGCAGGGGAGTTTGTAATTTGTTCACACATCATGTTACACTGAAGTAGGTTCTTAAGCAAACATATGAGTGTTTCTTTAATCCCTTGATTTTATGGTTTCTTTTGATTCTTTTCTAACTTTTATTTATTTTATATATTACAAATTTTAATTAAATTTATTAGGAGACCACCTAAACATTGGTCCTTCACCTAGTACTATGCAGTCTCCTAATAGTCCACATATTATATCCACCTTATTCATCATTAGATCATCCTAATTCATATGTATAATGCTCATCTCATGGACATGTAGCTTGTCAATTTCAGTCAAGTCAAAATGATGCTTTAGAATAGATCCCTATTTTCAATTTCATGTCTGTTGCCAATTTAAGGCTGGCAATTCAAAGATGAATGCATTATATTGGCAACATACCTTTTTTTTGGTAGAGAAGGAAACTCTTAATTTTGATAAATGAGCAACAACCATACAATCAGCACAAAGCGGGTCCATGAACTCCCTACGGTAGCCCCCAAACCAAATGAAATCATGTCCAAAAGATACAGCCCTTCCTATAACACACCATATTACACATCATTTTGCATTGAGGCGCTAAGATTGCTCCTTGTCTTGTCCCTAGAAGATCTATGAGATATGCAATATCATTCTTAGCATCATGTTAGAAACATGTAACTTAAAAAAAAAAAGAAGAAATAAAGAGAGAGAGAGAGAGAGAGAGAGAGAGAGAGAAGAGAAATAAAA
>KE504719.1:1297816-1312137 GCA_000441515.1 Elaeis oleifera | reverse complement strand
AAGCTTCTAAACTCGGTCCTTTTTTCAAGCAATAATTTCTTTCAAATTCCTGCCAAATCTGATTCGCACCACATCATGTTTCTACGCACGTGAGTAAAATCATCAACTTGGCTCTTGGATCCATATATGGCATGTGATCATCTCTTTCTTCATGATGGTGCACATCACCTTTTATTGAATTGGATTCGGATCTTACATTAGAATCCAATCAAAAATTAGACCAGATTGAGATTACTCATGTTCCGATCTAACTCGATCTATTTGCACCGCTATATATAAAGATCCGTTTGGTTGGAGATTATCTGGTATGAAAAAATAAGTTTATTTAGATTATCATGTTTGGTATGAAATTTCGAAGATAGAGATGATAAAAAAATTGATGAGTCCTCTGTTTATTTTTCAGAAAGAGAAGATAAAACAAATATTATAGAAGGTTGGCATTTGGCAAGTTTTCAAGTGGTGGTAATCCATACTTGATAAAAATATCTCTAATAAAGCTGCATATATATTCATTGAATTTGTCTTGATATCTTTCTAAATTCATTCAATGAATAGCTTTTATAAAATAATTAAGATGGAGATAATATTAAGCAAAAATTATATTATTATAATCATTATATAAAAACTAATTGAAGATCGCAATATGATTCTAGTATTAAAAAATCATTTTATATCGATAGATATATTTATAAATTTGATTATATTTTTATATATATTTACCTCTAATCAGACGTAGTAATTTTTTTTTCAATTTTATTTTTAAATAATTTTTCATCCATCCAACATAATAAAATTATATTTTAAAAATAATTATTTTATTATTTTATAATCTGATATACCCCAACCGGCCCTAAGTAACCGGGCTTTTGGCTCACGCTACACAGATCGAGGCTGGCGTCGCCAGAAGGAGTGTTAGGTACGGAGGAGCACTCCAGCACAAGCGCGAGCGTTAGCACCTAACAAACATCCGGACCTGGCGCAACCCGCGCGCCGCAGGGGCTCTTCCGCGATACGGTGGGCTGTGGTCGTGACATCATCCCTCGTGATTTGCGCCTCCGTCTTTTAGATTCGACTCTCGCTCCGTAATTCCTTTACCTCCCCTCGCCTGTTCGTCATCTATTTTTTTTAATTTTTTCACCTGTCGTTCCCTTCCTCTCTTCCTTCTTCTCCGTCCCTTCCCAAATCGCCCTCAAATTCTCGCACCATACTTGCTTCCCTCCTCCCATGGTCTCCAAACCCTAACCCTCTCCTAAAACCCTAATCCCCATTCGGTACCCTGGGGAGCTCCTCTAATGGAGGACGACCCCTTGAACCACCACAAGCTCTGCGGTTTCCTCCCCGTCGTCGTCTCCGTGAACTCCCCCCAGGAGCCCCGCGGAGACCCGGCGCCCCTCCCCAACCCTAGTCCCCGGCACGCCCTGCTTCCTCTTCAGCGATGGAGCCGTTGTTGGCTTCCGATCCCAAGATGGACTCTTGCTGCTGGCCCTCCAAGAAGCAATGTGAAGGCAGAGACTGAAGAGACCGAGTTTTTGGCGCCAGATAAGGCGAAGATTGGGGGCTTCGGTGGTGGTGTGGGGACCCCGCCTCGAATTCGAAGAGGAGGAGGAGGAGGAGGAGGGGGGTGGTGCTCGTGAACGGGAGCATGAGTGTGGTACACCAGCTGCACGCGCTGACGGCTCACAAGTGCTTGGAGATCGAGGCCAGGGTTGTTAGGGTTTCGGTTCGAGGGGATGAGGAAGCGAGGGCGGTGGTGCACATCGATATCTATTTGCCCATAGAGGTGTGGTCTGGTTGGCAATTCCCCAGGTCGAGGGCACTGGCTGCTTCTTGTTCAAGCATGTGCGGTATGGCTGATTTTCCCATCTTCCTGATTCAGTTCTAATCTTTAATTGCTAAAAGATTTAATTTTGCTAAAAATTTGGAAATTCAACCGTTATTTTAAAACTTTGGTTGCTTAAGAAGCTACTGTAGCCGTCGGTTCCTTTTTTTATCAAGACTTTACTCCTACGCAAGGATGATGGTTTATGCGAGCATATGTGAGAAGGTGAAGATGTGGTGGGACTTCTTTAATTTAATTAGTGTAAGTACGGCCTGCATATGCGGTTGTTGCTGAGTTTCTGTGGGCTGGGATCTGGTCTTCTTGGACAACCTTTTCTCTGAAAGGGTTGAGGAAGTCATTCCAGCTGCATTTGATGATTTTAATTCGCTCCAATCGTGAGCATGGTCTGGTTAATTAGTTTGCAAGATTTTACTAACTGCTAAACCGTTAGTATTATGCCTAAGGCTGATGAGATGGTTCTGCAATATATGTAGTATGGAGCTATTCTTGGAATCTTCTTTGTGGCGGGTTACAAGACATTTATTGTAACCAATAAGAATGGTTTCATGAACCTTGATGAGTAATCAACAAACTATTGCTCTATGTAATTATCTTTTATAAGCTTTCCATTATATTACCGTTGGTCCATATAATTGGCTTGCTTAGAATTTACATATGGTTAACTGCTAGGAGTTGTAATGATACTTTATGAACTTTTGTTGGAGCCAAAGTTGTGATAGAGCATGGACTGTTGTATCATCTCGGACGGCCTGATTTGGGACATACAATATTGTACCCAGTCGAAACCGGTATGAAACTCATTTGGATTGGTATAGACCCTGTACCACCCTGTACGTGATGTACTCGGTGCACAAAACATACCAAGGGGTGTACCACTCCGTATTGAGGTGTACCAACTATACCAAGGTGTATCGAGATAAAAAAGTGAGAAAAATATTTAGAAAGCTGTTTCGATATGGGCTGCATGTCGTACCGCAGTGAACTGGTAACTTACCGGTATGATACTCGATACCAAGATTGTGGACCCCAAGATGATGCATAGATTTTGCTATCTTACTTTTTTATATATGTTTGATTTTTGTTTGGTTTTGCTGTTTTTATATAACACAGACTATAATGTGTTATGTTTGTCTTCTTGTTTATGTTGTTTAGCTTTTCTTTAAGTTTGTCAACCCAAATAGTTGGAACTTGGGACAGGGATTGATGGTTATTGTTAGATTTATACAATAAAAGTGGAGTGGCAGATTTTTACAAGAGTTTTGGGGTTGCAATTACTTCACATGAAGGTGAGGGGGATTAAGTGGCTGGCCACCAAATTTCAGATATTCTTAATTTTATTCTTCTTTTGGATGATGTGCCTTACACCATTTCACTAAATATTATCAAAGAGACCTAGATATAATTGAGAATTGAGTTCTTTCTAAGAAATTGAATGGGACCTGAATAATTGGCCAAAGATTATAAGCAAAGCATTCTTGTAATCCTTGTTTAATATTTAGAATAAGAATGATATTATTAGCTCATATTCTCTTTCCCTTAGGAAAAAAGGTGATTGCTAATGTAGAAAAGATTGAGGTGATTGAATTGTTTTTTGTCCAATCTGAGTTTAAGTTCAGGTTTGCTATATCTGTTGCAATCTGAAAGTTTGAGATCAGATCTATGTATGAAACTGAATAAAAGATTCATTTAAAGTATCCACAAGAAGATAAGAGGAAATAAAGAAGAGAAAGAGAGTGAAGAGAGAGAAGCTGGGGATTGTTCTATTTTTAAAACAATTCTCCATCCTGTGGTTGGCCTTGTAGATCATAATAAACTAATCCTAAGATCCCAAGAGTTCAACTGAATAACTTATTTCATTTATTAATCTGAGCCCTTCTAGAAAAAAGAAGAATATGAAAATAGTTTTCCTCAACCTACGAACACAACTTTCTGGCAAAATCATCAAATTATATTTCTTTAGCATACTCAAACACTTGATTGGATGTTTCGCATTCATATGGGGACTCTGAAAAGATGTATGTAATGTAAATGAAATGAATTTGAGAAAATCAAGTTATGCATGTAGGAAGCTATGCTTATAATTATATTAGAAATAGTGAAAAAAAAATTCTCATGTTAAATTATAAGCTAAAAATATGGTTGCCAATCTGTTGGATCAGGCATAGGCCCGCTCAGGTTTAAACCTCAGGCTCGAGCCTAGCTAGGCCCTCATTTGGCCCATGAGTATTAGGCTGGAGCTTGACTTGACTCAGCATATGCTTTCATGGGGCCAATTGCTTAGAACGAGCCCTTTGTATTATTTCTTTACCAAATTTTTAGCTCAGGCATGGCTCGAAAGTTCTTTGGGCGTACATTTCCAGACCTAAGCTTGTGCTGCAGGCCTAAAACTTGAACTTGAGCCTGTATTTCTTGGACTGGGTTTCGGTCCATTTGGGTTCCCCGACCTATTTGGCAATCCTAGCTCAAAACTCAACTAATCCAAAACTACTCGCTCACCTATTGCTACATCATCTACTTTCACTAGGCAGATCTTGTTACAGATATGTTCATGATGTTTATATGCATGTTCAGTTTTTAAATTATGATTTTCTTGTGACAACTATTATATGGTGGCTTTAGTGCACCACTGTACCTTGACCAGCCTTCACAGGGCATTCTATCACACTTTGAATGGTATAGAAATGATGGATTTGTAAAATTGGCAAGGAATGATACTATTGAATTTTGATGAAATCATTGAATAGTTGGATCATGCAGATGCTTCCTTGATTAGAGATGTCGATTATGCAAGCTGGGTTGGGCCATAGATGGTCCTGAGCTTGGCATGGTTTACCATAAACCTAGCCTAATGGGATAGGTCAACTCAGGTTTCTTGCATCACCAAAACATGCCTCTTTAAGTGTGCTATATACAAAATTAGTAACATGCCTGTGCATGGAGATATGGTGCCCATATGCATTACCAAACCCCTATAGAGCTAGGATGAAACCGACAGTCTCCCTGTTACTGCATCACGTAGATGGTGCAATTCAGTTCCTCATCATTTTTGTGTCCTTGCATGAGCATTGGCACTGTCAAACCCTGAGAGATACTATGTTGTGGTCTATTAGGATCTTGGATCATGTTAGACACATTTAAATAAAATTGTTCATGAGAGACCTTTTGTAAAATAATTAATTATTAACTGTAATGATTTTGACAAATCAAATTTCAGAAACATAGGTAGCTGCTAGGACTCCAAGACTTGTGTTTGAATATGTCTCTATGCTAATATGAACACAATACAATATGATGGTTCCTTGTTGGACAGCCTGACCCTCACTCGCATCTAACCCCAGTAACCTGGTATATTCTCTATCAAGGGTTTAATTTAGGGTATCATGGTGAATACACGGATTTGGGTCCAAGTACCGTCCTTCAGGTCATGGGACCATGTACAAGCTGTATACCTGGTTCATACCTCAATCTTGATAATGATTTTTAGGTAGATTACGAGTGTTGACCATTCACTATGATTTTACACTTGAGCATCACTGCTAGGTCACTATCTTGGTGGAGGGACTCCAGGTAATTACTGTACGCTTCAACAGCTTAGGAATGTTTAGAATATCCAATCCTCCTTGTGTTAAACATTCGAATGACTTGGATAATTTCCCAGGAACACTTGTGGATTCTGTTTTGGCTCTAAGGCTGATCTATGATTCATACACAATGCTTTGTAGTGATCATGCAGATGAAATCTCTATGCTATATTCCAACCAATGTTCCAATTTGTATAGAAATTTTGCTCTTTGGGCAATACCATACTCTAACAATAAATTTATAATTTTGATTTTTAACATATGAATCTCAAATTTTCATGATAAATCATCCTTAGATGTCCTTAACAACTGCCTTTAAGTGATCAACTAGATAAACTAACATTATGTGACTATTTTTGCATATTAACACCACAAAGTAAACCTAGAATTCATTGTACAATTTTGGAGGGGCATGTAAATAACGAATATACTAAAGATTTACCAAGTGTAATAGTGTATATGTACAAGTGATTCAACAAATGAATTTATATGCACCATAGTGTAGGAATATATATAATAAGCATAGCACACTTCATAGTGTAGGAATATATAGAATAAGCATAGCACACTTCAGGGTGCTCATTCCTTGTATATGTTGTCATCAGATATCATGTTCAGGTTATTGTGATTTTGCAAAGAATAATGAGCAGTGCCATAACAGAAAAATTGAGTAATATCCATTTTTGGCCAGAAGGCTGCTACATAAATATTGCAAATCAAATTTTAATTGTCTAGTACAAGTCATATAATTTTAATGAATATTTTAATTATTTCTTTTTGAATGCTATTGTTTCGAAATATAATTTATGTCATATTTCTTTCTTTCTTTCATTTTTTGAGTGTGTATCTGTTGACTCCAATTAACATTATTTCGTGCTGCCCTTTTTATTATTAGTGGGAATTAATAAATAGTCTCCTACTTTTATCATTGCAATCACTCTGTTTCTCTCGTAGCACTATTTAGAGGGAGAGCGTTACAAATTTGTGCATCTGATCATAGGAGGGACTCTATTCATAAATCATCTTTGTGTATCTCCTTTAATACTAAAGTCCCATCATTTTGTGGGTTTAGTCTTAAGCTTGTTATACACTATGCTGGAAGCATCATGAGCACTTACATGCTGCTGTTTCCTCTAGCTCCAGATGGGGGTCTTCTCTGTGACATTAAATGCTTATCATAGGGTCACTGATTGCAGTGCTTAATGAAATTGGTTATAATGTTGAATTTTTGATTGATTGATGTGGTGCTTTTTATTCTGCTTTTTGAGAATTCTTGTGAAAACTCAAGTTATTTAGCTGCCCTGCTAACGTGAACAAGTTTACAGTTGCAACTGGGAAATCAGAAATTCGATGCTTTCTTTTGATTGGAAGACTGAGCATTCACATGCAGATGATAAACATATTTGGAGCTGTACTGATTGCCATGTCCTTGGATGTGAGATGCATTGTAGCTCATCTGATTCTGGCAATAAAGGTTATTTGATCTTCATGAAATCTTTAAGAGCCTACCTAGTGTGGCGAAGGAAAAGAAGATGCAGGCTACTAGAATAAAGCCTGAAGATGCATCATTACATCGTGGTATCTGGGAGATAGCTGATGATTTGTTGACTAATGTGTTAACTCAGCTTTGCTCAAAGGACCTTGTTAGGGTTTCAGCCACATGTCATCATTTGAGGTCATTGGCTACATCTATCATGCCTTGTATGAAACATAAACTTTTTCCCCATCAGGAGGCAGCAGTTGAGTGGATGTTGAAACGTGAGCGAAATGGTGAGACTCTAGCACATCCTTTATATATGCATTTTTCTACAGAGGATGGATTTTCTCTTTACATAAACATTGTTACTGGTGAAATATCCACTGGAATGGCGCCTATGATAAATGATTTCCGTGGAGGAATGTTTTGTGATGAACCTGGATTGGGGAAGACAGTAACTGCACTATCTCTTATTCTGAAAACACATGGAACTTTGGCTGACCCCCCACATGGAGTAGATGTAATATGGTGCATGCATGATTCTGACCAAAGATGTGGCTATTATGAAGTTAGTGCTAATAATGTTGCGCCAGGCAACTTTTTGTCAATGTGGAAAAGACTTTTGGGGCAGAATTTGCGAAGGGGGAAGCTCTGTTCTAGTATGCCATCACTGGGATTTAGTTCCATTGAGATGTCTAAATCTTCCTTACGAAAGAGAGGCAGATCAGTGGGCCCTGAACAGTCTGCGGGCCTGGCAGCTTCTTCCTGTGGGAAACCAGGCGTTTCATCTTGCACGGACACACACTCAAGGCCAGTAACACGTGTTCTTAGATGCACCAGAAGCCTGAGTCATGTGCAGAGAAATCTTCTGGACACGTATGGAGAAATTTCAGGCTGTAACAAGAAAAGAAAGGCTACAGAAAATGTTGTTGACAGCACAAACATTCCAAGAGTCCCAAAATTAGATCACTTTGCAAAGGACATTGTCATGCCCAGATCGTGCAACAGTCACAAGGAGCCTAGGAAAGATAATGCTGGCTCTGATTCTAGTGAGACCTGGGTCCAGTGCGATGCTTGTAGAAAGTGGCGGAAGCTATCAGAGAGAACTACACTTGATGCTACAGCAGCATGGTTTTGTAGCATGAATAATGATCCTTTACACCAGAATTGTGCTGCTCCAGAGGAATCTTGGGACTACAAAAGGAGAATAACAAATCTGCCTGGATTTTATACAAAAGGAACCTTACAAGGGAAAGAGCAAAATATATCCTTTTTCACTAGTGTACTAAAGGAGAATTTTACATTGTTGAACTCGGAAACAAGGAAAGCATTAACTTGGTTGGCCAGTCTTTCAGATAACAAACTCATAGAGATGGAAACAGTTGGCTTGACACTTCCAGTAATAGATTCTCGAATGGCTTCAGATAGAGATTCCTGTGGATTTCACAAGATATTTCAAGCATTTGGTCTTGTAAGAAGGGTTGAAAGATACGTAAGTAGGTGGTATTATCCATCCAAGCTTGACAACTTGGCATTTGATTTGACTGCACTTAGAATTGCTCTCACCAAACCATTGGACTTATTTAGGTTGTATTTGTCCAGTGCAACCCTGATTGTTGTCCCTTCAAATTTAGTTGATCACTGGAAACCCAAATTCAGAAACATGTCCGTGATGGGCAGCTCAGAGTATATGTCTGGGCCGACAATAAAAAGCCATGTGCTCACAATCTTGCATGGGATTATGACATTGTGATAACCACCTTTAACCGGTTAAGTGCTGAATGGGGCCCACGCAAGAGGAGCGTATTAATGCAAGTTCACTGGCTTAGGGTAATTGTAGATGAAGGACACACTCTTGGCTCAAGTCTCAGCTTGACAATAAATTGCAGATGGCTATCTCTCTGGCTGCTTCAAATCGTTGGATTTTAACTGGTACACCAACACCAAATACACCAAATAGTCAAGTGGCTCATCTCCAACCCATGCTCAAATTTCTTCATGAAGAAGCTTATGGACAAAACCAGGAATCATGGGAGGCTGGCATACTTAGGCCTTTTGAGTCGCAAATGGAGGAGGGGCGATTGCGTCTTCTACAGCTGCTTCAAAGAACGATGATTAGTGCAAGAAAATAGATCTGAAAATATTCCCCTTGCATTAAAAAGTAACTTTTTACATTTTACTGAGGAGCATGCAAGGAGTTACAATGAACTGGTTGCTACAGTCAGAAGAAATATCTTGATGGCTGATTGGAATGATCCTTCTCATGTTGAATCACTTTTGAACCCGAAGCAATGGAAGTTTCGGAGCACCACAATTATGAATGTTAGATTGTCTTGTTGTGTGGCTGGGCATATTAAAGTAACAGATGCTGGTCAGGATATCCAGGAAACAATGGATATTCTGGCACAACAAGGTCTTGATCCTCTTTCAGAAGAATATGTGCTTATCAAATTTTCTCTTCTGAATGGATGTTACTGTTTAAGGTAATTAATGCATTCTAAATTTCTCATTCTATCTATTATTCATGTTTCAAGATAGTACTCTTATGGATGCTGTTATTAGGTGCAAAGATTGGTGCCGTTTACCTGTTATCACCCCATGTAGGCATTTACTGTGCCTTGATTGTGTAGCTCTGGACAGTGAGAAGTGCACTTTTCCTGGCTGTGACAACCCTTATGAGATGCAGTCTCCAGAAATATTAACACGCCCAGAAAATCCAAATCCTAAGTGGCCTGTGCCTAAAGATCTTATTGAGTTGCAACCTTCATATAAGCAGGCATGTCATCTTGTGACATAATACCGTTCCATCTCCCCTTCCATCACCTTTTTTTCCTCATGTTTTATGCTTTTATGCAGGATGCCTGGGATCCAGATTGGCAATCAACATCAAGTAGCAAAGTTGCATACTTGATAGAATGCTTAAAGGTTTACAGGAATCTAATATAAAAATTGGCTACTGTTTAGATGAAAGGATGATAGAAAGACATTCATAAATTCTCAAAAGAGCCCTTGCAGTGTGTTCACATATCAGGAGACTGCTACAAGGCCATATGGTGAATCTTGTAATATGTTACCTGAGAAAGTTATAATATTTTCTCAATTTCTTGAGCATATACATGTCATTGAGCAGCAGGTAATCATAACTGAATATAATTGTTTATATATCATATACTTTGTCTTGTAAGAATGAAAGTTTCCGATGTATTATTATTATATTATTTTTTGTAGCTGGCAATTGCTGGCATCAGATATGCTGGAATGTACAGTCCGATGCATTCATGCAACAAGGTATGCCTTTATGAAATGTTTTTTCCCCCTCTATCCTTTTATGTTTCGATCAGCTTAATCCCTTCTGTTCTGTGCAGATGAAGTCGTTATTGATTTTTCAACAAGATCCAAATTGCATGGCTTTACTAATGGATGGAAGTGCAGCATTAGGCCTTGATTTGAGTTTCGTTACACATGTATTTTTAATGGAACCCATCTGGGACAGGAGGTAATGCCTTTTTATATAAACAATTGAAAACCTTTGAGGTTTGAACATGCATGAAAAGAAAATTGTGATTAACCTAATGTCATTTATCAACAGTTCTAATCTTATTCTTCCAGGCTTTTAGTGGCAGATCCCTGCCCTACTCTAGCATTTCGTTAAGGGAAGCAACTACATTTAACATCCAATAAGTAGACATTATTCTGCTGGAACATTCATTCTCATATTCTTCTTTTTCTGTGACCCATCATTGTCCAGTTTTTCATCACACACCTGTGCATCGTTTGACCAATAATTTGAATTTATTATATTGAATCAGCATGGAGGAACAAGTGATTAGTCGTGCTCATCGCATGGGTGCTACTCGTCCAATTTATGTTGAAACTTTGGCAATGCGTGGTACCATTGAAGAGCAAATGCTGAAATTTTTGCAGGTGATCACAGATTCTCTTTCTATTTGAGGCCATTTTCCTTTTACAGAAATTTGGTTAGTTTTGAGTATAGAAACTGTATATTGATATTATTGCTAGTCTGCTTTGATGGAAATATCCCTAAAGCTGTGCTCTTTATCATGCCTTATAATTGGATGATACGATAATCCATTCTGCTGCTCATTTGGCTTATGAAAAAGCATAAGTGGATCAAGATGCTCTTAGATCAACTGATTATGAGGTTAATTTTCGGATTGGCGACAGAAAGTGGTTATATTTCTGGAGAATTGAATGAAATGAGAAATGCAATAAACCAGATACAACCAATGTAAAAGACCCCAAGCCAAATCCTTTCTTTTGTTTTTTAACCTATTTATAATATTTGAGATACTAGTACAGTAGTACTTTTACTCTATGCTAGCAGCCAAGCACTGATATGTTTCTGGAGAAAAGATATCTACCATGCTAGTGTATGCTAATGTGGAGGAAAATGAAGCAACCAAGTAATAAATACCTTCAAGTCGCAAGAGGGTGTAAAGGCCATTTTTGAGTCCACAAGCATATTGTTTTCAGTAAATCAATAGGACAATCTGTCACATGTTGGATCATCATCATAAGATGTCTCCTTATTCCTTCATAAATCCCTTGATGTTGTCTTTGCTTCATGGCATGTAGAGGAAAAAGAATGCAGCCCTTTAGCCCTCGAGGGCTTCTTCTCCAGCCATACTGCATCTAGTATCTCTCCTCCAAGTCAGTCACCCATAAGTTTGCAGTTCAATTTGGGCTTAACAAATGAAAAAGGTGTCATCTGCTCGAGGCCCTTTTTTTTCAATGAAGCATCTATTTGTGAAGTAACATCATGAAAAAGGTGGTCGTTGCCATCTTTTCAACCATGCCATTTGTGAATTTGACCATTGTCTTTGCATGATCTCCTCTCTTGTTAGATATCTTGATGTTTAGTTCTTAGGACCATACCAAAAGCCTGTTGATCTTCTACATTAGGTATAAAGGATGGATCTGTCGAGACATAATGAAGCATTGCCTAGTTGAGCCAAAATTGGAGTATTTTCTATTCTTCAAAGTTCAAACTGAACTCCTTTACAGGCCAAGTGTTTTTTCTCCCTCTATCTCAGAAGAATCTTCCTATAATTATGTTATCCACCCTTAAAAAACCTTTCTGCCAGTTCACTAGGCTATAATGATGAACATCACCATTATTAAAATAGAACTGCTCCTAAAGATTCTTTGTGAAAAGAATATGTCTTGGATGATAGATCATGAGAGCCTTAAAATCCTAGTCTATTGGGATGGCAATGGTAAAGGTTAGAGTTAGACAGTAAATTCCTGAAAGGAGACCATGATAATTCCTTCCATCCATTTTCATATCCAGAAGTCATTAATACATTTATTAAACAACTTATAGATTCTTGACTACACCTTTCCTTCATAATGAGTTTATGAGATGAGGCAAAGATCACTGCCAACCTTGATATACTTTTATTCTTCTAATAAGCTATAACTTTTTCCATCCTTCTTTAGATGGTAATCTCCTTGGAAACCAAATTTCGTCCTTTAGAATTAACAGGGGTTTATAGCACAGCAGGATCTTAGTTAATTCTTGGTACAAATAAGGAGTATATGTCCCATAAAACCACTTGTTTTCTTACTGTACCAATCAACTTTCTTCCGCTCGTTAAGCACACTACTCTTATATTAGATTAGTGTGGCTTCTCTCCATGAAGCAATGTATGTGGATTTCTAAACTAGCTACCTTTTTGCTGATGCCCATGTCATATGTTACTATAAATCTCAGGTTATTGAATCTTTTGCACACAATAATCAATATATTATTTTGAAAACTTGTAGATGACCAGACATGTTCTTCCTTGGATACTACATCTGCTCAACTATCTTGTCGCACTCTGCTAAGGCGCATCCAATTAATCCTACCAAAATCTTGCAAGATGTGAGCTTCATGTATGCTATCTAGATGCATGGCAGATGGGGGAGATGGCATTCCTATAAAGGAGAGGAAGATGATGGGGGGAAATAGGGTCAAAGTATGACTACTGTTACTTGGACACTCGCATCTAGCTCCAAAAATCCATGTCATATGTGTATCTGAGTTGGTTACATGTCAGATGCTTGGATAAGCTCCAAATATCTGTGTCACATATCTATCCGAGTTGCTTACATGTCGGGTGCTTGGATGCATATAAGTTCTTTGGTAGCCATTTTTAAAGATAGGAAGAGTTGAACTCTTCCAATAATGAGTTTGATATTCTAATTTGATATTAGGAATGAGTAGTTGTTCTTTTTTTGAGATTTGTTAAGGATGTAGGTATTGCAATAACTTTGCAAAATATTATTTTACTAATATCCTTAAGTTAATTGGGAATTTCGAATTAGAAACATGTATATTAAAAGATCTTAACTAATTATATCTTTTCAACATTTTCTTTTTTATGTTTAAATAAATAATTTTAAAGGTATAAATATATATTTTTTTAAATATATATGTTATCCTATGTATCCCTGTATCTCTCTTTTTCCCTCTTGCCGGGTCAGACACTTGGATACATGTCCAAATCTGATTCTGATATGTGTCCATCCAACATTGGCTATGACATCCCAACTGTTCCCTCTTGCCTTCTCCTTTGTAAATTTAATATTGCAAATTTGCAGTTGTATTATAAAAAATTGTTTGCCTCATTGATACATGTTCTACTAGTCATGAACAATTTTATTGTACCATAAGATGTTTGTAGTGATCGATGGAACATAGTTTCACCTTGAAATTAGGATGTCTCTCATTTAAAAAATCCTTTCATGAAAATGTTAGCTAGTTTCTCTGCCCTGTCAATATAGCATCTTTAAAAATCTTTCGATTTTTCATGAAAATGATGATTATCAATATCTGTGCGATTGGTTTTCTCATGATGAATAGGATTAGCAACAATGCCAATTTGCTTCTTTTTGTCACAATAAGCAAGTCTTCAACCTAACCTTTAATAGTTCTTTCTACTGTTCCAAACTTTCCTTCAGTGCTGTTGCATCACATCAAATTACAATGTTTTCATTGAACAACATCATGACAAGAGAGCCACTAAGTATATCCTGGATTAACTCCAGAGTGAATCTTACACTCATCTATAACTTTTTGCTCCAAATGATGTCTTACAGTATTTGCTTGCTGTATCAGGAAATATCATTTGTTCAGAATTTTCTTGCACAAGGATTCAAATTCCTTTAAAAGATGCAAAACCGATGCACCAGTAGTGATGATATATGAATATATCATTGATAGACATTTTATTTGTTGAAGTATCTTATTTCTGCACATAGTCTGTAATGCTGTCTGTACAGCAAACTTGGTTTTTCTCTTCATCCACCATCACCCCGTTCCTGGACCTATCAAGCCTAGTAACTCGAGGATACTGGTTGTGTTATGATTTGACGCCTCGAGATTCAGCCCACACTGAGCCCACAGCGAGGTTCGCGG
>KE504719.1:1286204-1296862 GCA_000441515.1 Elaeis oleifera | reverse complement strand
ACCCAACAGGTTGTTCTCCAAATTTATGGTTTACATTGCCAAGCTCCAACTTATGCATTTTTTCACATGACTCCTATTGCTGTTAGGTCTTTATACCGATTAAATACAGTAGATTTTTAGCTGCCTGGCTATAGTATTAGTATGATATTCCGAACATTGAGTGGAAAACACAACTTGAGGAGTTTGATTCAGGTGGGATGACAAGTTGGGAAATAGAAGTAAGAATTGGAGGGAATTGATCCTACAATTCCAGGATTTGTTGGATGATGAAAATCATCTTTTAATGCATTGTAGCACCTAGAGCTTCTTACTCCAATTCAATAACCATAAGGAAATTCCCTCCAACACGTTGTTCTGATTTCATCTTCTATTCAGTCTTGAATTATGGCATTCACCATAATTGGATATTTACTTGCTCCATGGTCCTTTTTACACATCTAATGGAGACATAGTTCTCAATTCAGTTGTAATTTGCATATCTATTGGCTTTGTGGATCTTCTGGTCTTCCATCACTATTGTGCCAAGTGTGCCATCTGCCAAGTGACATGATTTCCCTTAGTGCAGTGTGGAGTATCTTTGCTTGTTTGTGGTTTCAGATAAAGATGCCTTTGAGGCGATTGAGAACAATATATGTAACATCCAAGAAAATTAACAAAAAATGAAATTTGCAATTAGCATTGTTTGGTTACGCGTCCTTACCTGACTTCATGTTTTTTTTGATAGTTTGTTTATTCCAGGTTTTTTCAGAATAATTTTTATGTGAAGTATGTGCAGGACCACAAACATGTAGTAGTTTTTTTCTGTATGCATTTTTTCTCAAAAAACATTAAATTTTTATCCTTTGTGGCTTCATCTTAGAACTTACAACCATGGTTTATTCTAACATGTTTAACACCCTGGTGAAAAAATATGTATGAAGCTACAATTTGCTAGTGTAATATTTTGGCAGAAATATAGTGTAATATTTGCTAGCGTACATCACTAACTGCACTTGTTACTTCAGGATGCTAGTGCATGTAGAAGAATGCCGAGGGCAGAAAGTAGTAAAACTGATCATGAGGGATCACGAGGTCATCGTACATTACATGATTTTGCTGAAAGCAATTATTTGGCTGAACTCAGTTTTGTACGGACAAATGTTAAGGCATGACAGGTATTCATGATATTGCATGCCATACCTTTATTTGTTGGTTATTCATAATCTATACCATGTTGTCAATTCATTGCAACACCATGGAGAAGCATGTATATAAATCAGAGAGATATAATCTCTCAATCATATCCTGCTACATAACATGTATTCTGTTGCATCAATAATCAAATGCATTAAACATTGTATGCATTGATTCTCTATCCATGTTCCAAACCATCTTTTAGAGGTAGCAAAGTAAATTACTGTTTAAGCAGAATGAATGGCCACTTAATCATTTAAATGGATGTTTAGATGGACTAACTTATCTCTTAACATTTGAATGGATTTCGCTTAAACAGTATGATACCACAGCTGTTCAAGTGTCCACTTAACACATTTAACTGCAAACTGCATTGTTCACAGCCCTGGTTAAAGCCAAAACTGTCTTCCATCATTTGAAAAATGATTAAAGTGATAGATGGGCCCATGACACTCCACCTTTAGATACAGAATTTAGGACATCAAGGTGGAGGAAAATGGAGAAAGACAAGAAGCTAAACATGACCAAATCAAGGAAATCTCAACTAGACAAGCGGCATGGAGTTTTGATTCTGCATTCCTTTTGACAGTTGATTCAGGTTACGGGCACTGGTGATGAATCAAGATAGTTCAAAACCTGACTCTAACTCAACTTACCAAAGAAGAATTTATTGTATAGAGGACACTAAACAAGGCATATATACTTGGTTGCTCAACACTTTTTACCATGACAAGATGTGGGAAACAAAGCCTAAGAATATCAAACAACTCCTTAAAATTCAACTCAATTGCTTCCGTCACCCTCAGCTTAATCTCATTTCATGCCAGACTCATGATTGAAATCTGAAAGATTTCTACATACCAACTCCCTTGCTTCTTTACATTGACCACAGTTGACCAAGAAAGAAAATTGAAGACAGTTAAATGCCTAAGTGTTAAATTTCTTGACGCATTTGTTAGGCAAGCTTCATTTCAAAGAACCAAAGAAATTCTCTGGAGGTTCACCAGATGTCACTAAAGAATAATCTCATCTAATTGTTTAACTGTCAAACTTGAAATCAGGAAAGATGAGTAAATGGAAATGGAGATACTAGCCTTTTCTGAGTCCTTTGATCATGAAATTACCAGTCATGCTTCTTAAACTTTCGAACAGAATGCGGCAACATTGAGCATTGCCACCAACTTCTCCAACTTTACATAATCCTTCGCACATAGGCCACGTCCGTCTTGTCATGCATCCAGCACCTACCTGCATGATATCAAAAGAACCCTGCCTTCTGCCTTTTCCTTTTGGCCCTTGTTCAAATCAAATATTGAAAGACAAGCATGACGTACCTGCATAATGAAACATGATTTACAAAGAATATTTCTGTCATCTGCATATTAAACTAGCGGGATTGATTTCTTTATGTTGAAAAGCCACTCAGAGGCCTATTCTCCACCACCCTTCTAAGAGTACTGACAGAGAAGGGGTTGGGCCTCCTTGCTCAATCCCAAAAGATGATTGAAGGAATCACATTGATATTAATAGAGAATCAAGCAAAAATGTTGACCCATGTAATTTTTTAGCTGATCTATTTGACTCCAAATTCATGAAACTCATGATAAAATGATTAAAAATCGCTGAAATCAACAGTGAAATCCTATCAGATGCCTCTCAAAATAAATTTCTTCAGTATTTCTCCGGTATTGTTATGAAATTACATGCTTACAACGATGAAAGCACAATGCAAAATTTGTCAATCAATGATTAAAGCACCTTGCTCTGCTCCAATCATCAATTAATTTAACTAGTGGCTTAAAGTCAATTTTGTACACCTTATGAACAAGACCGAAAGGCTGAAAATCGTTGAGCTCTAATCTTCTTCAGTTATGAGGACATTGAACCCAGCATTGAAGTTTCTACACATCACACTGCCCTTGATGATGCAATTACTCTTTATCTAATTCTATGCTATCTTTATGTCTTTATTATCATCATCATCATTATTATTATTTATTTTTGGTTATGCAACAGCCTTCAGATACTTGTTATTGCAGGCTATCCTATGAATCAGCTGCCTGCTTGGTTGGTTTTCTTGTAATTATTCACAAAGGTGCCTTCCAAGTGTTACAGCCAGGAGATATTCCATAAGAAGCTGGAACATTCAAGGAATTCTTGTTCTCCATTCCCTTGTTGCTCTGTCAAGCTGAATATTTTTGTCAGGTTCTGCGTCAAAACAGCAATCAGAAATTTCATTTTGCACATTTGTATCATTTATTTGTACAAATTGTTTTCAAATTATTCTATTTGTACATAGCAACAGTCCTTGGATATTGCATGAACCTCATATTGGTTGGATTTAAGTCCCCTCCACATGTCTGATGTGAAAGATTACTGCTTTATACAAACTAGAGAATGCAGACCTGCCTCTGTGCAAGCTAATTTGCCAGGTCGATGTGTATCAGAATTGTATGGTGACAGGGAATAAGGTTTATGTGTTTCTTCCTAGTGGGATGCTTGTTTCTGTGGTGCCCATTGTCTTCTCTGTTCACTGTCACACTGGATTCTTGCTTTCAGGCTCCAAGCCTCGTTCCATGGTACCATGATTCCAAAGAACTTACTGGAGCCTCATGATATTAACTGAGAATGTGCTATAATTTTTCTTTGGAGAAATGTGATTGAATAAAATTCTTATGGGAACCAGCCCCGAAGGATGTTGCCAACTCAAACGTGATACAAGAGAAATTAAGACATGGGGGAATGCTCGACGATCACAGCATGTATTAGTACCAAAATCATAGCTCTAAGCCATTCGCTATGGACTTCTCTTGTGATCGGTACGCATTTTTCTTTTCTTTTGCTTCCCTATCTCTCAAGATCAGCCTAGGAATTGCATAAAAAAAAAGTCATTAAAAAAAAAAAAAAGATCAGCCAAGGAAACCTGTCATGGGATCTGGGTGCATTAAAACATGCGTTGCACGAAGAGCATGTAGCGTACCAGATCCTCTTTAAATAAGGAATTAAGAATCTAACAAAATAGCCAAATTAAGAAAAGAAAGCCGATGAAGGTAGAAGTGGAGAGAGGATTAGATAGGGAAGGCATCTTTCCCAGCAAACTTCTAACCTCAAAATCCGATTCAATTAATATAAATTTATACTTGATAGCTGAAATGGTTGTGGTAATTTTTTTGGATTTACGAAGTGCAATAACATAATTTCTGTAAATATTAACTATTCTTCCCATGAGGTGTGCCAAAACTAGTCGAATGCTGCCTGCTGAGACTAGTTGAAATTAGGCATAAATTATCCATTAGATATGACCTAATCCTGGTATCCTGCTTGCCGAAACTAGTTGAAACTCATGAAAAGAGATTTTTCATGTAATATTGAAACTAGTCTTGGTGATTGAGTGTGTTATTGTCCCGAGGGAATTCAGAAAAAATAATAGAAAAAAAGGTGAACAAGGCAGTCTCATGGAAAGGACCATTGAAAGGACTCCAATTCCGGTTGTTTAATTGGGGAGTCTCATTCTTGTTTTGATTTCAAAGAAAAATTAGATGCCCCAATCTCCCAAATTAAATTCCTGCTCTTTCTTAATGTTTAAATTTCATTTCAATTTTAATTTCGATTTTAATCATAAACTGAATATATCGGGATATGGTCATTCCAATTCTGATCACGAACCAATACATCTTTGGAGCAAATATGAAGTCTATACTCACATCCCTGGACTCGTTTCAACTAGTTATGAGACAATATTTTTGTCAAGCATCCAAATCGCCAAAACTAGTTGAAACTGACCATGAAGTGTTTCCATCAAATATGAACCAGTCTTGGCATTTGGCATACTGGCAATCGTCAAAGTTTATTGTAGGAGAATCGCTGCAAAGGGTATGAGCTAGGAGAAACTTGAAATAGGATTTTAACATGAACTAGTCTTGGCAAGCCACATGCCATAAGAATTTATAAGATATGAATTTGTCGAGTTGAAGCTTGCCTGATAAGTGTCTTTGTCAAAGATGAACTAGTCTGACATGCAACCTGCCCGGGCTTCAGAGAATATTATATAATATCTCTCTACCTGGGGCTAAATGTAATAATTTCCTTGTGCAAATTTAATTTGTTGCATAACTTCAAGTTTATGCAAGGTTTATCCAAAGAAAAAAATTGCACAAGATATTATTGAGTACCTATGGAATGTAAATCACAAATCCAACTATCTTGATTTTGTGGCGTCAGAATAGATGGGCAAGACAGTGCAGGCAGAGGTAAAGGTCGATCCCTCTTCTCCCTGGCTTTTAGATTTGATCTCTTTTCTCAATCTCTAGTTTTTGTTCTTTGTTTTTTTTGGAAAAAGCAAATACGCACACATTTGCCTCTAAGATCTCCTTGGAGAAAGCGACCAGACTTAGCTTCCACCAGTTACTAATAGGCCTCTTACTTTTTAATGCAGACTTATATGATAAATAGTTGTAGCTTGCCTCCATAAAGATTGAGTTGCACTGCAAAATCTTTTTCAAAGAACAGAAATTGTTGGTGTTCTGAAGTTGATTGAGAAAACTCTTAAAAGGTTTACTGCTATTCTAGCACATAAGACCTGGCATTGCACAATGACAAGCTAATTTGCCCCTCAGTTCTTTGCTAATTTACCCCTCATTTCTTCACCTAGAAAAGTAAACTTCAGCCGTCATGCAAATTTGGAATGAAGCATATGTTTCCAGTGCAAGGAAATTGATTAAGGTGTTTGTATACAATCTCTTTTTGATGTAAAAGACAGGAGCCCCATCAGCCATTCATAAAATGAAAAATTACATCAAAACAATAAGATTTGTTCAAATTCTTCTATTTTCCTCAGCAAGGCAATATTTTCTTTAACAAACCAGATGATGCTAGCCAAGATTTGAGCTGCTATGGAGGTTCTTTGTTTACCCACACCTGTAAAAGCTGTAGTCTTGATTGAATCAGGATGGAGCTAACATTACAATAAATTATTAGAAATCATCTTTCAAAAAATTACATTAGGAATCACACATTCATTTTACTTTATTTGTTTTTATAGGACCATGTGGTCAATCATTATCAGATGTTTTCAAGCATAAGTGTTTTCTAAAATCAGCAATCAAAGCAGCTGTTTTCTATAACAACTTATCTAGACTTAAAATCTCCACTGGAGCTCTTGAGACTGAAATAATGCAAGAGCCCAACTTTTCACAAACATTTTCAACAGCTAGATTGGCTGAAACAGTGTGCCTTCCTTTCATTGGTTATTGGAAGAACACAAGAAAAGGGGGGTGACAGAGAGATGATGCACTTGCTTATGAATTTACAAGGCAGGATATTGCCAGCTGCCTACTGAGAATTTACATTCCTCACAAACCCAATCTACTTTCCCACACAAGGGGGGACATCATGTAGAATTCCAACCACATCTCTTTATAATCAGGCCCTCCAATCTTCATAGGGCTAAACAAATATACTCACATTTACAGCCATTTGATCAGTGAGAGCTTCCTCATTGCTGCAGCTTGGATCCAATTCAGATAACTGATACTTACAAGTCAATTGAATTTCAATGAGATCCATCATCATTCCCAATACTTGAGGCAGATCTGTCAACCATGTGCACATTGTACCGCTGATATATCCGTGCCCGGTTCTCAGCCCACCATTGTTCTGCTTGTTTCTCACTGAACCGCTTCCGGCTGAATCCAAACAAAGAATTAGAGGATTGCTCTTAAATGTCTGAGAATAACATAAGGAACAAAATGTGATCTGTTACAACCTTATGTGTATAGCCAGCAGCACAAATGCCATAATAGTCACAAACATTTATCTGACCAGCCAATCAACATGATGATTTGTATTCTGAAAGCACCATTACATCATAACATTGGTTTCCCAACGGCCAACTTATTGTTCTACACTATCAACTCCAATTAACTACCAGCTATAAAGTATATGATTTCTTTAAACAGAAAAAAAAAGATAAAAGAAGTACAAATTTAATCATAAAAGTATAAGGAGCTGACAATAATATTACTGTTATCTAATGCATATTAAAATGAAAACATTTTGTGTGGAGAAAAAGGAGGCAATTTATACACTTCTATGACGGATATTCTCGGTCTACCATAATCATCATCCCAACATCACACAATCAACCACACACGTACATAATTTTCCAATGACAGTCATTTGGCGCTTGCAGTTTCTATTAATATATAATGAGAAAAGCTTGAGGCTAGCTTCATGCTTCTGGTCGTAGAGCCTGAAACCTCATGGTTTCTACAGTTCCCAAGAAAAAAAAAAATCTGGTTTTCAGATTTCCCAAATGCACATCTGCTCCAAAATAACATATACCGGGTTCTAAAAAATTGTTTTTCTCTCTCCTATAGACCTAAGGTATTTCTTTCAACAAAAAAAAAAAAATCCAGTTGTCCATTGGACAGAGGCATCTCTTGCCAATCGCTGAGGGTGGGGGGATCCTATTTCAAGAAGGCAGCACACCTCTTGCTAGCTACACACACACACACACAATAATTGCACGTGCACATGCCAGACTCTAGTCCAATATTACAGCAAGTAGAAGTTATACAAAGAGGAGACATGCTCTGGAAGTAACTATGTGCCAGATAATTTTATCCTATTCTATTGTAGGACATGAATCAGAATATCACTACTTCAGACATACCTGAATCGGACCTCTTGAGATCTTTGACACCCCAGGTAAAGAAGTGAGGGTAATATATACGCCTGGCTCATCTTGCTCAACCCATTCAGACTCTTGATTGGGGTCTGCATTGGTCATTTTGTTCCATTCCTTACTGCTTCTGAATGACCTACATTACTCCAGCTGCTGATAGAACTTGCTCCATTAGAAACCAATAATCCACTTGAACCATTTAATTCTGGTTCAAGAGATGGAACAGGACTGCTCATTCGATCAACGACTGCAGCTGAAATATCACTTGAAGCAGTAGTACTGAAGGATGCCAATGAAGGGAGTTTACTGTTTTTGGCTGCTCCAACAGGTAACCTTTCAGCCATGTCCTTCAACTGCTCAAAACAAGAAGATTATGTCAGAAACAAGATGGAACATGCAACTACATATTCAAAAAACAGCAATAAGCACATCAACAGAAATTTCCTCCTGAAATTGCATCCATATTTGGTAATGGTTTTTGCTACTTAGTAGAACTAAAAGTAGGAAAAGGTTAGTAGAACTAAAAGTAGGAAAAAGGTTGCACGTACAAAGGGCACTTTCTTTTGCCTTGAAATGCAAATCTAAAATCTTCGATCACAATGCAATATGGGCATATGGTATAGATCACTAGCAGTAACAACCACATATCAATCAAAGTCCCAGTTTAACTACTACAGTGATTGCAAATCCTTGTCCATCCCATAGAATATGAAGTACCAGTTTAACCACTTATATGATTATAAGTCCCCTGCCAAGGAGGTAGCTGCTTGATCAACCCTGCACAAAGCATGTGAAAGCTGTACTCCTAGGATAAATTGGAGCAAAGACAATCAGCCATATAATATTTTGGTTCATCTTATGAGCTGAGGCCAAAATATCTAGCAAGTTGATAGCATAAGACAAATCCCCCTCAAAGCCAAGCTTGGATATAACCATATCATCAACTTTCCCAAGTGATACTTATACAACCAGAAAATATCTTAGAAAGGTCCAACCTGTACATATTATCTATCATGACAGTAACACTGCTCAAATTCATGACTAGTGCATTGAAGAGATTAAATTAATATATCCTACTCTGTAACTCTCCCATCAAACCCAAGAAACTTAGATTATTGTCCGCAATGGGTACAGATGGTTATCAAACATATCAAAATGCATTATCATGTGGTGAAACTGAAACTAGAGATTTAAATGAAAAGTCATTTTTTGCCAGACATGACCAAGTAGCAGGAATTTACCTTGTACAAATTTTAAATTGATCAGTAAGTGTCTTGAAGGTTTCACTGTTCTTCTTCAAACACAAGAACCTAAATTAGCACAAGAGAAAGCAACAAGACCTAGTAGGCCATGAATATATTTTATATAGAATGAGGGTTTTATGGAGGTGCAGGGAAAAGAAGCCCAAGTTATCTTGGACATGACCCTAGGTTTGTTTGGCAAGTGTATTACAGATTTCACCAGACCACAAAACTTATGCAGGAGATTTTTGCTCAACATCCTAGAGCTCCATGAAGAAGAAAAGGCCTACACAGGATCCTTGTAGAGATGCCCAACATATTTGGTAGCTTCTCCATATCTAGTTGTGGTCATGAACTTAAAATCCTGTGTTAATCCACTAAACACAAACCAAATTCCTTCTTAACAATAGAAAAGGGCAAAATTCGCTAATGCCAATTTTCTTAGCGAAAATAGTTAAAATGAGCTTAACATCCTTTGTTGGTTCATGATTAGCTAAAGTTTAAGATGAGGTGAGTGCCTGAGTTCATATATTTTAGAGGTTAATGCCATTCCATTACAGAAGAGCCACCTAAAATTTTCTGGATGATTGAAATCACGAACTATATCAACATATTAAGCTCTAGAAGGACATTAAAAAACTATCAGGATCAATTATCAGTTGTGCTTGGTGAGGAAGTTTGAAATTTCATTTCAAACAAATATATTGGTCTTTGGGACTCCCATATGAAGAACTTTTTCTTCTTTTTTTGGACAAACTACTGATTTGGTGATCAACGTGTACACCAAATAAAAAATAAAACACAATGTGAAAAATCTTTCAGATTTTTATATGATATATAATTTCAACTGTGATGTACATCTCCTTTGATCAAACTTAACTAATATCTCTTGCCAATGAAAAGTAAACCAAAAACAAAGAAAATCTACAATTTTATTTGCTAATGGTACATATAATTCATACATCCATAGATAACAAATTCATATCACTGATATAGATGCATTTTCACATTCTTTTTTTTGGCAGTGTCTAATCACTCTCCATTCCCCAGTGAACATGAACAGTTCATTGCTAAGCATGAAGCATCAATGTCCACAATTTAAATTTGAGGGGATCTACAAGTTACAAATGACTAAGACTAAGATGCATACGAGAATCTGCTACGATTTCTGGGAGAGTGGCTTAGGTGCAAACTTTATTTTTTAGGTTTAATTGTATTCAAGAAATACTATAGTTAAATGCAACAAAGGGATTTTTCCCCACAAAAAGGCAACATTTTTTTTTCCTATAAGACATCTTAATTTTGTATTTTGAACATCTTTAATTGACATTTTGGTTTTCTTCTATGCCCTTTTATGTTGTATTTGTTGTAATGAATGATATGTAATTCATGCCTCTAACCTATCTATGTGTCAAACTACTTTAGTCCAAGGGTTTAAATCTCATAGGATGGAGGTGTCCCGGTATCTCTTTAGAACGGGATGCTTCGTTGTCCTGTTCTATCTCGATAGCCATTTGGTCATACATCTTGATAAATATCCTCCATATCTTTCCTTCTTT
>KE504719.1:1259667-1285755 GCA_000441515.1 Elaeis oleifera | reverse complement strand
CCCTTTCTTTCTTTTTTTTTCTTTTTCTTCTTTCTCTTTCCTTCATCTTTTTTTCCTTCCTTTCTTTTCTTTTCCCTTCCCTTCTTTCTTTTGTTTTTCTTCTTCTTTCCTTTCATTTTTTCATTTTTTTCATTTTCCTTCTTTCTTTCCTCTTTCTTCTTCTGTATGGATGGGTTTTGGAGTCCTGACCCCATTTCGGTCCCGTTTTCTCATAGGAATGAGATGGGACGGCTGGGACACCTCCCATCCTAGCGGAATGTAAAACCTTGCTTGAGTCTATCTCAAAGTAACCCATTTGGAGTGGATTGAGGTTGATTTGCCCCACACTTAGCTTGAACTAGTTAGAATTGCAAGGTTGGATGACTAAAACAACCTCTTTTGCAATCATATTTCACCAATTGAATTTGGGGGTAAGGTATTATTGCCTAGGAGTAGCTTATAGGATTGAAGCTTGGTTTTCGATTTATTGGGCTATAAAATCATCCTAGCTAGGTGAATTTTCTTCCTTCTCTTTTTTCTTATTTCTGAAAAATTCAAGTGAAAATTCATCTTTAATTGAATAAAACATGGGGAATTTTGTCAAGTTAGAAATTTTTAATCAGCAGATTTATGTGTTAAAGCATGAATTAATGCATTCGTCTAGAATCAAAAAAATCAATGATCCTTGAGGTTTGGGTTGAACCCAAATCTACAGCCAAAGCTTGTGTAAATATGAAAATAATGCGGAAAAGGCTGTAGTAAGGTGTAGCAGCCATATCTATCTGTACCCATAATACTCTTCATCAGCACAATCCTTGATACAGCACATATTGTACCCACTCCTATTTGGTATGCCTCCATATTTTGATATTTTGAACCTTGGTCTGTATTTTAAAGTAGAGATATGTAACAACAGTTTCAAAACCAAAAACTATAAATATCTATAATCTACAATTATTTCAGTCTACAATTTCGTACAAACTGTCCAAATATCTGTAAGCATGCTTTATGATAAAATCCTACACATAGCTTTAACCAAAACCAACCCCTCAAAATTCAAACAGTAAAAAGTAATTCGAATAATGTTATTCACTCCCTAAGAAACAATATCAGCAAATTGAATATGTAATAAATGAGGATTGCAAACATATCATCGTTCAAAATGATGATCCTTACTTGTGCAGTAAGTGACTTTATAACTTCTTTTGCTGCTTTGCACTTTGCTGTTTCTTCCCCTGCAATTGCAATAGCCTCCTTCAACTGTTTTGTTGTTCTTTCCAACTCAGCTTCTTGAAGCTGGGCCTTACACGTAAGATTCTCCACCTACAAAACATGCTTCATCAGGAACCATTATAAGCATCTCAACACATGCTGGTATCCCTAAAAAATTTAGTGTTTTACACTTGCTTTGCAAGAAGTACAAGTAGCAGATTGCTGAAAAAAGTGACATGGATCCACATATAAAACAAACAAGGTGCAAAGTATGAGACACCATGCCCACACTAATCAGCCATCCACATATGACATAAACCGTTGTTCCATATCATGTTAGGTATTGGTATGCACCAAAACAGAGAGAGACATGATGCTATCTGTAGATGCTGAGATTTTTAGCAATTTTAACTTTTATACTAGAAAATATCTTTGGACTGCTATATGGGGATGAACCAATGAACTAATAGATTTAAACATTTAAATCACTGTGTTTGTTATTTCAAAGAAAATCCATACAAATACTTTTCTAATAACCATATTGAAATAAAAAATGGAAGATCAAATTCATAAATTTGTAAGAGATCTACATGCAGATGACGAAAGAAGTTGCGCAATGTGCTCAGGACCTATAAATTAAACCAAGCAATATCTGAACTGAGAGTTCTTCCTTGGTTTGCCTAATGTGAAAGATACTTTGGACAGAAATTAAAAACGTAGACATGTATCATTGATGATGAATCTCAACTATTAGAATTGGGCTTTTCTCAATATGATAGGTATCAAAACTATGGTAATTTCTACCTCATCCAAAATAACACATTATCTCTAAAACCTGAGTCAAAAAGGTCAACTTTAAATACCTAATTAATGGGTGGCTGACTCTTCTCATTAGCACCCATCGGAGGTCGATGTACTCCAGAAGATGTCATCCTTGCACAGCCCAATATTACAGATACTAGAAGTGGATATAGTGTTTTCCTTGGTTATCAATGAGTAACATGCTCAATGGAGTAGAATAATAAAACAGAGAAAAGATCACATGAAACTCAAGATATGAATGACGTATCTGGTAAGCATGTACCTGAGCTCTCAACCTAACCACTTCTTGGCTCAGGCTATCATTCGTTCTTTTGCTTCATCAACAACGACTTTTGGAGATGTAAGCCCTCCCAGAGTTGGTGTTGGTGTTGTGGAGCGAGGGGGCTAGGCCTTCTTGATACCGGTGAAGTTGCACGAGAAACAATTCTTGATCCAGGAACAGAAGCAGAAAAGAACTTTTTGATGTTCCGAATACCGGATTCAGTGACCTTGAGATGTTAAGGGCAGCCCAATGTGAACTTCCATTTGGGATTGGAGATACACGACTGCTATTAAATTCAAATTTCTTGTTCCTCTTGGAAGATCTACCTTCTGTTTGCTTAAACGACTCTAATGAAGAAAGTCTAGAGATTTGTACACGTGATCTAGAATCCAACTTATCCTCCTTCTCAATCATTTCAGCGAACCCCTGAATTATACTACCATTTTTAGTTGCTGCAGAATGAGACGATGAATCCGTTTCCAAGGCCTTGCTTAACTTGTTAAAGCAGCTGTCACAGACACGATATGGTTTGTTAGGATTTGGTGCCATAGAAGCCCTAAGAGACTTTTACTGCTGCAGGAATGACAAAAGACAAGTGCACAGTTGTAGCAATTATGGCGTTTTCTCTTGAAATTAAATGTCAGGCGGCAGCCTGAGCACATAGACTGATCAACACCAGACACCCACTTATGAATACAGATTGCTGCAGTAAAGTTAGTGCCACAGACAACACTTCGGACTTGTTTATCTTTTAAAGCTTCGACCAATGTTGGGTATTCTTATCATCAATATCACCATGACCTAATCGGCCATTTGCTCCTTTACCCCAGGTGTACACTTCAGTTCTTGAGGTTAGGACGGCAACATGATATGCCCCACATGATATCTCCTCCACAAAGTTCTTAGTAGCTTACGTTCGACACGGACAGGGAGCTTTCCATCTGCTAGAGGATTTCCAAGTTGGCCATATACAGTACTGCCCATTGTATAGACATGGCCTGATGTTGTAAGTGCCACAGTTAGGCTGTGCCCACAGGCAACTTGACAAAAGTTTGGTTCAACCAAGGCAGCCACACAAGTAGGCACAAGTCTTGGTTCTTTGTCACCATGTCCTAGGCGGCCTTTATCTCCATCCCCCCACGTAACAGCTTCCCAGAAGAACAGTTACTAGAACGAGAATTTCCAGCCATAACTTCAACAACTGCAGCAGTATGCCAAACGCCACAAGCTGCTCGCACTGTGCGTAGTCCTTTTAGGGATTCTACTTCTCTAGGCACAGAGACACTCTTGCGATCTCCATGACCTAGAACACCAAAAGTTCCATCTCCAAAAGTAATAATTGCCCAGAAGAGGTAACAACAGCTGTGTGCCAAGGTCCACAAGAGATTGATGAAACATGGATTCCCTCTAAAGGTCCATTAACCCTCTTGGGTACCCAATGGCTCACTTCATTTCCATGCCCAAGAAGCCCAAAATTATAAGTACCATCCCCCCAAGTGTAGAGGTCTCCAGATAGTGTAACAGCACAAGTATGGTACTCTCCACATGCAACAAGTTCAATGTTCATATTGACAAGAGCATCAACAAGTTTCGGTTGAGCCACATCAGAATCTACTCCATGCCCAAGCCTGCCTCCTGATTCCTCTCCCCAAGTGTAGATCTCTCCTTGCTTAGTGACAAGTGCAGCATGTCTGCCACCACAAGATATGTTCTGAACATCAAGTATTACAGCAGATTCTATGGCTTTTGGCACAAGAGAATCCATTTTAGTGCCTGAATACCTTCCAACTCTATAACCCCCACCACCCAGAATTCCATCCCCCATTCCTTCACCCCATATGAAAACATCACCTAAAGCATCACCATCATCATGACCAGAGCCTTGACTTGATGAGCTAACAGCACTTGACAGACTTACCCTGAATGCGTCCATTGTAACGCCCCTTGTATGCCCATTTGCATTATCTGAGCATCCTGATGACAGAGAGTGCACCGATCCACTAGCAGAATCTAAAGGAAGAAAACCTTAGGAGGCACAGCATATAATAAGCCATCAGAAATGCCTTGTCCAAGCCATTCTTGGGTGGACTTTCATATGGACTTCGAAGTCGAAGGGTTTCACTGCTATCCTGAATGAAATAAAGCCAAGGATTTCCTGTTTTAAAGAATACAATAACAACATCAAAGAGAAAGAATTAAGATGAACATGAAGTACCTTCTGTATACTATCACTGCTACCAAAAGGAGAGCTTAAAGGTGAACTTCTATGGGTGTATGTTCTTGGACTATTAGTACCAGAAGACACTCCATCACTTCTTGATTCTGTTCTCCATTTCTGGTTATGGCTTTGTGAGATCAGTGTTTTGAGACCAGCAAACCAGACTTCAGCTTCATCCTTATCTTTGCATATCTGGCATATATTAGAGTGAGATGACAGCCCAACTATTCAGCTTTCAATTGTGAAAATGATTAAATGGGAACAGAAAAATGAGGAAGCAGGATAGAATAG
This sequence comes from Elaeis oleifera, assembly GCA_000441515.1. Taxonomy (NCBI): domain Eukaryota; kingdom Viridiplantae; phylum Streptophyta; class Magnoliopsida; order Arecales; family Arecaceae; genus Elaeis; species Elaeis oleifera. The sequence continues at coordinate 1,280,971 of KE504719.1, read as the reverse complement.
GTGCACCCAAGTGTCAATTGAAGCAAGAACAACCATGAAAATGCTCAAGATGTAGCAACACTTACAAGATCTAACGACCTATCATTATAGATAAGAGAAAATGACTGGCATTCCTTCTCGGGCCGTGGGTACCTCTGAAAGACTGCCTGAAAAATAGAAATGTTTCAATCAATATTTAATATATTCGAAGAAGGGGGCTAAAGTATAAACCTAATAGATGCCAAGTCACAAAGGAATCACAAACATGAGTTTCAAGGATGAACAAAAAAATACATAAAATACGACAATCCTACAAATATCCTCCAGTTGTCATCAAGCATCACTATCACAAATCTTTTTATGACAGAGATGGGGAAGCAAAGTCTGGAAATAACTCTATAATACATATCATTGAATTGGACCTGAGCTGAATCAAAATAGTTCCTTTTTAGTCTTGACTAGGTCAATTTTGTTCAGATTTGGATCAGAGACAATCCAATCAAATTACAGGCCTACTCTTTGTCCCAATTCCAAAGGTATCAAGTACCCCATACCAAATGAAATTTAACAGAAGTTCAATCTGCACATGTTCTGGGAGACAGTACATAATTCAAAATCCATTATGGGAAGTTAGGGAGCACTAGGATGTGTCCTAGTGTCCCTCTAGAGGTCTTTGAGAAGGTTTTGCGGTAGTCAATGGAGACTACCTCATTGCATTTACAGCGTAATGAGTCCTAAAGAGTCACTGCGGCCACCACTTTTTCTCCACCCTATTCCTTGAGAAACTACATGAGGAAAATATAGAAGAACATATAAACAGACATTACATACAAGACATGAATGTTGTCATGGAAAATATGAAAGGATAGAAATCAGGCAGCATGTCAGACATGTATGTGGTAATTTACCTAAATTAGGTGATGCCATAGTGCATCTTTCTCTAATGCAAGTTTTTTTTTGCTTTGAAAAGTTTTTTTAAAAGGTGGTAGCATAGATTTGCTGCTCACTTTTGAAATTAATGAACTATACAGAATATTCCTCCATAGATTTTTCTATTCCTCCATAAATTTTTCTTCTGTCTAATAAATTATAATTTTAAATTTAATAAAATATATTGACAATATTTTTGAATAAAATAGACTACTTGCAAATGTCAGGAAACTGAAGCACTTATATAGACAGAAGGAAGAAGTGTATTCACAACTCACAACATCCTGATTCTGCCTGATGTGATAAAGTAGTTTTTTTCTGCATAAATATCATACTCAAATGAATAGCTTCATAAAATGTCACAGCTTCTGTTTTCTTAGAACTGCTAGGTCATAAGTGTTTTCCCCCTTTTGGTTGAGGGTTGGGGGGATGGGATCATGGGATGCAATCTTCTGAAAACTTGAAGTTTGAAATATAAAGTCTTACAGTGCGTTGTCCAGGCATGATTCTGGATACATGGCTTAATTTGAGGCGTTTCTCCTCTTTACCCGAGAACCATATTAATACCGATTCATCCTGAAATTGCATAATGTCAGCAAAGCCATGTTGAAAAAGATACATATTGTAATCTGTTATAACGGATTACTAAATAATTTGATCACAAAAGAACCAATTCATAATTAGTGACAACCAATAAATTCTTAAACACTGGGGAGCAGTCAAGAGAAACCAGACATGAATGATGGCAAAATCAATTGATAACTATGGCATCATGGCACCATTACAATAAAGCATCCATAGGCAATTAATTGATTTTGTGCTCTAATTCAAGCAATAAATAGGGAGTCCTCAATTATATAAACTTCACTCTTCTACTTTCCAGATTTAATTATTTAAGGTTCATGGAACCATATATTAAGCCATTTTGTCAACTCAAAGAATGCATGCATAAGGTTATATTTATGCAACCAAACTAACTAGAAATTGGTTCACACTCATGACAAGCATAGCTTGCTCAATGTTGGTTCAGTAACTTCAAATATTAAGTCCTGTTCAGTTTGGCTCAAATTGTCCATGAGTCGAGCTCCAGCCAAGCGCCAATCAACAACAAAGGGTATGGAGAGAGGAGATTGAAGAAGGAAGGAGAGATCAAATGAGATGGGCTTTGGGGCACCAGTTGGTTGGAGTAGAATCATTTGCAGCTTGCAGGCCATTGGCACTCACATTATCAGAGTCCGGTGTAGAGGAGAAAGGAAGAGTGAGAGCAGAATGGGAGCACTGGAATTCTGAGAGAGGAGAGAAATTGGAGGTGGAAGTTGGAAAGGCATCATTTGGTGGGTGTCAAACTTCCTATGGACTGTAGGCTGCTGGCATTGACTTTTGGAAGAGGTTTAGCTTAAGGGTTTTGAGAGAGGAAACAAGAAAAGGAGAAACCAAATAGGGCTGTGCCCAATGAAACAGAGATGTCAGGGTTTAACCAGGTTTAAGGACTGAGACAAGGTAATACCAAAGGATGGGCTTTGTACCAGCCATGGTTTAGTACAGTGGATACTGCAGTATGCCCTGTACCAACACAGGCAGGCACACCAGTGTGGTACAAGCAGTACAGGCTGATAACTGCAGTACATAGCAACCAGTATGCCCCCACTCTGATCAGCAGGTAACCATCATCTGAGATGTTAATCTCAGTTGCTAATGTCCAAATATTTCAGCTGTTAGACTACAAACTAAGGGTTAAGTATTCCTTAATAATTAACATGGTTGCATATCTATATATTAATAAATTATTTCTATGTGAAACAATATTCATTGAGCTGAACACAAGCAAGCAGGGCCAATCACAAGCTCACTCATTTGAAATTTCAAGCTCATATTCAAGGCTAAACATTGATTCATCTGCTAATTAAGGAGCCAAATCATGCTGAATTTCAGGCTTAACAGTTGCTGCTCACCATAGGTTTACTCATTCGACAACCCTAAGGAGCATCTAGAGAAACCTACTGCAAGAGTTCAAAATTCAGAAAGATGCTTAGCTATATCAAGAGGCAACATAAGATACAATATATTTTAATCCGTCTTAATTTGGAACAAAAAGAACCAAAGGAACAATGCATGCTAATTAAAGGAAGCTCTTAGAAATTGGAACCCAACTTAAGCTCCATCATCATTTAAGTCAGTCTCCTTTCATCTAGTTATTGACCTTATATGAAATGGGTGATTAACATTGCTTGTAAGGATGGGGTTGTATGTTTTTCTGAATTAATGCCACTATGCTGGGTTAGCAAGTACGTGATGGGTAAGCAAGCCACTACAGGAATACATTGTTCGAGATGTGTTTGAAAATATGATGCTCCAAACCGGATGAAGGATGTCTACTTAAATTACTGATGGACTTTATATCACCCTAAAGATCTGTCTTAGCCATGTCTAGGTCACTCTGCGACTCCTAATCTTGTCCTTTGGTGGTGTCCTGCCAAGATGGTCTAGTAACATCCAAGATGGATTATCAACTGCCCCTACCACCACCAATTCATCAAATGGAGGCAGAGGATAGTGATAACATCCTCCAAGTTGATAGTCATGTTACACAATGCTCTTTGTTTTATTATTAGGCATCCTTTGTAGGGTTTTATAGCCAATACCAACTAATTAATCATAATGTTCAGACCCACACTGAATCAAGCATTACAAATTATGATATAATATTACTTAGAAAGGGTGTCAGGGATGCAGATCACATAATCAGGTCAGCATTGCCTGATTCCTGTCAACAGAGCTTAATGAGGGTTACATTCATCAGCTCAAACTTGCATGTCCCATATATATCAAAAATTCACAATGTATGACTTCATCAAAAGTGGGATATTTCTTTGACTATTAAACAATTCATAACTACATAGAAAGGTGAGAATGGCTTAGAAAGTTATGTTTCTATTGTATCTTTGGTGTTTCATGACCTTGTCAATCCATTTCCGTAGCGAACACAAGTTCTTGGAATACTGTTACCTTTTCAGATGGAGCTTACATGACACTCGTAACATTAGCTAAAACATTGTCACTAGTTTTAAAATAGTTCTTTGTGATATTTGCATTCAATGGACAAGTCTACAACATAGTTCTGAACACTAATGGAAGACCAACGCTTGATAAATTTTCCACCTAAAAAAATGATACAACTAAAAATCTTGTAAATGCAGTGCATGGATTTTTTTAACCATCCTGAAAAAAACTGAATAACCAAAAATACAATGTAAATAAGCTTACATTGGACAGCCTAAATGGGCAAAATTTAGGCTTTCCTCTGCGTCCATACTTGAGCAAGTATGCTCCTTTCTTAAGAGCAGTGATAGCCTGTAATAGAAAAAAGTCTGTTAAAATGTCATATACTCTATATCAACAATACATTGATGTAATCTTTTGAAAAAGAATCACAGAAGAACTTGGGTCCAGTGAGATATGTAAGATTCTGCCTCAGAATAACTATAGAATCAAATAAATAAAAGATGATTGCAACATATCAGCCCCAGACAATGCATAATATACAGCTGCAGCACTACTGGACACTATGCACCACAATGCAACAACGTAAGTGAGAGAAAAGCATAAGAATCATCAGGAAAGATGCAATAACAAGAAAAGGAGTGTATGAATAAGATGTAACAGCAAAGCAAAAAAAAATTGAAGAGAGCATTCGAGTGACTTTTGATGTCATAGGAAAACAATGCATGAGGTAACAACATAAGCAGAACCAATATTTAATTATTTGGTGACAAACCTGTCAGATTATACTGGTCCACAAGTTCCAATCAGTAAGATATCTTGTCTCCTTCACAGCATATAATGATGTGTGATTTGCAAGTTGTCTATTTCATGCCTGATGTTAACCTTTTAGTGGTTTAATGAAGTAATCATCATTACTCCTGTAAGATTTTGAATCCCAACATGATATTAGATGTTGCACACATTTCAATGGAGCACAGTGCATACAATAGTACAAGGTATGCTTATGCTGGGTGATTTGTTCTATCATAGAAGATCTATTAACAAGCTATCATGTCTACTGTCATTGATCGAAGGATGGTATGAAATCTGCATGTGCAATTCAATCTATCATGGAAACATTAGTTTTGGACTACTGATAGTTGCTTTTAGCCACAGATCCAACCTCCTACAATCTATCATGGAAACATTAGTTTTGGACTACTGATAGTTGCTTTTAGCTACAGATCCAACCTCCTACATGAGAGAATACTTAGGCATCTCGATCAGTTTCTAATGCATCTAATGATCTAAGGCTGTATTTGTGGCCAAACCTCATGGAAATTCTACATCTTCTCTTCTCCCTTTAAATTTTGTTCTAGAAGAGATGGTTGCTAAAGACAACTTTCCTCAAGTTCTTGTCATCCCACATCCAGTTCCTGAAGATCAGGCTCCTTCCATTCTTTGGCAATACCTATGGAACCTTAGTCGGCTCTGAAATGGAGCATGCTATTAACAAACTTTCCAAGCAGAAGTTTTGCCAGCAATGTTCCACCACTACAGCTGTTTATGCTCACTATGGTTCTGCTAAGCATTTGTTTCATCAGAGGCTGTGAAGACTTGGAAGCTAATTGACTGCATATACAGGTTTGAGATTGGCTAACACTATCTCATCCTCAACCCGAACATTTCTAACACTTATTATGCTTGCTCCCTTTTATAGATAGCCTTGGGTCACATCACATCCTAGATATGCCTTTATAGCTCATCATTACCTATGCAAACTTGGTTACAAATTTATTCTCATAACCACTCCTTTTTGGGTATCCCAGCAGGGAAGTATTGCCTATAGTATAGCAAAAGATTCTTCCCATGTCCTATTCCTTAACATTGCTACTAATATTCCTAAAAAGACTTTTTACAAGACTAAAGCTACAAATATTTGTTTGAATCTTCTTGTCCTGTGAACGATCATGATTAGTGGAAGTTGAATAGGATCATTATTAGATGGGCACTAGTGGTAAAAGAGAGGTGGGGGAAGGGTAGTCCATCAATTAACATGGCTCACATACATGTCTCTTGTCTGGTCCTATCGTTTTATCCATTTTAAAAGTTGTAGCAGGGGTAAACTTGTTAAGCAGCCAGCTCTTATGATGTGAGCTGTAATTTTTCTAATGCAACTTTTGCCCTAGGATATTCTAACAATTGGACATCTCTTGTTCTTTTAAAGGTTGTGCCAAGTGCCATAGTTAATGAATGTGGTTGCATGTCAATACAGCAATGATTTGCTAGTGTGGTCTCAACTCAACCCTTTAGTCCTCAAGCACATGACAGAGTTCATCAAGTTCATCATGCTGGATTCCATGTCAAAGCAGATGAGGGGAGGAATCTAGAAATAAAACAAATTTATTGTATTTCAGATCTATTTGTGGAAAGCCTGTCCCACACCAATACAGATAATTTAAATATGCATAAAAAATATACTGACATATGTATACAACATATAATGTTCAGACATACACAGACATATACAAATCTCCAGTACACTATATGAAAATTTCCAGTTTATCTGAAAATTGAAAGGATCTGAAATTTTGAATGTCACAAGACCCTACAACATTCAAGAAGTGTTCGAAAAATCAGTCAATGGAAAAGTTCACAAAATATGTTGTTGAAGTTAAGAACTTGAGCTACGAATGCAATATGCTGGAGTATGTCAACTTAGACATGCCACAATTTTCAGGAAAAAGCTACAAAACACAGTGACAGGCAGCTGTCTCTGTAGACCATATGAGTTTCCAGTATAAAAGCAAAATGGAGGTGGACAGATGTTATCTAGAAATACCATTCACAAACTATGTTCAGAATGTATCATCTAGCATGTCATTCTTTTGTTCTCTCTCTTATCTCTCTACCATTTCCACACGTACCTCAAGGCTCTATTATTTTTAAGCCCCTCTCTCTTAACCACTTCATTTCATCAAAGAAGTGTTAATGGTGGCACCCAAGATTTCAGGAACCGCTACCGAGACCCATACTAGTTCCTGTTTGGTACGGTATGATACGGTACCGTTCCGTACCGACATTAAAAAAATCAAAAAATTTCCACCTACCACCACTTTGAAAAAAAAAATATGGAACCGTACTGAACCGGACCCTTACCAAACTGAACCATCTAGTTTCGCACGGTTCGGGCCCGTACCGTACCGACTGGTGTGGTCCAGTTTAGGCCATGTACCGAAAAATCGGCCTAAACCGTGCTGGTTCTCCGCCAGTACGATATGGTACGGGGTGTACCGGCCGGTTCAAGTCGGTACAGAATACCATGGTGGCACCCATCTTCGCTGATGCAAGATAAACAATATGGTAAAGAAACAATCAACATAATTAAGTAAAGGTAAAAAAGAAGCTAATAATAGTAGAAGATCATTTCTTCCTTTTGAAAGGCCCTTATCCTATCATCAATTTACCCATGAATCACACCAGAAAGTATCATAATTTTATGTAACCCAAACTTACCTAACTATCTAGTATTTTAGGAGTTGATTTAGGCAAAATGCAACAAAGTCTCTAACAGGGAGAAAGGGTGGACTAAGTGTTAGGGATCTTCCAAAGGGACGTGGAGATCTGGAACCAGCACAAAATCAACCAAGAAGGGGCGTCCAAGCAGGAGATGGCAGCCACAAAGAGAGGGGCAGCAAGATCTAGGTGCTAGGGATTAGGGTGCTAAGGTTTGGGCATCCACCTTCAACCCTAGGGGCGGCTAGGGTTTTTCCAAGAGAGAGGAGGGCATGGAGAACAAGAGAGAGAGAGAGAGGAGACAGGTAGGAGAAAGGCTCTTTGCATTCCCTTATTATTTTTGATCTAATTACATGTATATATATACCTATACAAATAGATCAAACCTTAGTCCATAAACTCCCATGGCTAACCCAATGTGATTGCACTTAACCCAAGCCCATGTACATCCATGACTTGACATGCTCTCACCCCCTTGTACCCAAACCTAGTCCAAACATGGATTAGCCCATTCAAACCCAAATCGTTGGGCTTCACGATCGTGGAGTGCTGAATCTCTACCCTAAGACCAAATCGGTCCTAGTTCTAGGATCCAAACCAGTCTTAAACTCATAGAGCTAACACCATAGCTCCTCACCTGGCCTCCTAAGGCTTGGGAGTACCACACCTAAGCCTATAATCTCCACCTTGATGCCCCAAAGCCTTGGCAAACTTCGCACGGTTCATCTGCACCAACCTGCTGTCGTCGTGCACCCTGACAGCACTATGTGCAAATCCCATCGTCAATGCCAAAACTTTCAGCCTTGGAGCTCCCTTGAAGGCCTCTGAGACGTCCACCTTCTCTTGGGCTGAAGATCCTTCCTTGCATTTGGACATCCACTTATGTCCTGTAGGCTTCCTTCTGCTGGACAGCTGCACCAACCATCATTTCAGATTCTCCTGAAGGAACTGTAGCTCTTCTGGCATGCCCTGGACCTATCTATCTTCTCTTTATTTTGTCTTAGCCTCTTTACATGTTTCAGGATCCCTTCTCGCTGCAACCAATGCATATGACACCATTTCCTTAGAGCCATTCCTTCCCGATTGCCGCACATTCTGCATCGACTTGTACAGTGCAACACCACCACTGGTGCTGGAATTTTTCTCCTTCTCTTGCACCCTCGGCCCTGAACTTGTGCCAAATCTTCCTCTACATGTGGAGGCACCTCTGGATGGTGCTCCACCTGAATATCAAGTCCTCCTAATGCACTTGCAAAAAGCAAAACTGAAAATGAGGTCAACTGCCCAATACTGTCCTGTTGGGCCTCTTGCTGCTCCATCGCTACTGCTGTCGTTTCAGATCTTCCACATACCGCGGACTCTTTCGAAACTATCAAGAGAAAATCCTCCTCTGAATCAGCAACGACACTCAGAAAATCAGTCCCTTTCCTTTCTCCCTTGCACTTCTTCCAAAGCGGACAATCCCGCTTAAAGTGCCCTGCTTCATTATACTTGAAGCACCTTGCCTCCTTGCTGCTTTTTCGAAACTTGTTCCGCCCTCTGTGCTCGCTCTTATCGTTTTCTTTCTTGGGCCTCTTCCCTGCGATGAGGCCCTCCTAGGAACACCCTCCTTTGTTATCCGTTCTCTCTGCTCATTGGACCTAAGAACTGAGACCATCTCTTCATAATTCAGCATCTCCTTATCATACAGCAGGATCGTCACCAACGGATCAAAACTACCGGACAGCGAGCATAGCAAGAGTAAGCTCTTGTCCTCCTCTTCCATGTTCACCCCAAGGTTCAACAAATCCATGCTCATTTGGTCGAACCGCTGAATATGACTCATAATGTCTCCACCTTCACACATCCGAAGACTATATAATTGCTTCTTCAGCATCAACTTGTTGCACATGTTCTTCCCCATATACATGGTGTGCAACCTCGACCACAACCCCTTGGATGACCTCTCCTCTAACACGTCATACAAAACTGAGTCCACCAAACAGCCCCTAATCGTCGAACATGCCCTCTTTTCAAAAAACTCCACTGCCTATCCGTCATATCATCCAGTCTTTCCTCCAAGGCCGGATCCAACCCGAGTTAGACCAACAGATCCTCCACCCTAACCTTCCATATCGAGAAGCTTCCCTTTCCATCAAACTTCTCAAACTGCACCTTCAACCCACTGCTCATGGTTGGTACCAATCATAATCATAACAAAGGTAGATCAGATTTGAGAAGGTATACCTTGAAAGAGGGTGTGCAGATTTTCTTTTCTTGGAGAAATTCCTTCCTTGTTCCTCCCCATACAACCAGATGTTGGGGGCTTCTTTTCTTGACTCCTACCAAATGTAGAGGCGCTCACTAAGATTTGAAATACTTGAAACTAGTAAGAAAAGATCTAAAAGGATGTAAACAGGGATTCCTAACGTGACTAGTACTTCTCTTATTGGCAGCCTTGCGCTCCACGGGCTTCTCTTTTCCACGCTCAATCTGGATTCTCCTTGACTTCTACCACATGTAGAGGTCCTCACCAGGCCTTTAAAACCTGAAAACATCAAGAAGATTCATTCAAAGAAGGAGGGACAAGGATTCTTGCTGGGACTAGGACTCCTTGATTGCTGCCTTGTGCTGCACCTAGTCCTTCAAAGACTCTTCTTTTTTCTTCCACACCGAACCAAGCTCTAATACCAATTGTTAGGGATCTTCCAAAGGGGCGTGGAGATCTGGAACCAGCACAAAATCAACGAAGAAAGAGCATCCAAGCAGGAGATGGCAGCCACAAAGAGAGGCGCAGCAAGATCTAGGTGCTAGGGTTTGGGCGTCCACCTTCAACCCTAGGGGTGGCTAGGGTTTTTCCAAGAGAGAGGAGGGTGTGAAGAACAAGAGAGAGATGAGAGAGATAGGGAGAAAGGCTCTTTTCATTTTCTTATTATATTTGACCTAATTACATGTATATATATATACCTCTATAAATAGATCAAACCCTAGCCCAAAAGCTCCCATGGCTAACTCAATGTGATTGCACTCAACTCAAGCCCATGTACACCCATGACTTGACATACTCTCACCCTCTTGGACCCAAACCTAGTTCAAACATGGATTAGCCCACTCAAGACCCAAATCCCTGAGCCTTATGACTGTGGAGGGCTGAACCTCCACTCTAGAACCAAACGAGTCCTAGTCTTAAGATCCAAACCGGTCCTAAACTCATAGAGCCAACACCATAGCCCCTCACCTGGCCTCCCAAAGCTTGGGAGCACCACACCTAAGCCTACACTAAGAACATAGGCTGCAAACAAATTCAAAATGATCCAGAAGATAGGGGGGGCAGCTAATGTAGATGTAATATGTTCAATTAGCTAGCACTGCACAAATCTTTCTAGCAGCCAAAACAGTTATCAATGGAAAATAAAAACTGTACAAGACCTGAGACAAAGTTTAATTGATTCAGAAGTGAAGTCACAGCTGTCAGCTGATGTCAATGAAATATGATAAATTAGCTAGATTCACCCAATCATCTGTATACCGTAAAGTCCAAAACTTTTGGTATCAATGAGAAAGGAATGATACAAGATCCACAACAACCAGTTGCTTCAGGGGCTAAGATATGGATGCAAAACATTTCAACATGCAAAAAAGAGCCAATAAGTTTATTTAATACAACATTAAAACATTGAAATTTAAGAAGCATAGCAAGGGCAGAATAATGGGGAGGAATTATATACTTCGAGGGGAAAACTTCAACACAATAGGTCAAAAGGAGGTGGGAGCATACCTATTTCAATCGCCAATAAAAGTGTTGTTAGACTATTATTGTATTTATGGTGGCTTATTTATTTTTTACTTCTATGTCTTATTTGTACATATCCATTTATGCTAAGTCATCTATACATATCTCTATAAATATTAATACAACCCTAGAGAGGGATGTGTTACTTTTACCTATATTATTCATAGCATCAGAGCCAAAACCCTAACCTTAGGATAAACTGCTGCCATAAGTGATCATCTCCGCTGGATCCATATACCCATTATCAAACCTTTTTCTTTCATATTATTTTCTTGATTTTTTACTACTTGCTACAGTACCACTACAGTACATCGCAACAGTACTGCTAGAGTACCAGTCTGCTACAGTAAATCCTGCTACAGTACCAACTATTAATTCCTTGGTGTGACTTTTATTCTATCATCTTACAACAAACTTATAACAGCTAACATGTCTTCACTACTTCCTATCATCAACAACACTACCTATCTTATTTGAAAATAAGTGTTTTTAAACGTCCTTAAAAGTTTTGGAGTCTCCTCACATGTAGATGGCATGGCCATCGTCCCTTCTCAAACAATTAAGGGAACCGACAACAAAGTTTTGGCCAATCTGGCCTCCTCTATTTGGAAGAAGGAAGATACAATTATACTGTCATGGATTAACGCAACGTTGTCTCTGAGTATTTTACAGATGGTGATATCTACTTCACCAAAGATAGCACACGAGGCTTGGATGGCGAGTAAGGCATATTTTTTAGATAAAATTGTATCCACCACATTTTCTCTCAAGTCGGAACTTCGAAATGTAAAGAAGAGAATAATGAGCATGATCGAGTATATGCAGAAGATCAAGGCTATTAGAGATGCCCTAGATGCAATTAGAGGAGACAAGCCAAATCACAATCTTGTGATGACTATTCTTTCAGGACTTCTAGAAGAATATCGAGAATTTGTAAGTGCATTGAACACTTACCAAGCTAAGCCCACCTTCGATCAACTCCCTCCTCTCATGCAAGAGGAGACCGTAGTACAAACGAAAAGTCATCATCCACCAAAATCATCATAGGATGCCAGTGCCCTTTCTGGCAACCGAGGCCGAGAAAATCGAGGTGGCCGTGGAGGTAGATCTCATGGAGACCATGAATAGAGAAGAGGTCGTGGACAGTCGTATGGTCGAGGATCTCCGGAAGCATATTCTTCGCAACCTTTTTTATATAATCCTAATTTTTTCTAATTCTTTTCCATAGCCACAGATGCAAAACAAGCCATTGGCTTCACCACATCAGCCGACATCTTCATCACCATGCACTAGAGTGTAGTGCTAAATATGTAGCAAATTCAATCACACTGCTCTTCAGTGCAGATAGAGGTTTAATCACGCCTTTGTCTCTGACAACCTTCCACAAATTTTTGCGGCCATGAACCTTCATGAATCCCCTGAGGAGGTCTGGTATCCTAACACTAGTGCTTTGAATCATATGATGTCAGATCTAGGTATGCTTTTGAGTTCTAAGCCCTATAGTAGAAGCCCTGTAATAGTCAACTACTTCCTATTGCAAAAATTGATGAAACAAAATTGAATACTCCTACTCGATCTTTTGATTTAAAAAAATATTCTTGTTATTCCTATTCCTTCTATATAATGCAACTTACTTTTTGTTCATCAGTTTTGTCACGACAATAACTCAACATTCGAATTTGACTCAACTAATTTTTTTTTGTGAAGGACAAGGAAACTGGGATGGAGTTTCTACGATGTAGTAGTCCGGAAACATCACTTTATCATTTATTTTCGAGAGTAGCAAGCATAGAAAATAAGCCAAAATCTGCTTTGGTTGCTATGACACTTAGTAACGATCTTTGGCATAGGAGGTTAGATCATTCGAGTCAATTGGTTTTGTCTGTTTATGAAAGAGAATAATGTGCCATTTGAATCTGAAATAAATTTGTCTCATTCCAATACCTATCATATTGGCAAACATGTGAAATTTTTCTTTAACGAATCTGAGTCCTTTTCGATTTTTTCTTTTCAACTAATTCATTATGATGTATGGCAAGTACCTATTAATTCTGTTTCTGGTTTCAAGTATTATGTTCTGTTTATGGATGATTATTCTTGCTATTCATGGGTATATTTATTAAAATTCAAGCATAAGATGTTTGACAAATTTCTTGAATTTAAGGTTTTAGTTGAGAATATCTTTCAATAGAAAATTAAATCTTTTCAATCTGATGGAGGAAAAGAGTATGATAATGAAAAGTTACTTACTTTATTTCATAAATATGGTATAATTTATAGAATTTTTTATCTACATACACTACAACAAAATAGGGTAGCTAAATGAAAACATAAACACATTGCTAAATTGTTAGAACTATACTCTTTCAATCTTGCATGCCTGCTGGATTTTGGGCTGATGCAATTCAAACTGCTATTTTTCTCATTAATCGTACTCCCTTTATTACTGTTTTAAAGGGCAAATCATCTTATTATGTCTTGTATGGCTATCCTTTTCATGATTTGCAACTTTTGAAGATATTCGGATGCTTATCCTATCCAGATCTACAGAATATCACCGATCATAAGCTCTCTCCTTGATCTTTACCTTGTGTTTACTTGAGAATTTCTGATAACCACAAAGGGGTTCCGATGCCTTTATCCAAGTATCGGTAACGTTTATATTTCTCAACATATTACATTTATTGAATCCATTTTTCCATACTCTTGTCTCTCCAAATTTATCGACTCTGCACATTCTCATTCAAATTTTTAATTATTTCAAGATTTTTTGTCAAATCCATTTCTGTTAGGTAGTGATCCCTCTACCTCAAAGCAATCTCATAATTTGATTTTTTTCTAACAACAATTCTGCTTTGAATTCTTCTGGATACTCTAGCAATGTTTCACCAAATTCTTATGATTGGAAAGATTGCCTACCAACGAGATCTCTACCTCCTCTCCACCTAAGACAGAGACACGTCTCGTCTGATAATCCGAAACAACTTCATGTCTATATTAGAAGATCTCATCCTCTCAAATTTAAAATCGAACCCCCAATCATAGTTGAAACCACACCCAAGCATGTATTCCCAAATCGAACTAGTCCACAAGGACTGATCCCTCACTCAGACCAATTGAGACCGATCCAGTTGTTGGGACCAGTTCCTCTAATGCGACCGAGCCGCCACCCTCATCTATACGCTTCATCGCTCTTGCATTGTCTCCGGTTCGCAGCCACCTTATGCTCATGAGGTCACTAGTCCGAAAGTGAAATATGTCCTCTTTCCTCCTGGCTTTCATATCTTCTACTTTACCTACCGAACCTAACTCTTTTCTGAAGCCTTTCAGCATGCAGCTTGGCGATAAGCAATGTTGGACGAATATCAAGCCTTACTCTCCAATGATACCTAATAAAATTTTGCGCCTTCACCGCGCTCTGTTAATCTCATCGATTGCAAGTGGATCTTCAAAATGAAACAGAAGGCAAATGGCTCTTTGGAGTGCTTTAAGGCTTGGTTGGTTGCTCAAGGCTATAAACAGCAACCAAGGATCGACTTTGATGAGACCTTCTCTCCGATAGTTAAGCCTAGGACTAAGCAAATAACCGAAATCCGAAGAAACCCATCCAATCCAACCCAACCCAATAAACATCGATTTCGATCGGTTGAAAGACATAAATCGGATGGAATCGGATTGGAGTATATAAAAAATCGATTATTTACGGTCGGATTCGGTTCCTACACTTTTAACCCATATGAAACCGAACCCAACTGATGTAGTATTTCACAAACTTACTTTTATTTTGGACGGCATTGTTTAGACGTCAATATTTCAATACTTCATTTAGACTTTATTCGAAAGGTTTAGGTCTTTTTGCATTAAATTGACATTAAAAAAAAATAATAAGCTTAAGTGGGTCAATATTGGACTTAAAATCAACCTTGGGTCAACATTGAAGTCCAAACCGACACAACCTACCCAAACCCGCTGCAAACCGTTCACTTCGGTTTCAAACGGTTTATAGATGATAAATGGTCAGCAGCGGGTTAAATTTCTTCAACCCGATTGGGTTCGGATGAATAAATTTTTCTCTCAACCCGACTGAACCCGATCCGTGCTCAACCCTAGTTAAGCCCACTACCACTTGCACTATCTTGTCCATTGTTATCTCTTCTAGGTGGTTTCTTCGACAGTTAGATATTAACAATACCTTCTTTCATGGGATGTTGTCTGCTACATAAAGTAGCCGTCTGATTTTTGTGCATCCATCCTACCCCCACTATGTTTGTCGCTTGCGGAAGACTATTTATGGGCTCAAACAGGCATCAGGTGCCTGATTTCAACACTACTTTCTTTCTGAGTTGGGTTTTCAGGAGAGTACAATCGATCCTTCCATATTTGTCTTCCGTTCTGCACAAGAGGTCATTATCCTCTTATTATATGTTGATAATCTTATCATTACTGATAGCTCCTCTCTATTGGCTTCCTTAATTTTCATCTTGCAGGCTGAGTTTGCCATGAAAAATTCGAGCCCTCCTCATTACTTCCTAAGAGTGGAAGTATCTAATTCGACTAGTGGTGTATTCCTTATTCAACAAAGTATACTCATAACCTTCTGGAGCGCCAAGGTTTCTCCTCTAGCAATCCGGTCTCTACTCTTCTTGCACTTAACACCAATCTATCCACTCATGAAGGTCGCTTGCTTGATGACTCTTACACTTATCATCAGATCATGAGGGCTTTGCAATATCTTATTTTCACTTATCCAGATATCTCTTATGCTATCAACCTCATAGCCCAATTTTTGCATGCTCTGCATGAACCATATTTCCAAGCTGTTAAGTGCATCCTTCGCTACATTTATAGTACTTTGTCCTATGGGCTTTAGTTTCTCGACGTTAGCATCCGTCCTTAGTGGCCTATTCAGATGCAAACTGGAGAAGATATCCTCATACTCGGTGCTTTATTTCTAATTTTTGTATCTTTCTAGATGCAAATCTTATTTTCCGATCTGCTAAGAAACAACCGACTATCTCTTGATCAAACTCCGAAGTCGAATATCGCTCTGTCGCATTCACGCTTGCTGAGACCATCTGGATTCGCCATCTTTTTCAAGATCTTGGCATGGCCCTTGTGCAGCCTATCTCTATTTATTGTGATAATCTCAACACTACTTATATTGCGGTCAATCCAGTTCTTCATGCACGCACCTAGTACATTAAGCTTGATCATCACTTCCTATGAGAGTTTAAATGGACGATTTGTCTCTTCTTCACATTTCTTCTGACAAACAACTTGTTGATATCTTTACGAAGCCATTGTCCACTTTCCGATTTACTCTACTTCGATCCAATCTTTACATTTGACCACGGGATGTTCAGATTGCAAGGGATGTTAGAGTATTATTGTATTTATGGTATTAGATGTATTTATGACAGTAGAATATTAGGCTTATTTTATTTTTACTTATATGTCTTATTTGTATATGTCTATTTATGCTAAGTTATCTATACATATCTTTATAAATATTAATACAACCCTAGAGAGGGATGTGTTGCTTTTACCCATATTTATTAGGTGTGATGATAACAATATGCATAAGAGTAAACATGCTCTACAACATAGCTTACGTGATGTATCGAATCATATTTCAAATATCAAGAATGAAGCAATATTAATAGATGCAGATATAGTGAATTCTTAATACCTAAAATCCTCCAAATACGGTACCCCCCCCCCACTCTAATCTCAGTCCTACTTTCTCATTCATTTGTAACAATTCCAAACCCTTGCTAATTAATTGGTGCTCACAGTTATTCTGCTATACACGAAATTGACGACTCCAAGAAGGGTACTTTTTTTTTGTTGAATCACTTCTAATCTTTTGTCATAATTGAACCATTTTATCAACTCTTCTTAAGGATTTATGAAGAAAAAACACTAGATAAGACATTTAGTTACTTCTATTAATTTATACACCTCCTGGCAATTTGATTCCTAAATCTTTCCGGAAGAACTACTCCATCTTTTTGCACCCAAATTTGCTTGTAAACCCAGCTGATCAGGCTAATAAGGTCAAGCCTTTCTTAGGAATAATAATACTGGATAACACATTTTTGATCATATGGAGGCAGATTGGCGGCAAAAGTAACAGAGGACAAGCAGATTATTTGCTTCAAAAGATGGCTTTAGTCAATCATGTAAAAGATAAAATTTAATTCAGAACCTGCAAGGCCCAAGAAACAGAATTAATTTTGGGAAAGAATACAGAAAGCAATCGAACTTCAGGTGACAGAATTTTATGCTTCTATCTTATCAATGGCTAGAGAGAATGGTCAAGGATAAGAATCTACCATAGAAAGAATGCCATTACATTGACCCTAATAATGGGACAAAGAAAGGATTGCTGCAATTCCTGTTATGTCTTATTTAGATGCAAACCATGACATGCGTGAGTATCCCTTGCATGCACGGCAGACCCACTAAGCACATTTATGGTTATTGAGGTACTAAAGTTTGTAAAACAACCATGTAAAAGGTAGACTTACCACTGATACAAAAGACAGCATACTAATAGGATATTGAGGGATCCAAACAACCCATATCCATCTATCTACCAAATAGGCTGACACATTGAGACTATATATCAAACACTATAATTTGATGGGTGTAAGCCAACAAAACAATAATCATCTCAAGCATTTTTGCATCAACAGATGAACAAATGTTGTCTACCACATAAATTTTTTAAAAGAGAGAGAGAGAGAGAGAGAGAGAGAGATTGAAACAACAATCAACTATTGGCATAAATCAGAAGAAAAATCCTTGATTTGCCAACTTTAATTCAGTCAAGAATGACCAGAGATCAAAAGAAACGAGGAATCTTACACCATTCACTATCCCACGCAAAGTAATAGGGAACAGAATCGACAATTAAAAGCACTATATAATCTTTACATCCATGACATTATCATGATTTCTAAGGCCAACTCTTCAAAAATAGATACTTTCTTAAAAGCATTTCTCACTACTCTATCCTGTTTCGCCACAAGTCGCCACCTAAACCAGGTGCTTAAGCATTCTAGGTAATGATTGCTGAGTTACCATGATATATCTAAGCTATATAGCCTTGAGTCGGCATACAAGCACATGTCAACAAGTTCATGCATGCTGCCCTAGTTTGTGAGAGGAGACAGAAGACTGTTGTTAACTGTAAAAAGACCTTTATAATTTAGATATATCTAACTCCATTTTAACTAACATAGATATATTGATTCTTCCATTTCTTCCTCTAAAACTTCCTTTCCTTCTTCTTATTCTTGCTCCCCCTTTTAACCTTCTTCAATATTATTGATTCTCCTTCCTTCTCTTGTTTTCCTTTTCATTCATCTTTCTCTTTTATTAATATCAAGGAGAGTAAAATTTTACCTTTTCCTTGTTTTCTTTTCTTTTCTTCTGTTCTTTATTTGTTTCTTTCTTCCTACATTGTTCGTTTCCTTTTTTCAGATTTTTCCCCTCTCCTTTTCTTCCTTTGTTTGTCCACAGCTTCTCCATTTTCTTTCTTTGAAAGAGAAAAATTGTTTGACCTATGTGGACTGCCTAGTTATCTAAGCACCACTGAGGGGTCCTTGCTTTGTGAACCCTTTTAGCTGTCCTCTTGATTCCATTAAAGTCTTCTCTAGTCTCCAATTCCTCACGACCAAAATTGAAGCAATACTGGCAACTTCATTATCACCAACACCGTCTTTAGCCTAGGCTTCATATGTCCAAACCATCACCAACAATTTTCTATTTCTTTATCCTAACAGATGTCACCTTAAGCAATGTATATCATAGTTTTACCTTACAACCATCTCATAGTTCTCATGCTTGTCATGTCATTTTATGATAATGAAACTCCTTCATTAGCCAACACTTTGATCCATAGTGTAGGGCTAGTCTTAGTTATTTTATGAACTTTTTTGCTTTGAGCATATAACATTCATGTGTATGTTGACTTCATCCACCCTGCTTATACCCTAATACAGACATACCTGGCTATCCCTTAACCTATAACCTTCCAGTTAACCATCAAAGTATCAAATGTAGCATCATAAAGAATGATAAGAACCAAATGAGTCCCTGGAGAATTCAGTGGCTGCAATCAAATAAAATGACTGAAAAAACTCCTTTGAGAAGAATGGATGCATAGTGGGAAAATGACTGCAAACTACCAAGACATCAGTACAACTTAAGAAGAAAGTTCGCTAGTTATGCTCGGCAGCTGCAATCACCTACCAAACTCCTGTGACTCTCAGAAACATCATCATATATCCGTCCAAATTTGCTACATGAGTTTGTGAACAAGAGACTGAAAAGCTTTTACCAGGACACTAGCTGGTCTACTCTATAAATTCCAACCCAAATTCTTATAAAATCCCAATGCAGGCAAAATGTTATTTTTATGAACAATAACGCTTAAAGCAATGTAAACTGCTCTACACATCCTGATCCACCAACATTAGAATACCTTCCAATTCAACAATCTAATTAAAAAATTCCTACTTTAAGAACTAAAAAAACAGCTAATTCCTCCGACCAAACAAGCCATTACCTGCTCGACATCCCTCTCGACAGGGCCCGCCCTGCCATGATCCGCCGCTGCCGCCGCCGACATCCCCTCTGCCACAACCAACCTTTAGCAGTGCCTACTCCGCTTCTCCACGACCGAATCCAACCCCGCACCCATTGTCTCCAAGTTAGGACCTGTCATCCACCCATCCATCCAAGTCCTCCAGAAACCGAGTCAGCCTCTAGACACTCCAAATGCCTCCAGGATCCACCGAAGTCGGTCCCGATTCCTCTTCTCCGGCGACAGATTCAGTTCAAAACCTCTCCAAAATCAGAGTCCTCGCTTCCTCGGAGTGCTGTTCGGATCCAAATGCCGAGAGCTCCGAGCTCCGAGTGTACGGGGGAATCGAGGAGAGGGAAAAGGCAAGAGATCAGTGCCGAGCCGTGGAAGGGAAGGAAGAGAGAGAGAGAGAGATAGATGAGGAGAAGCGCTGTGTCCTCTTCTCTCTTAGCTTTTTTTTTCTTTAAAATTTTTTTTTTCTCGCCGTATGTTTTTTTAGTGTACTGATACCAGTGGTATTAGTGCTGGTGGATCCAATAAAGGGGGAGAAATGGGAGTAAAAATGGAAAGCCGAGAAGGCGAGGAATGGAAATGGGAATGCAATTGCCCTGTATTTGTAGGTTATTTGCGGTTATGCCCTGCTTTTTAAGCGAGGAGTTGACCGGATGCCGGTCTGGTCCTCCGCCAGCTAATGCCCGTTAGCCGGAGGCCTGGGAGTTGTGGGATGAGAATGTGAATATGGTCAACCCACGGCGAGGTGGGGTCATTGTAAGGATGTTCCACTTTGATTATTGAATTTTTAACAGAACTTGATGCATCATGGATCAATCAATAAGAGCTAATCAAAATCTACCGTATGGTTGATCTTGTTAGAGGCACGGAGAAAAATTATTGGTCAGAACGGATAAAATTTTACGATCGGATCGATTGCGAAAAAATTATGATCGGATCGTCATCATCTGCCACATTTTCGAAACACACCGCACGGGTTTACACACCCGTTAAAATATTAAAAAAATAAAATTGATAAATCTGAAAAAATTATGTGATGTTTATCAAAATTATTCAAATATTTTAAGTTTATCCATTCCTATTTCTTAATATTTTAACGTACACGTGCTTCAGAGACATAGCAGACGATGACAATTCGATCATAATTTTTCTATAATCGGTCCGATCATAAAAATTTTATCCAATTAGAACAGTTATACTATGTATATTTTGGATTATCTAATGAGAAGCTTTCACATCATCTATTATTGAAAATATACATTATTATTCAAATTTAATTGAAAATTTTGAATGAAAAAAAAAATCATTGATTAGCCCGATGACATCTTTTATTATTTTGAATAGCTGACCATCTAAGTACTCCAGTAGCTCAACCAATTGGACATCTTGATCAAGCTAATTTTCAGTAGTAACATTACTTATTATGGAAAATTTTCAATTTTTCCTGGTTTAAATATGCCGGCTTAGGCATATAGTCTCCGGGTTCGATCTTACCCTCACTCGAATACGAGGTTAAGCTT
>KE504719.1:1222599-1256794 GCA_000441515.1 Elaeis oleifera | reverse complement strand
TAATATATATTATAAATATAATATATAATATTAAATATAATATAATATCATATATATAATATTGATATAGTATATTAACGATATATTGATATATAAATTTTTTTACTAAATTAAGAGATATTTTTATCTTTATATTTCAGTCTAAGATCACTGTTCGGGAGTGATCTTGGATTCCTGACTTTGAAGACGGATATCCCATTAATGGATTGGAGAGTGATTTGAGGAGTGGAGGTGATTTAAAATTATTGTCATATAAGATCATCATGGTACAATCGAACATAGTGATTTCATCACCTCCACTCACATTATTTTGATCTTGGATGGATCATGCATACCAAACATCTTCTAGATATGTGGCTATTGACATTATTCTACTCTTATTTTCATAGCTTTATCAAATCTCAATTATTCCTTAAAGTTTTGCCTGACATGGCAATTGAGAGTCCCCATTGGATAAGGTTTGGCATTTTTGGTATTTTCTCTCGGGATTTTAGATTGGACTCCTAGCTCTAAATAGTCCTTTTTGTCGGAGCACAACAATCTGAGTAGGACCAATCACTCACCATTCACCAACTCATTCTATTTTTCAAGTTGGATTTTTTTTGATATAGAAAGGGAGTTGGAGGGGGCGACCCAGCGCAACTAGCTCCCCTGGGCATGATCATAGGGCCCAACCCTGCTGGAGAATATTCAATTCGGAACAGTGTTTGGATGAATGAGCGGCCTCCTCTCCATCATATGGGTGAACCCAACAGGTAAGTACATCACCCCAGCACCAAGGGCCAGAGGATCATATGCTACTTCTAGACCCCGTGTTCAGGCCGTCAGGATACGCTCCCTCTCGTTCATTCGCACTATGGCATTTAATCGAAGTTCGACCTCCATCGTGACTCGAACTTGGGTCACTTGGTTAGAATAAATGGCCTGTTTCACTGGGTTGCAACCTCGGTGGCTTCAAGGTGGACTTTAACAGCAACAGTTTCAATAATAACAAGATCGCAAGTTATCTTGCTTTCTCTTTTTAAATTTTTTGAGCTTTCCATCTAGATTGATATAAATTGGTACCCCCATTGATTTCTTATCAATCATGCACTAAAATTTCTGACAGTCCAACCTATTTGCCTTGCCAGCTAGTTGTGACAATGACCTTCTAATCCAAAAATATCAATCGAAGAGGAGAAAAACAAAGCCAAGTTTCAAGCTATGGCTCTCAATTTTCGTTGCCAGATCACTAGGAGTGACAATCGGATCGGATCAGATATAAATGAGTCAGATTATATATGGATTGAGCCAGAAAATGTCTAACTTGAATCTAATTTGTTATTAGTCAAATCAGGTTTTGAAATCCAAAGTTGCCTTGTTTAATAAATAGGTTATCTGGCCTGATTTGTATAATTTGTTTATTAGATAGCTCGATAAAAAAAAAAGAAACGAAGAAAGATCGAATAGGGGTTCTCACCTTCGCCACGAGCTCGTTTAGGTGGATCAGCACCTAGGCGGCCATGAAGTCGTAGATTGCCGCCGCCTAAGGCTCCACCATCGAGTATCCAGAGGTGATCACCATGAAGATGCCGATGAGGCCGTTGCAGATCGATCACAGACGTAGATGGGGCCCATCGGGCCGAGCGGTGATGGTGGTGCGGCCAATGGCAAATCACTGGCAATCTGATTGTGGATGGAGCCCAATTGGGCTGCTAAAAGATTAAAAAAAAGGAATAGAGACCAGAGAGGGGTCCTCACTTTCATCGTGAGCTTGTCCAGGTGGATCAACGCTCCGGCGGCCACGAAGCCACAAATTACCGCTGCCCAAGGCTCCACCACCTTGCACCTGAAGGTGATTATTGCGAAGATGCTGAGGAAGCCGTTGCAAACCGATCACGACTATGGATGGAGCCGATCGGGCTGAGGGGTGACGGTGGTGCGGCCGATGGCAGACCACTAGCCATGGATGGAGATGATTGGGTCGAGGGTGATGCTGATGCGGCCGACGGCTGACCACTGATCGTGGATGGAGTCGATCGGGTCGAGGGTGATGACGGTGCGGCCGACAATGGATCACTGGCCATGGATGGAGTTGATCGAGCTCCTTCCGACAGTCAGCAATAGTGGTGATTGGTGTGAGGGGTTGGTGGGAGTAAGCGACTGTAGGGGCGGCATTGTGAGGGTGACGGCATGAAGAACTTGCGAACCTCAATGCGTCGGCATAGAAGAGAGAGATGACGGAAGGTGAGGCGGTGAAAATTTAGAGTTTTTTTGGAAAGGAGAAGAGGAAAAAAGGATGAAGCGGAGTGAGTTTTGTCGGTCGATGGGTGATCGGTGTCGAGTGTTTAATCGGTCCGCTCAAATATCATGGATCACAGCCACAAGAATGGATCAAAATTGAAACGGGCTGTTCAAATTTTGCCATAACCCAAAT
Organism: Elaeis oleifera; assembly: GCA_000441515.1. NCBI lineage: Eukaryota > Viridiplantae > Streptophyta > Magnoliopsida > Arecales > Arecaceae > Elaeis > Elaeis oleifera. The sequence continues at coordinate 1,254,378 of KE504719.1, read as the reverse complement.
ATTTTAAATAAAAATCATAAATGAATTAAACATGTTAAATATGTTGAAAAATTTAAATTCAAATTCGATCTATATAATAAATAGATTAGATAGATCAATTTATTTATAATTTAAATTTATTTAAATCAAATTTAAATTTATTTAAAATAAATTAATTATAAATAAAATTAATAAATTAGATCATATTTTACCATCCCTGCGTATCACACGTACCTCCCTCCATGCCAACCCAATCCTTTGTCACCTTTTATGTAAGAAGACGGAGATACGCGCTTCGCAGGACGCAATGCAAGAACTTGGATGGCAGTCTTTACTTGCCGGCACGTCCCAAAATCCGAGTGGCATTCTCGTCATTCCTCTAAATCAAGGGCTTTTGCGTAGGTTGCATTCAGGGTCCAAAAGAATAAGATAAAGAAGCTGATATATGCACGCCTTACTTTTTCTATTTACCCACGTGGACGCGGTCCAGAGCGTTCATCCATTGAGAACAAAAAGGGGGTGTCTTTATAAATTCCTAAACGGAACCGGGGACTTTGGTCTCGCTCTTGCGTTTTGGGTGCACGTGCTGCCGCATAAACTCCTGGAGCCCAACTCTGGACCCAACGATTCTCTAATCTGACATGGCATGAGTAGAATGATGCTTCTGAATCACCACTCATCCCGAGCCACGTTTGAAAGGAAGGACGCTAGGAATAATGGCCAACAGAGTGGGTCCCGCAGGGACGCCGCCACGTAGGACGGAGGTGCCATGTTGGATTACCGTCTCGCGGGGCCCACGGGTCGGGGGAGAGTCGTGGGTGCATGATTTTGGGCCCGTGGGCGGATCGCTTTCGGAGAGTCCGGACGTAAACGTCAAATCAAACAGAGCTTATTAGTGGCTTGGTGGGATTAATTAATGCGAGCTTTGTTAGGGATTTGGTATTATATAAAAAAACTATTGACTATTAAATAAAAGTACTAAAAAAAACACCCTTGTGTGAAAGCGGCTACTTTCATTTGATTTGATTTGATGTGATGTATGAGAGGGGAGCAGCTGCTGATCTGGACTTTGTGTTCTGCTAACGAACTATAACATGAAGTGTCTTTGCCCATTGTGGAAACCTTTGGCCTGCCTCTTTTTGTTTCCCGACTTTCCATTTTCTCTTTCTTAGTTCTTACCCAATATCTTTTATAAATTATTTTAAATAAATTTTTGCTGCAGTTATAATAATATATTTATTGCTTGTTAAGGATATTTTTTATTTATTTCTTTCTTATAAAAATAAATATGTTTTGGAACTGAAATATTACTCTCATAAAAATGGAATAATTCTAATAGGCAGATTGTAAAAGTGATAAAGTGACGTTGTGAGGTATCTTATTCATGAACGATGTTTATTATAATTTTGTTATACATAATAAAAAATTAATAGTATCGAAAGAAAAATATTATTGAAATCTTAATAAAATAACAGTTTATGTAAAATATTGTTAAGATAATGACTGAATTAAGAGCGATGAACTATAATAATCTGTCTGATTGGCAATACACGATCCGACCATTATCATAAATTTGAATAGTGAGGAACAGTAAGGCATCGGTTATTACAATTGCCAAGAAAGTAGAAATTAGATATAGTTAGCATCATCATTAGAGTGGGCAACTACTTATCATTGTTTTAAATGTATATAAATTGATTATAATCTAAAAAAAAATTTCGATGTGCCAAGAAATTTTGCTCGTCTTTAATTATCTATGCTTTATATATACTTTTCATAACTTGTAGTTTACTGGTGGGCTCTGTTCCTAGAAGTAACAATAATGATAGATTAAATATGGATTATTTTTCATTAATTGATCTAATCTTTATTCTTTTCCTTGCATTCAAGGGGGGAAAAAAAAGTTATCTAAATTTGGCTCATGCCATAGTTTGTAACTCTCTTAAGAGTAGCATTTGTCTGTTGTTGGTATGGAACAATTTTTTTATAAATACGAAAGTATTGTACTTTTATAATAGTCAAAAACTATGACCATCATTCGTAAATACACTTTAATAATTTAGTCATTTAAAACTCAAACTAATGTTGACTTAACTAACCTAAAAATAGCTGACAAAACATCAAAGTTAAGCGATGTGGGAGAGAGAGAGAGAGAGAGAAAAGAAATGTTGGACAATTTCTCCCTTTATTGGATTTAAGGCCTACAGGCACCTTACTAATATAGAGATAGGCTTTAAATGGTCTCTCTTAACCCACTTAGTAGTTAGAGCTAAATTAGACAAGACATAAAACTTTGCGCCCTAACTTATGTTTTACGGTCAATGTTTCAAAACTTAAGAGCACCTCTAATGATTAAGATTGGATAGATTAGACCAACCAATAACCTGCAATAGAATTGAAAGGGCATTAGGATAAGATTTGATTAAAGAGACATTGAAGGATGAAATCCCCTTACATAATATTCTTCTGCAAAATACTCCAAAATAGACTATCATCCATGTTTATTCAAGCTTGCAAATAAGAGAATGAGAAAGGTAATAAACATAACATAAATGGAGCAATCTATGATGTATGCTTGTATATGTGCTTTATGCACTCAATACACTAGTAACCTATTAGGCAAGTTTGAGTTGCATTGCATTGTATTGTGCACGTGCTTATCAGCATGGATGAATAAACCTTTAATGTTAATTCACTATGTTTTATTTAAAATTGGATTTCCAACATAGGGATAAAAATGGACAGGATAATGCTTGTCTAGATTCAATTGCATATCTAAATCTATGAGGATATGAATATAGATTTTAAGCATATGATTAATATCTATATCTATACATATATCCATCAAAAAAAAATATAATAAATATAGATAAATATCTATCTCATCGATATTCAAATATTTGGTTCTATTTACAATGTTGTTTAGTCTTGTGTAGCTCTCATGAACTTTAAAGGTAAATAAGTGGCAAGTATCAATTTCTGGTTGGATTCCATTGTTAGTTCGACATGATCTAACATAGCTCGGTCCTATCTTTTCATTTTTTTCTGAATGAATAGATGGATTAAGCTATTTTTTGGAAGTAAAACCGCATCTATCAATAAATACAAGATAGCTCAACTCACTGTATATATCATCAACCAAGATGACAAATCTGCCATAGCTTGCAGGAAATTGGCAGCTCACTCGATGAGCTGATTTTTTTGTCTCAAAATAGGTGAGAAATAGAGATAGTCAAGTGACCTCTACAAATACCATATATCCAAGAACCAAGGGAAATAAGTTCCATCCAACTGTCCAAATTTTTGTTGCCGAGTCTCCCTCAATTCATAATTTTGAAGCTTCCAAGGCATCCATCCCATAGCACATGGTGTTCCAAACTAGTAGCAATTCAGCACTTGATGTTGCTGGTACCTCTCACCACGAAGACCCAACCACGTGATCTATGACCATGAAGCTTGCCCTTCATCATTGACTACCTCTTTTAAATATTCATTAAAATTAATTTAAGATCCTAGAGAATGAAAGTTTTCAGAAATAAATCTATTTAATAAAATAATCAGTTTCGATTTTGGATTTTAGATTTATTCAATAACATGTTGGATTCAAATTGATAGATTTTTGACCCATCTTATATCAGATCTTGCTCATATTTGATTTGACCAAATGTAATTACCACCTCTAGTTCTATTACGAGTGTTCTTAATAGACACTTCGATACTTTGTGTATTGCACCAAGCCCCGACTAATGCTGCGAGCAAAAAGGAGGTACTTTTTGAATCCTTTGGATCCCTGAGGGATCTAATAGATGAACTTGATCATTTTTTTGTGCCACTATTGTCATAGTGCTTATTATCGTGTCAAATAGTCTTTTTTTAAATTTTGGCCATGTTCGCTAATGACCGGCACATCGCATGCCAACAACCAATTACTCCCTAGCACCTAGTTAGACTTGATTCATATATTATTAGTTAGTCATATAATTTACATGCTGGATGAAGCATGCCTCATAAAGGATAAACTTTTATTGATAGGTTAATCCATGGGCTAGTGGGTTAGAAAATGGGGCAGCTCATTATGTATTAAACTACTCTGAAAAAAAGGGGCAAACCTCATGCCATCCATACATGCACTAATCTTGCGAATCAAATAAGAACAAATTTTTTTTTTAGAGGCCCAACCATTGGGCCATCTCATAAAAGATGCTACTAATCTCCTCAAGACTTCTGAAGATTCCGTGGATGGATACGGATAAGCCAATGGTCCCACGAAGATATCTCAATGCGAGATTTCTTCTAATATTATACATGGACCATTGCATAAATATGATAAAAAAATATATTGAGGTACAGAAATCATACAGCCAATGCGTACATTATAGCAAGTATCTAATGATATTTTAATGATATTAGTAAATTAATTATAATCCCATCTTTCAATCCCATCAATAATTATTATTTATTTAGAGGGAGGGGGGGGGGGGGGGGGACGGTGCAAGTCACGGAGGCCATTGGATTTGACTTCACACCAACCGGAGCCCAACAGCATCCATTAGGATTCAATTGATTTAAACCAATTTCTTCTACGTGTCCATGACTAAGATGTAGAGGTGGCAATTGATCGGATTAGATAAAATATAGATTGGTTCAGATAGATCAAAAATTATACATCCAAACCTGATCCATTTATTAAGTAGGTTAAAAATTCAAACATGAACCTAATCATTTTATTTAATAGATAATCTAATCGAATCTACGATGAGTTGAAATAAGTTCAATAGATTAAATGATTAAGAATTGCCACCCTTGCTAAAGAGCTATTTAGTGCGCTAATGATCCGATTGGCCTCTGGGTGATGCAATTATCCATCATTTTTAGTATTTACTTAAATTTGCATTGGGGTCTCATTAGGCCCACAATAGCTAAGTAGGTAGCACTAGAGAAGTGTTGAGTTGGAGAGGATAGACCTAGTTTTACCATTATGGAAGCTAAAGAGACTATGATGCCATAGCCTAGTGCAACTCGGCTTAAACAACAAGAACTGGTGCTAGGCTTTAATGATTGGGCTTAGCTAGGGAAGGTTAACATAGATGGCAACAAAACAGTGCCAACATCCATGAATTATGCTCGACTAGGTTCATATCCTAATCCTATCCTGACACTAAATATATATCTAAATTTCCAACTTTTCAATTTCCACAATGATCTTCATGAGATTTCTCATTAGATGTTTAATCGATGCTAAACTCTAATAAGAGGATTCCAACCCTCCTTGAGTCGGGATGTTTGTGATTTTGTTCATAATAAAACTCTCCCATCCTTTAAAATCCAAATTTATAATGATTTGTGCATCAAAACAATACTTGAGCTTATCTAGACTTTATATACTATAATATTTTTAAAATGTATTCTATATCTAAAATCTTTGAGCATATTCGTACATCCATCATAACTAGTTGTATAAAGGTATTGAGTTCTAGGGATTATGTCTACAAACTATCAATACTATCCTAAGTAGGTTTAATTAACAACAGTGTAATCTATCTCAGAAGGTTGGAGAACTTTAAAAAGCCGTTGGAACTTTATTGAGGAACGTGGCCCGTTATATGATGATTCGACCAAATTCTCATATACTGCACCAAATTTTAGTGACTTCTACCAATCCTCTTGTGCCATTTTGGATTTAAAACTTGGTATAGTTGGTAAGGGTGCAAACTATAGTTGGTACAGGTACTATATGTTGGATTCTGGTCACCTGGTTTCAGTCCTACACACACCATGAGACCTGGTTTCCTCAGATCCTCCCATTCTAGTTTCCAAAAAACTTTGTGAAAGTGGCATCCCTTAGCATCTCTTCATAATTTTAGAAAGAATGATGGGTATCCTAGACATCTCTTGATGCAAGGAGATATGTTACTTCACCTGTTTATGTGTTATTCTCTATGTGTGCTATCAACTAGATGTTTAAATGTCTCAAACCTTCACAAGAGTGAAGATCTGTAAGGGCATATGTTTAGTTCCATATTAGTTATATACCGAGTAGATCTTAGATACTGATTAAGAAATCCAAATCATATCTTCTTTCTAGTCTTTTGGATGAGATCATGGATTGTTATATTGAGCACGATTATTGAAAATGGAATCACACCATTAAGCACTTGCTTTTGCAGGTAGAAGAAAATATTGCTGAATTGTTTTGCCCCTTGTCCTAATCCATTTCTACATCCATCTTGCTTGGTTTGTGTGTGGCATCCTTTCACAGAGGCCATGCCAATTAGATTCAAACAATGAGCTAAAAGCCTTGTTGGTCCCCAACAAAGACAGCAAACAAAGGCAGAGAAAAGAAGCTCAAAAAGCCTAGCAAGTACTTTGGTAGGAGCAATTTGATGATGAGAAAGGAATATGCCCTCTAAACCGTTCATAAAGTCTTTTGTACACGCGTGTTATCATCATCCGGTTCGTAGTATGGGGGACAAACAGGATGACGAATGGGTGGATGGCTAGCTCTGACAAGACCCCAAACAAATCCTTTTTAGCTGGTAATAACAAAAAAAAAAAAAAAATACTTCCAAAATTTATATTTATTATACTTACATCTAGTAATTTATAAAACTTATATTTATATCTAGTTAAATTAACAGTGTTAGTAAAATCGGTTATCTTATACGAAAAGTTGAAATTGTCTTTGAATGAGGAGAATGATACACATATTTTCTTATGTCCTTTAGTGACTGCTATATCACTTAAAATTATTTTGGTCAATTTTGAAATTTTCTAACGTGGCCTTTGGATCCTAATTTAAGGTTAAAGTTTCGACTAATATTTTATTAGACTATTGATTAAGGTGTTGGATAAAATAAACCTCAAAAAAGTTTTTCAAATGTAATTTATCCCTAATCTTAATGAGGTTTTACAATCTACATTTTTTTAAAAATCCTTAAAGTAGCTTGCCTTTTGAGCTCGGAAATCATCTAATGAATAGGGATCTCTCCCAACTATTCCTTCCATTCTTTCTCCACTTGGTTGTCGCCGGCAAATGCAGTTCTTCCACTCCAATTAGGCTCAAAACTCACCTCCATCTGGTTGTTTCGTGGTTTGCCCTTTTTTTGATAAGTGAAGATTAGTTTGGGTGTCACAACGGAGTTAGGAGGCTGAATAAAACTATTCAATCGTTTTGTTTGTGGTGCACTCGTCATAAGTTGACGCCACTGAAGGGATAAGAATGAATAAAACTATTCCATCACTTTGGTGGAATAGATATATTCAGGTCAAGACAAACTCTACCTTAAGACTTCTCCTAGCTTGGTGAATTTTACATAAAAGGTTCACTGAATTATTAATTTATAAAAAGAGTTTTTTTTTTTTTACAAATTAATATATATTTAGTGGTCCCTTAATAACTATGCCCATGGAACTAAATATAAGACGGGCAATTATGTTTACTGAGTGCTTGATAACTATTTATTGAACATCTAGTGCATGTATTGTTAAATATCCAATACATATTTGATTACATTATTACTCCTCTTGTACTTTTAATTGTTTGGGAACCTCTGAATGTGCATCATTTTGCCAAAAAGAAAAAAATCTGATCTTTTCCTGGGAAATTGATAATCTGGTGGATTTTTTTTCCTGCAAAAGCTACTCTAGCTTGCCTTTATTCCGGTGCTGAAGAAAATTGTTTGGTGAAATAAAGTTGGGTAAATTAATTTTATTCAGGCTTACTCCATGCATATTATTTACAAAACAAACAAGACCACACCTTGTTTCTCTTTTTTCAGATGATTTGGACAGGCAAAATGACAATTGAGAAACAAAGCAATAGATGAGGTACAATGCAGTATGAAGTGAAAAATATATTCATGCAGAACATGGAAGGACATGAATGGTCACATTCTTAAATAAGCTTCAGTTTCACATCTCATTATAACATTGATGATGATGACTATAGGTTTATGATGGTCATGATGATGGTGAAGGTGATGCTCTCAACAACCAAGTTCCAGTATCTTTTATCATCAAGCTACAATTTTTGGCTAAGTTCAAAATCAACAACTCCTAGAAACAAATGCTGAGGATAAAACCTCCAAAATCTGCTATTAACATTGCTTTTTAAACTAACATTCTTTACCAACAAAACCTCTATAGTATATTAGTTCATACTTTTACCATAATTAATTGATGCAAAGTGATCTCCAAAACCCTCCACACAAGGCTTGTTGCATTACAATTTTTCTTGTTGGTTAAGAGAGATTTTTTTTCCAGCACACGCCAAACATGCAGTTAATTGATGAGATTGAAACCCCTGACATCTATACAGAGGGTAGCTTTTGCTTGGCCTAACAATTTGTTAATAATTCACTCAAAACTTCACAATGAAACGATCGATGAATCTTGGCTTGGAACACCCAAGTGCTTTAAGTGAAGATGTCCAACACTTATATGTCATCATGTAATCCATTCTTGTATGCTGAGAAATACGTTTGCAGCATGATGCATAAAGCCATCATTTTGAGAACAAATGATTATTCCTAGTGTGATTCCAAACCATGTATTCTCCTACCCTGAGATGCTTGGGTTCATAAAATTGATGATTAAGAATGGAAGTTTATCCTACATGGCTAGGAATTTAAGCTTAACCTTGTAATCTCTAATTCTACAGGCTTGAAACGTAAACCACCATGAAATTTTAATTAGATTGTCAAATAAACAAAGATCACATAAAAATTACATAGACATCCTCGTTTGCAGTAGACAGAGATTTGTGTGCGCGCATCAAGTTGGTCGATCGCTCTGCAACGGTCATATTCAATCAATTGTAAATAAGTGTTAGACACTTGGTCACCTGAGTTTTATACAGACAACGAGCTATTGGATATAAAAGTGCTCATTTATTGCTCGTTCTCCGGAGGGTGATATATGCCAAAATGATTCTACTTGAATCCAAACACCCAAAGAAATTCCATCAACTCAGGGAAATTAAAAAAAAAAACAAAGAAAGAATTCCAGCAAAATAACAACTTTCATCCCCTTTATACATAAACTAAATAAGACAGGGTATACTTTGAAAACAGTAGAAATAGTAACCAGACAGAGAAGAGAATGCATGCTAAACTATAACCACACTGCTGCGTATAACGACAGTAAACTTATTTTTTGAGCAAAATAAATTCGTCAATTTCGTTAAATTTCTTGAATTCAAGATTAGTGGTATAATATCCTTGAATCTACCTTTAAGTTGTATCCGGATATACAATACTGAAGAGTAGACAAATCGTATCGAGAAAGTATACATCCCATTTCTATCGTCTTTACCAGCCAAATAGATGATCCTTTACAAGATGCACAAGAGTAGCGTGAGTCAGAACAACAAACTCAAGATTAATGGCTCTACTTTCATCATTCAAGTCAATCTTAAAAGCTTTTCCACATCTACAATGCTACAAACAAATGCAAATGCCACTACTTATCTACTTATAGATAAAGCCGCCTGCATCTATCGGACACCTATACAAAAGAGCATCTCAGCTGACTTCGATCAGAATCTTTCTACAGCATAAGATCAACATAGCTCCTCCACTAGAATCTGAGAGGGTCCACATTAGGAGTCCAGAGGCAGCCACCATGCATAGCAAAAGCTTCGTCATTGTAGGACCAGAGCAGAGAACATAGATCAAATCACAGATTTTGGACTGAAAGTTCTCCTCTTATCGGATTATCATAAGCAACTTCTGGGAGTATATCCGTACAACAGTTTTCTTCAAACGGGTGGCCTAAGTCTGACACTTGAAAGTCAAATGCAGCTTTCTGGGGCATTGTACATCTACAAGTTTAGCTTCTTAATCTTTCACAATGGCATGTATTCCATTTCAAGTGCCACTCTTCTTAGTCTATGGAAGAGGTAGTGCCACCAGTTTCATCCTCACTTAAACTAGTCGCCACGTCTCCATTATACCTATTAGATAAGCAATATGATGTCAACACTCTCATGAAAATTCCAAAGTAGTATTGACTATTACTAATATGATTAGGTCCAGGCAAATTCCCAAGTATGTGCTTGGGCTTACCGATAGAGGATCATACTCATCTGAACATTTGCATTTGAGTCTTAAAAGAACCAACAAAAAGGGAGTGGAGGGCTTGTGCAAGTTATGATGCATCTCTAAGATTTTCAATATTTCATATTCAAGTCTATGTTTTGTGAACCATCTCAGTCTTCTGGCATCCACACCCATCATTCGCCACACCTCATCCCTCACTCCCTCCCTCCCACTCCTGCTAGAAGAGAAAAAGGAGATATACTACACTAGGACCAAGCTTGGTGGCCCAACTAACCTTGGACCATTTCTACCACTACTTGGCTCTCCACAGCCGAGTGTAGTATCACTAAGATAACCAAATTAAGGCATCTCGCCTGCCTTCCTAACGGAAGGGGAACCCTGCTTATATTAGCATAATATCTGGCGAGAAACCTGGATATAATATCAACGATATATCACATCTAGGAAGTATCCACCTGCATGATTTTATCCCATGGGATTGTGTGCTAATGATGACTATAGATACAACCACAAAATTAAGCTACATGATCATTACAAAGAAGGTGCAATAAATGGATAATTATTATAAGCTATTTCTTCTAGAAAAAAAAAATAACCCACCTTAAATCTACATACAAAACTTGAAAGAATTATTTCGCCATGTTAGCTATGTCAGTTATAAGAGGGCAAGCCTTGGAGCATAATAAGGTTGCTCCATTGTAACCTGAGTGTCACGAGTTTGGAATACGAAAACAGCCTCTTTGCACGTATCTAACCCTCCCAAACTCCGTAGTAGCAGGAGCCTTGTGCAGTGGGATGCCCCATTTTAGTTATGTTAATGATACAAACCTTATGAGTGGTTTTCTCAATGAAAATTTCTCAGAACTTTTTGTTACGTAATCCTGCTGTTGAAATTGTAGGCCGTTCATCTTCCTGCCCATCTGCAAAATGATGATATAGAACATTATGAAATAAAATGAGTAAATGGTAATTAGAGGATTTTGAATACAAAAATCCCACTCACTCCCATTGGTTGCACCAGACTAGAACATTCACTAACTTTCTTTTCCTTGTAAATCTTTTCCTTCTGCACATAAATAAGATAACCTCTAGGGACACATTTTCATGAAGAAAAACATAAAAATAAAATGTATTCAGATGGTCAGTACTATAAAACCCCTAATTTTCCACTGAGAAGGGTGGTACAAATACCGTCACTGGTCTCCTAGGCATCAATACATCCACAGTATCCAGAAAATCATTGCTTTTACATGCTGATTTTGAAAACTTAGATTCCTTGAATTCTTCTCTCCGAGATAATTGATAACTGCAGTAATAATGATTAAAATCACATGCTTTGTTGGTATAAGCTTTTTGACCATTTATATGAAAGCGATGCCCAACACTACTTTCACTCTCTTTAGTTCTGTACTTAGCATGTCTTTCGTTACTCTGGCTGTTATAGTCAGAAGCTTTGCCTGTAAAATCTTCAACTTTTTCCACTAGACGGGTCTGTTTTGGGACACAATCACTCTGCTTGCTCCGCGAAGCCCTTGAGCTTAACTGGTAGCCAGGCAAGCCATCTTGACCAAGAAATCTTTGCACGCTTTTTCTAAAGCCAATTGCTTCTGGACATGGGCCATTTGAAGGTTTCTCATGCCTATATTTATCATAAACCTACAAAAAATCAAAGTAGAAAATTACAAATTATATAGGCTACATTGCCGATGAGAGGAAAAAAATAATAAGAACAGTATGATTCTCTGGGAAATTGACAATGATCTATACATATACATATATATAGAGAGCAATATGATCTTCTAGAAAAATTGTCAATCATTTATACATACCTATATACATATATGCATGCATGCATGTGGGCGTGCGTGCGTGCATGTTTATATAAGAATGAATTAGCCTATTCAAGGAAACAATAATACTAGTACATAACCCAAATGGGACTCAGTAATAATAATGTTTGAGCAATGCCTTCCATTAAGAGATTCTCTGCAACTTAATCAAGCTATAAACTTTGAAGCCTTGCCTAGGGTGCACCATAAAAGCAGCAAGCTCTGGAAGTGCAATGACACCTAGGCTTATGCTTATGAATAAGGAGTCTTGAATAAAATGTGGCCAGTAAAAGAACTAATCCTACAAAGGATGGAAACAACATTGCACCACTTGAAATGTGGGCAATTTAATAGGAAGAAGCACTGATTTATTGGGTATGATGTTGAATCCATATGGCATGCCTGTAGTAGACCAAGTGGATAAAAGCAGTGTGGCACTCAGTGACAGTTTACATGCTTCTGAAGAGTAATAGTAGGAAGACTGAAGGTATTTAATCAATTAGAGATAACAAGAATAACAATTCTGAAGTTAAACATATAAGTAATACTCTAAGACTGCATTGCAGGTGTTGGACGAGGAAAAGATAATATATGGGGGAGTGAGAGGATTTTACACCCATTGTTCAATTCAAAGATGGGGTTGCAAAATGAATATTGAAACAGCTGGATATGATATACAAGGTCTAAAATGTCTCTAAGCCATAAGTTTAGATCTCGTTACCTTGGCCCATCTTAGTTTGCTTTGGGACTGTACTATTTGGATTGATTGAAGAATCATTAACAACAAAATAAAAGGGAAAATTGCATCCCAGTCCATCCCGACCATCCAGGTGTATCCCAAGTGTTAAAAATGCAACCAGGACAGTCGAGACACCCCAATTCACAAGACAGCTGGTGTCTTGCACCTGTCCCAGGTACCATTTTCTTCCTGAAACAGTATGATATCACTCTGATACCAGAGTAATGTGTCGATACAGTCAAGACATGAAGCCTTGCTATAAGCACAAAAACAAATCATGGATTTTGGAGACCTGTTGCCTATACATCAAGTTGCCCCAAAAATGAAAATATAATGTTGTATCATATCATTCAAATGGAATAATTTGATGCACAGGTGTCTCCAAACCAATGACTTTTTTGCTTTTATGCATTTTTGACTTTGTAGATCATATCTAATGGTAACATTTTCATCTCCCAATCCCCCTCTTAAAATCTAGCAGCGGTGTACCCTGTATGTATGTTGCACAGGTATCTCCAAACCATGACTTCTTTGCTTATAGGCATTTTTGACCTTGTATATCATATCCAATAGTAAAATTTCCATCTTGCAATCTCCCGCTTAAAACTTAGCAGCAGGTATACCCTGCTAATTTTTATGTACGTATGAATGTATACATACTGGTTGGATAGAAACATAAGCATTAGGGAAAACCTATCAACATGAACATGACCCAGCTAGTAAATGGGTCCAGAAATCCAAAACCGAACCTGACCTGCTTATTAAACAGGTAGCTTGACCTGTCTGACATAACCCAATAAATATACAGGTCAGACTGGGTCAGGTTCGTAATAACAGATAAAACAGATCCTAAACAGGTTAAACAAATCTTAAACAGTTTAAGTGGACCTCAAATGGGATAGATTGTAACTGTGCCAACCCGTCCAATTATGAAATGGGTTAAAAATGGCTAGACAGGTCACGACCCTAAATCTAAACCTGAACCATTTATATGGTGTTTGTTTACATACTATTTGATGCTTGGACATTTTATGTTTCTAAAAAGCTTTAAACAATTTAAATCATGTGTTAAAACATTTATTAAATAAAATTAAGCATTTAAATTAGATATTTCATTATTGTACAAGTAGATAAAACCATGTTGTTTATTTATATTATGTTCTTGGATGTGCTTTTAATGAACTAAATGTGACTTTACATATGAAATCATACAATTGTAGAATTTTTTAGGAACTTTTTTAACTCGGGCACCTGCTTGGCCACCTATGCATTCTACCTAAGCCTTTAAAGGACCACCTGGGCATTTGACAACCATGGAGAGAAGAGATAAAGCATGAGAGAGAAGACAATAAAGAAGAGAAAGAAAAATAAAAGATGCAAGAAAAAGGGGAAAAGGAAGTGGACAGGAAGAAAGTAGGAAAAAATACTGAGATATAAGAAGAGAAAAGTATCTTGCCCTACTAGGAACCACTTAGTTGCCCAGCTACACTAGGCCAAACTTATTAGTTATTTAGTTGTTTTTTTTTTCAAGTGATGAGCAAAATAATACCTTTTTTTACTTTAGATATAGAAAATCTAGAGGCCTATTCACTGGTGAGAGAACTAGAAGTCCGATTAGAGCTGATTGAAATCCCTACAAAGGGGCCATACATTTTTCCCTTTTTTTTTTATAAGCAGTGAATTTAGTGAATTGAGAGAAAAAAAGGATTTTTGCGTTTTTATTTCTCTTTAATTTATAATTTATGTCTTCTACCCCACTTCTTGCCCTTTTGAGCTTGAGGAATCACTCCAGTAACATGGAATTATCCTTGCAGCAGATGTTTGTATGGATCTGTGTTTCTTACTAGATTTTTGTAGATACAGCAAATCTGTAATAAATTTCAGATCCACATTATGTGTGCTCATATCTGCACAAACAAGTTTGGTCCTAGGCCAATAACGTGCATACTTCACCAATACGAAAATCAGGTCAGGGAAATAGAGGCTCTTTTCTCTTGATGATGGTCCTCCACAACAAAACTATGTATTTTACTCCTGAGATTAACACCATCTTCATTGTTGAACAGCAATCAACAATTAGATACACTAACTCTCTCAAGTTGCCTCCTGTCAAAAAGGACTGGTGTCATTACTAGGCTAGCTAAGAACAATTTTTTTATAAAAAGAAAATAAGTATTTAATTTGTCTAATTAAAAAAAAATCAAAATGAAACTTAATAACTCCTTCTTTACCACAAAGATGATGTCTAAATCTTATAATTAACCATTTGTTGATATTGTAAAGGAAGATCAAATTTTGATTTCATACAAAGTTCCTTTTCTACTTGCCAAAGCAAACTAATAGAGTGAAATTAGAAAATGGAAATTACCTTAGTTCCCTGGTAATCCTAGGGATGCTACCAGCACCATGGTGCACAGAATCTCCTACATGATATGGTTCTGCAAATAAGTTAGAAAAGAAATGAGATATGATCTAAATTAAACAAACATCCTAAATAATCAATTACCAACGACCTACACCTTAACATGAGAGAATGATAAATCAGAAAAGGAAAATGACCAAATACAGCCAGCACCATTTAAAACCATGACATTGCAATAAATCATCAGAATATAGTTGGCTAATCGATCATATACAACAGGCGTCATTCCTAGGCCATAAGCAGAGGGTCAACATACAACTGTTTCCATTCCCTGGGGTTGATGATTAAAGAAACAGTAATTTCCAGCCGAAGGTAGTCTAGTGAAATGAGAGGATTGAGGGCCTGCTTGGATATTCCTGCAGGAATATCATGTAGTAATTGGGCCTGTTGACCTACACAGCCCAGCATCTTCCGACGGCCTGCTGAAAACCCAACCTAAATCCCAGCCTGTGGATCTGTTGGTCTGCAAGAAGAATGGGGTTCTTTTTCGTTCCCACAGAATTTGGGCTGGCGGGTGTTGGGTTGATATGGGCCATGCTGAAATGGACTTCTCAGTCCAAGAATCTAGTGGAACATTCAGTCTAAATCCTGCTGGATTACCCAAATAGACCCTAAGTGGGAACCTCCTAAACTAACACTATGAGGTCGTTTGGCTTGATATAGGTAAATGTGAGCATCAGCCATCCTTTGGAAAGTTAAGCTCCACTTTGTGGATCAACTGAGCTTGGTATAATAAACTGATTATTCGTTCATAGTTTCACATAATAAACAAATTTTTCCATTCTTCCCAACTAGATAAAGTGTATGACATTTTATTTTTGGTATAAAACAAAGCATGACAGTAAACGTGCAAAAAGCCAAAAACAATGATAAATGACCAATTTTTTACATAAGATGCCATAGTCATGATTTGCCGTTCTGCCCCATACTGTCCAGTACGGGCCATACCGTATCGTATTAGGAGGAAACCGGTACGAAACCCCACTTCGAGCCAACACAAGTCCCGTACTGCCTGTATTGAGGTGTACCGACCTAAATCAAGATGTATTGAGATAAAAATTGAGAAAAATGATTTTGGAGCTATTTTGACATAGGATGCGTGCCTTATCGTACTGACTGTACTATATAGAACTGGTAAGGTATAGATGCGGTATCCAGTATCGAGATAGCGGATCTTGTGCCACACAGTCAAATCAATTGAACACGTCTCCGGTATTTTCTTGCATAAAAGGGCACCAAACAACCACACTAAGTGGCTGCAGAGCATGGTGTTTCTTTGAAGAGGTTGACAAGAATATTGAGAGAAGCTGCCAAGAAAATGTTTTGAGAATTTCATCCCTTGTGCATGGTAACAAGTGATAACAATGGAGCTGTTCTCAACAGCACCAGGCCCACAAAAGTGATGATGGGCTTAAAGCCATGAGGTATCACGTCTATTTTGGAATAAATGGCAAGCAATTGAAATGGCAGACCTATATAATCCCTTTCTATATGCAAAACAGGTGTCAAGTAGAGCTGACAGAAAGCTTCTTTTGAGGATTTCATGCCCCACTACAGAAAAATCATGGCAATATTCTCATTAACAGTAAGAGACACATAAAGGCAGCTAAGAGCTAAAACTACAACATAAAAGATTCTACCCATTAATTATTACAATCCTAAGAAATGATTTCCACAACTAAAAGAAAGGGTTGTGCACAAAACCCATTACTCTAAAGTCAGACTCACCGCTTACCTCTTGGTTGAATAAATCAAGCAAACTGCAAATTGAAACCAAGAACAATATAATGGTGATAGAATAGCAACTAATTTTGGAGGGTATATCCTATCACTGCAGCAAAATTGCAGAAGTTAAAAATCAAAACTATCAATTTGATGATCCTGTATATTATAAGCTGCACAAATAACTCCAGGATTAGCCAATATTTGCAGAGAAGAGCTACTTTGAACAGTGTTATAGTTTTTATGGTTTTGTTGACTATTCTGTTCATTATAAACAAACATGTAATATATGTAAACAATGTAAAGATGCATGAGAACACCTTTGACTATGAACTAGCCCTTTGCATGGTATAATGTATGTAGAATGCAACTCTTGTATACAAAAAAAAAGGAACATTGAGTAGCTTAATTCTAAGCATGTTAACAATGAGACATGAAATATTGATTAAAAAAAAAAGAATGATTAAAATATCTGTAGCTTTATTGTGAAGATGATGTTGATAATGAGTCATGACTGAATACAAAGCCAAATATAAGCATACAGACATATAAGCAAAGGAACACCAACAACAATAAAACTGTACTTAGCAAAATGATTCCATGCATTACCAAAATTTGAATCCCAAATTGGTGAATCAAATGCACCAGGTGGAAGTGGGTCAAATTTGATACCAAGGGCAGGGCCATCTTCATGATAATGTCTTCCTAATTTCTGCTTAACATAAGAATAGTTGGATGCTCATTCTCAACCTCAAAATATGAGTATCTGGAATCCATCATGGATCCTCTGCTCATTACACCCCTTGTATTCATCAACATGTAATTGTCATCCCAGTATGAATATCTTGAGGATGCCAAAGCACAAGGATCCCCATTGTGCCGTGGTAGCCTTTCTTGCGATGCTGAGCTACTTCCTGAAGATCTGTCATCTGCATTAGCATAACATCCAGCATTGATCTGCCGATCCTTCAGCTCAAGAGCAGGAACAGCAGATGAAGAACTATGGCCAGAAGACCTTTTACTTTCGACTTCTTTCAGATCAAATGCCTATCCCCTTGTTTCGTGCTGCTGCAGGATTCCTGTCTAAGTCCACTAGTGTGATCATGTACGAGACCATTGTAATGTTTTCCATTTGCATAAACTTCACCTTCCATTATTTTCTTGTCTTTCAACCTTCTGTGGCAGAACCATCCAGAGACCTGCTTTTCCGACAATCCTATTTGCTTTGCAAAATGTGTCTTCATTGATTCACTGGGGTATTTGTGCTCTGACAAATGTAAATATTCATTCTTAATGATTTTTTTTCCTAAAAAAATGGCACTTTTATATGTGACAGGAGCAGCAGCAATACCACTATAAAATGCCTCTAATGCCTCAACCTGTGCTGGAGTCTTCATCTTTCTCTTGGGTTTTCAGAAGAAAGTGTCTTCTCTTTGTTATACACATCCTGGAATCCTGAGAATTTGATAGAGTTTAACCAATGGTTATTTATCAAAACCCAAAGATAAATTGCAGGTATAATTGGGACCACAATGTTGCGACTGTGGTCACACAAGTTATAAGAGCTTAACAGATTGTGCACCTAAAAATAAGAAATGAATCATAAAAGCAATTGTGGATGAGCCTTGGCATGATGGTAAGGTTGCTACATTGTGACATAAAGGTCATAGGTTCGAAACACAAAACAGCCTCCCTGTACATGAAAATAAGGCTATGTACATCTAATCCTCCCCAAACCCCACAATGGCAAAAGCCTCATGCATTGGGCTGCCTTTTTTTTAGTGGTAAAGGTAATTAGAAAAAGATCACCATATTGTACATTCTCTTGAAAAAAGTTTTAATGGTTGGTGTATAGTAACTCTATCTCTATTTATATTCTATGTACATTTACACATGTGCATATGCATGTATACATACATTATATGGAGTTGTTTTTAGAAGGAGAGAATCCAAGCATCATAGAAGTTCTTAGATGCCTGCTTGTTTCCATCCTTTTTGTTATTTTACATATGCAAGAAGAAGAATAGAATGTAGTACTCCTAGTCAAAAATTACAAGTCAAAAATGAAAACTGATATCTAGCTAGACTTAATACAGAAATGCATTATTTTATTATTTGTTGTTAGGATAGTCACATGTAGCACACAAAGCGGTGTATAAATTATCCATGTAGCACTATTATATGCACATACAGAACAATTTTAATTAATTTTTGGGCAGATACTGAAACAAGTCATGCCCATAAGCAACTTCGCATGGAGCCTTAATACACTGTTTTTCACGATGCTGCTCAACTTACTAAGGTGAAGCCATAGTCCTCCAATACGATTCAATCTTAGTGGCCAGCAAAGAAATACACAAGATATCCATACTCAAAATTCACTTCAGTGCTCATTTTACATAATTATAGAATTCTCATGCATAATGCCATGAGACAACAATCAGAAAGTAAAAAATCCTCAATGGAAACATACTAACTCACTTGTTTTAATTATCAAGCTCCCTGACCAATCCAAATACAACAATAACAAGATAGTGACCAACTAATTATCTAAAAACTCTTCAAATAAAGGGATGAGATAAGTGTGATATAGCTTCTGGATAAAGTTGCTCCTCTCTCAACTCTCAAGTGTAAATGAAAAGAGTATGATTGCATCTTTACAATAAATAAACTGCCACTTATAGGCTGATAATTGAAGATCGTGAAAACAACTGAACATAAAATATCAATCATATGAACATGGAAATATGCTGATAAAACAACTCCAGGATGGAACTCTGCCTATTGTTTCTTATATGATGCTCATACACATACACACATACATACATATGGCCATAGGCTTGAACATCTTCTCCTAAACTCTAAGCACAAGTAACAATGTTCGGTATGGATCAATTATATACCTTTACAAAGTAGATTTTCTAGTGATCTTATGAGTCTGAAAGAACATGAAATTTTCTCTGTTCAATAAAAGAAAAAAAGAAACACTCTAAAATTTTTTCATATACTCATAAAAGCACCAATCCCAATCTCAAGACTTTGCTTCCTGACAATGACTCCATTAATTTCAAACAAATTCAGCACCATTCCAGAATCCATTTTCATCTTACTAGCATTATTAATGCATCATCAGGCAATGTGTTAGCGAATTAAATGACAATCTTCATTTGAAAATCACAATATTCACAATGCATTCTGTATTACCAAACAACCATACAAAATTAATGCCAAAAAGCGCACTTCTTGCAAATTAACATTGTTCCCTATAACAAAGAAACACTTCTTATCAAACAGAAAAGAAAAAAAGAACGTTCCATTACAACATCCCTAGAAGAATCAAATTCCAAACAAATCCATTATTCCACCATCAGAATCCGAACGTGCACACAAATCGAACAATTAACCTAGACTCAGCAGACAAAAAGAGTTCTTTGCCAACAGAAAATCGAGACATTTCGCAACATGCTCTCGTAATCAAAACCCAAAAGAAAATTTCAGAAATAAGCCATCTGGAGTAGATGGGCAGAGGGTTTCGCTTACGTTCCATGGCGGGAGGGAGAGGTGAGCGGAGAAGGGCTTCGATGAATCTTTCTCTCTCGTCCCAAAGGCAAACTAACCCTCTCGAGAAGCAACACCATTCGGTGATGACGACGAGAGAGAGAGAGAGAGAGAATGGAAGGAAGAAAACAAAATTAAAAAGGGGATGGGAGGAGGAGGTGTGGACGCTTCTTGGGTTTGTTTTGTTTATTATTTTAAGTTTCTGACGCTTTGTGATGAGGACGGGGGTTGTATCTTTCGCGGGAAAGAACTATTCACCTTCCTTCGCGCGAATCCACCGTCGGATCGCGCAATGGTCGTGCGGGCGGATGAATCAGAGAGCTCGTAGTGCTTTCAGCGCTGTGCGGGCGCGATCCAGGGATTCACGTCGCGAAAGAAGATCATTATTCTTTCTTTGAAGAAAAGGATTAATTTCTTTGCCGTTTGAGAGATGGTTTCTTCTCTTCTTTTACTATTTTTTATTATTTTATAATCAATGTACTTATGTACTTGTTTATTTATTTTATTCTCATTTTTCATATTTATTTTATTATTTATAGGGCACGGATACCGGCCATGTTTGTCTGTTGGAAGTCACCATGGATGGCTTGAGATTTGATTGGCAATAATACATCTTGGAAGCAAATTATGCTGGAGTAATTATTTTCTATTTAATTGGTGCAGCAGGTGAAAGTTACCTATTGTTGAATATTTTTTCGCATTGTTGGATTAGTTTGGTTGCCAAAAGGCTATAACTCCATTAGAGCTAGTGATCCCTATGCTACGATGATAAAGAGGCAAGCAGCATATATTTAAAATATTTTAAATATTGAGAATATCTGGTTAGGACACCATCATCACAGAATCTTTTCGATACCGTACATCGCAGCAAGAAAAAAAAAAAATAAATCAAATATGTGGATCAGCCAAAAGTTCATCTCTATGGGACATATAAACTTCATTATGAAAAAAAAATTAACAAGAAGAGATCACACCCTCAATTCTCGCACATCTAATCTCTCTCTCACAAGAAGCTTTTCCTCACAAAAGCTCTCTCTCTACGAAGACCCCCTGAACATCTGAAGTGATCGCTGTCTGTTACCTGACAGTTTACCTGAAGCATCCCTGCTTTTGCTCTCTGTCAGCTCCGCTTAGACTGCTACTGCTCTGAGTCCTCGGCCGAACACACCACGTCACGCCAAAGCTCTCCTTCTGTTCTACCACAGGTCTTTTAAAGACTTGAATCCTAGTTAGACTCGATGTAGGAGTCCTATCACAGCTCAAATAGACTTCTGTCCATTGGATCTTAGCCGCATGTATCCCAGACCCTCAATCATGCATCCCGCACGAAATCTGACATGATACGATGCCCAAATACCCCTGGAAATGCAGGGAAACCATATTCGATCCATGCGGACTATGAAAAATCCATGGAAAATGCCCCCTGATCCACAAGGGTCCCCATGGATTGTGGTGCATGGACTGCATGAGAGAACCGCACGGGCCACGCTTGCATGCACCCGCCTGGGCCTAGGCAGCACACCGCCGCGGCTTCCGTCGCTCCGTGGACTGTGCTAGCTTCTCTCGTGCGTAACTTCGCCATCTGGACTGTTTGGGCTGTTCTTGGGTTCGTTAGACTCTGTTCGTCATTCTGGATCTCACTATGGGCTCGGTATGGATCAATTTTGAGGCATCAAATCTTAACAATCTCCATCTCGACTCGATATACGGTCGTCTCTTAACTCTGAAAGCTTTTAGATCTCTTCGTCCCCATGTCTTGGGGCAATCCCTGCTGATCATGGATGGACAAATATGAGAGTCGAGTCAGGCCACTCAATCTCATCTCCATCGTATACTGTGCTCTTTCTGACCTGAGATCTGTTTGGGGTATCCTCCTACGGCAATAGAAATCTCACACTGTGATATCGTCTCTCATCCTTCTGAGTCTCACGTCTCGTGTCCGATCTACTTCCATCTGGAGCTCCACCTCGCTCTGACTCCTTCTGGCTCCTGAAGCTCTACCTCGCATTGGACTTCCTGTCAGGTAGTAATATCCTCTCATCCTTTCTTTCCTCTAGAATAATCCTATTATCATGCAATGCTTTCAAGATTTCTCTACCAGCTACCGTCCTATAGCCTCTCGAATCTAGTCTGCTAAGTGAGATAAGATTCTGTCTGAAATCAGATATGTATCGAACCTCCTCCAATCTCCTTATTACACCATTATGTGTCCTCCAATTGATCGTTCTGATGCCTCTGATCGTATAGCTCGATTCATCCGATAGATAAATAGTATCCTCACTACTCTCTAGGGAGTCAAACTGCTCTTCTCTACAACATACATGATAGGTACATACAGAATCTAAAATCTACTGCTGGAAAGAAGTAGATATCTCATCAGATATCTTTAGGATATCATCCTCAAACTCGCTACTGACGGTCATTGCAGTAGCCCTCATCTGATCCATGAGTTGAGAGCAATATCTGGCTAGATGTCCCAACTTGTCACACCAGTAACATTTGGTCTTACTCAAATCCCTCATTCTGGACTTGGACTGCCCTCGTTGCGAGCTCTTGTCGCTCCGTTTGCCGTCTCCTGCTTCTCCAGAAACCATAAAAGCTTAGCTGCCACCTAAGTTCGAAGTTGGATTCTTTCTCCTGAGAACCTCGTTCTGGAAAATCGCTGCGATGAACTTGAAGGAAATATTGACAGTTCTATGCATGTAATTTAAATTTTACGATAGATCTTGATAGATTAACAATTTAACCTATATTACATACATAAGATCCAATCTAAATTACCATGCCAAGACCTATGATATAATTAAATATGAGATTAAGATCTGAAAATAAAAATCTGCATCGATCATATTGATGCTCTAGATTAGATCTAACCCTTAGATCTAATCAAACTTGATCTAACGAATTCAGAACTCATTACTGAAGTGCGGGTTCCTGATCTCCACAATTGTATCATGTGGATAGGAGCTCTTTCAGATTGCTCATAGCCATATAAAGGTATCTGGCCTCTACAAATGGTCCACATGAAGAACGATTGCTGATCAGGCTCCTCAAAAGTGCTAGCTCATGAAGATCTTTGATGGCTAATCTTCTCTTTCTTCTCTTGATCACTTAGATACTCTAGAGAGGGAGAAAATTAATGAAGGAAGAGAAGAGAGGAGAAGACTATGTAGAAGAAACTAATTTCATCTAATTTCAGATAGGGCGTCCAACTATTGGACCACCCATTTTATAGATGGCACTAGGGTTTAGGATTAATGGGAGGCGCCAATCAATCCCATGCCAACCACCATATGGGTGTCCACATTTTGTAAAATTGTGTGATGGCATGAGAAAGAAATCAGTCTTTCTCATGCCAACCAACACCTCAATACAAATAGAGAAAAAAATATTTGTCGCTACCATTCCTTCCCAAGAAAACCGATCTCTTCTTTCTTATCTTCTTATTTTGATTTGGATCAAATTCAAATTAAAAAAGAGATAAGGAGCATGACTCATCATGAGTGCCGCCCACCTCTCCCTGTGCCCTCTCTTCTCATGTTTAAAAATTTCATGCAAACTTATTTTGCATTAAAGAGATGGCGTGGGACCTAGAGGATGGGCAAGGGAGAGAGTCCCAGTTGGCTGGGACTGTCCATTTCTAATTTGATTTCAATCTAAATCAAATTTAGTTTGGACCCAATGAGATGAAGGAACCTAATCTAATTAGGAACACAATCACCTCAATAAATTTTTAATCCAATTAGAAATTAACTGAATCAAAGTCCTGATCAAATCAGGAATAAATTTTTTTGTAATTAGGCTTGATCTAATCAAATCCAATTCAAGTCAAATTGAATCCAATTCAATTAAACTTGATCCGAATCTCTTTACTCAATCAAATTGAGTTAATTAACAATCTAATTACTAATAAATCCTCTATTAATAGTAGAGTCTCAATCTAGTAGGACTCTCCTCCAGAGTCTTAATCCAGCGGGACTCTTCACTAGAGTTTCAATCCAGTGAAACTTTTTAGCCATCCGATCAGACTGAATCTTCTAATGTATGTGACCCCATAGATTCGAACTTAAGTCGATAGTATAGGAATAAATTTTATTATAATCGATGTAACTATTTAGCAATGGAATCCAACGTCCAGATAGGTCAAAAAATTGTAAAGCAATATTCTAAAATCTATTGGCATATGGTTACCATATAATTCATCCCTTTGACCCTAATGCTCCAGGTGATCTGGGATTTGATTATCAATTTCAAAATAGTCGATCACATTGTATTTCAAACTTTTAAATCCATTACATGGATTGTCCTAGCCAAGATTTTACTAAATTAAAATACACTGATGTATTAACTCTTACTTATTCAGAGGGGTCAATTTTATCTTGACTCACGCACCAATTTGATAAGTACTTGACTGCACCTAAAAATATTCATCACTGAATTAAAAATTTAGATGGTCTGGCACCAAAATACAGTGAGTTACTTATAAGTCATCATGGTGATCTCAAATCGGAGGATACTTATACCCATACTTTTCGTGAGCTATTCTTGACAGCAGAGTGCTCCATAATTAATCATGTTCGATGCGAATGTACTCTTATATTTCATCTGCATGCCATATCAGTATCTCCATACTCCTTAGTTAAGAGAACAACCAACTCGTATGGCACACAACGACCTATACTTAATATTACTATTATCCTATTAATAACATATCATTTGGTCGTCAATATATTTTAAGGACTAAATGACAAATCCTCCTTTATCGATTAAATATAATCCTAAGAATTTTATCACCATACAGAAATTCAAAAAAGATGGACAAAATGTGATAAAAAAAATCAAATAATTTTATTAATAAAATTAATATATAATTTATAAATTTGAACATAATCATCAATAGGCTAACGATTGACTTTGGGACACAATTCTCAACAACTTTCACTTAGAATAAAGTCAATCGGTATAGCATCGTATACTCATCTTCGACTTGTGATCTTTGAACTCCTTGATTTTGAGAGCTTTAGTAAATGGATCGGTCAGATTTTCTTTTCCATCAATCTTCTGAAGGTCGAACGTCATCTCGATCCACGATCTTTTGGATAAGGTGGTAGCAGTGCAGAATGTACTTGGTGCGCTGATGGAATTTTGGCTTTTGGTTTGAGCAATGGCTCCAGTGCTGTTGTAGTATAACAGGACAGAGCCATCAACGGAGGATGCTACTTCGAGCTCGCTGATGAACTTTTGTAGCCACACTATTTTTTTCGCAGCATTAGATGCCGCGATATATTCTACCTCGCAAATAGAGTCAGCCACGATGTGCTGTTTGAAATTTTTTCAGCAGATTGCTCCACCGTTCAGGATAAAAATATATTCCGACATATTTTTGCTATCGTCATGATTTGACTAAAAGCTGGAGTCGGTGAATCTCACTAGTTTCAAGTCAGTTTTTCATAAACAAGCCACTGGTCCTTAGTATTTCTCAAATACTTAAGGATGATCTTCACAATCTTTCAGTGGTTTTCTCTTGGATCAGACTGGTATCTATTCATTATCCCTAGTGAGTATGCCATCTCTGATCTTGTACATATCATGACATATATTATAGAACCCACTGCTGAAGTATATGGAATCTTATTCATATGCTTTCTCTCATGAGGAGTTGTCGGACAATCCCTCTTCGAGAGAGAAATTTCATGGCCTACTGCGAGATGGCCTTTCTTGAAATTCTCCATGCTGAATTACTTCAATACAGTATCTATGTATATAGACTAGGACAATCTAAACAACCTTTTGATCTATCTCTATAGATCTTCATCCTAAGATATAGGATGCTTCTCTCAGATCTTTCATAGAAAATTAAGACGATAATCAAATCTTTATTCCTTGCAATGCATGGACGTCATTTTCGATTAAAAAATACCATCCATATACAGAACAAAAATACAACCATAGAGTTGTTTGCTAATTTATAAATGCAGGATTCTTCTCCGTTCCTAATAAAGCCATATGTTCTGATAACCTTATCAAAATGCATATTCCAACTCCTTGATGCCTCTTCAATCCATAGATGGATCTCTAAAGCTTGTACACTTTAGACTCATCTGTGGATGTGAAATCTTCAGACTGTATCATATACATCTCTTCTTCCAGCTTTCCATTTAGAAAAGCTATTTTCACATCCATTTGTCAGATTTCATAGTCCATATGTGTAGCTATTGCAAGTATAATCCGAATAAATTTAAGTATTTTCACAGAAGAAAACGTCTCATTATAGTCAATACCATAACACCAACAATAATCCTTGACAACCAAACAGACTTTATAGATCTCCATCTTTTGTTTGCATCCCTCTTCTTTTGAAGATCCATTTACACCCGATGGGCTTAACCCCTTCAGGTAGGTCAACTAATGTTCATATATCATTAACCTTCATGGACTCCATTTCGGACTTCATGGCTTCAAGCTATTTATCAGAGTCGGATCTCTGTATTGCATCCATATAGGTGATCGGATTTTCATTGTTCTCATCGTGTTCAACAGAATCTTTATCTCGGATTAAGAAACCGTAGTATCTATCCGGTTGACGCGATACTCTATCGAATATCCTTAATGGTACCTCTATAACAGGATCTGAATTTGCTATCATCAAATTCGATTCTGTGGGTTCATAAGATTGTGTCGGTTCTACCTGTTAAACTTCATCAAGTTCAACCTTAAAGGCATTAATTTCTTTCCTAAGAATTTTTTTTCCAAAAGACTATTCTAAGGTTGACAAACACTTTTTATTCATCAGCAGGATAGAAATAATACCTCTTAGTTCTTTTGGATATTCTATAAAATAAATTTATCAGATCTGGCTCCGAGTTTGTCCGTTTTTAAATATTTTATATAAGCCGGACATCCCCAAATCTTAAAGTGAGAGAGTACTAGTTTACATCTCATCCACATCTCATGTGATGTTTTACTTATAGATTTACTAAGAATTCTGTTAAGTACATAGCAAGTCGACTTGAGTGCATATTCCCAAAAGAAGATCGGTAGACTAGAAAAGTCCATCATGGATCGAACTATGTCCAACAGTATTCGATTTCTCCTTTCTCACATACCATTATACTGTGACATTCCAAGAGGTGTCTATTGCGAGAAAATTTCATTCTCTTCTAGATATGTCAGAAGTTCACCAGAAAGATATTCATCTCCTCGATCAGATCGAAGAGTTTTAATATTCTTTCTACTTTGTTTCTCTACCTCATTACGAAATCCTTTGAATATTTCAAATGATTGAGATTTGTGTTCATCAAGTAGATGTACCCATACTTAGGTCATCTGTGAACGTAATAAAATAGTAGTACCCTCCTCTGGCACTAATGCTCATGGGTCCACATACATCAGTATGTACAAGTTCCAAAATATCACTGGCTCGTTCACCTTTTTAGTAAAAGATGACTTGATCATCTTTCCAAGTAAACAAGACTCATAGATTGGTAATGATTTATAATCATTATCATCAAAGATTTTCTTTTGAGCTAACATGTTCATCCTATTCTTGTTAATATGATTTAGCCTACAATGCCAAAGATAGGCATCTGTAACATCATCTATTCTAGGACGTTTATTTGATGTGTACATTACATTAGACCGTAATGCAACATAAATATCATTGTTCAACTGTCCATGCATTATAGTAATACCATTCAAAATGATATCATAAAATTTTTTTTTATTGAAATCTCATAATTATTTTGATCAAAAGGTCTATAGAAATTATATTCAATAAGAAACTAGGACAGAAATGATAATTACTAAGAACAATAGAATAAGAATCAAATACAAGTCTGATAATTTTTAAAGTTAGAACTAGAACTGATCTTCCACCTCTAACATTCAGGAATCTTTCACCATCTCCAATTCTCCTACTGATCTGAAGTCCTTGTAACGAATTATAAATATTAATTAGACTACCAGTATCCAATACCCAGATCATTGTATCAAAAATTGAAAAGTTGTAAGGTGTTATCATATAATTACCTTATCCAGCAACTGATTGCTTCTTCTTTGGCCTGTTCGGATCAAGAAAGCTATGTATTGAGGACAGTTCTTCTTCCAATAATCCTACTTCCTGTAATAGAAGTACTCTGCCTGACTTTGGTCGGACTTGGACTTGAACTTCTGGATCTGACTCCCAGCACTTTGCATCTTTTTATTTTTTTTCTTTTCTTTCTTAAAGGGATGACACCCATCCGAAGAAGATCCTCCCACAATATTCACCGTCTCCTTATGGAGCTGGTGATCCTTCTCAAAAGTCTGTAGCAACCCCAACAGACCGTGGTAGTTCACTATAGGCTTCGTCATTCGAAAATTACTAAGAAATGGTAGGTAAAATTTGGGTAGAAAATTCAGGATCGCATACTTCCCAAGCTGTTCGTGCAAGAAAAATTGAGCTTGCTCAGATGCTCGATCTGTTCGATCATGTATAATACATGATCGATGATCGATGCTCTCTCTCTCATCCGAGCATTGAAAATGGCATAACTGATCTTGTGCTGCTCAACATTGTCGGAAGTACTAAAAGACTCATTCAACACTTTGAGTATGTCTTCTAGCTGAGCTTCCTCAAATTTGTGACTGAATTTGTCGTTCATGACCGTCCGCATAATACAACACACCGTGGTACGATCGTTGAGTTATTTTAAGTAAGTGTCTCGAACCGCACCACGAGCATTAGGAACAGGCTCCTCAGGTGCAGGATCTATAAAGACGTACAAGATCCGCTTGTGCTTCAGGATGATTTTTGATTTTCGATATCAGTTATCAAAATTGAGTTCCGTCAATTTTTTACTATCCAATAGTGACCAGAGCGATAAGTTTGTAGCCATAACTATATAAAAAAATTAAAATCTAATCAGTATATGAATTAATTAAGTCTAAAGATATGGACTTTAATCTAAAGATTCTCTCACTATTTTATACGAATTGGTAGTCTCTATCTCCAATTCGAAGAATTACCTTAATTCCTTAGCGGATACTAGAATCCGCACAGACTGCGTACAAGTTTGATTTTGATCGGTCCACCCATGTGTATCTATGGATAGGTTCTTTAATCAATTATTTCATCAAATAATTTTTAGTAATTGATTTAGCCTCAAAAATTTTTTTGTTGACTTTGGTCTTCTCTGCAAGCCCTAATTAGGTCCAACCATTAACATGATCATACTCAAAAATCTAACAACCAAATGATCAGGCCCGACTTTGGTCGGCCAACCTGACCACTTGCTAGAGAGACTCGACTGAGTCATCATATTATGAATGATAATTCTAATAGTAGATGAGTACCAGGCCTTTGGGCCTTCAATGATCATCATATTAATGGATCCATTATCACCTGACTTAATGGGAGGCTATGATTTAGTTATTACCATAACTATCTCATTTTAGGGATCTAATAATTTAAAAATTTAATTGATGAATTTAGAGAAGAGAAGAGATCAATCAATAAACCACAATCCTCCCACTGACTTCACCAAGTCATTGAATTGGATTAGTGATATGCCAGTTGAAATGATATCTAGATTAGTCACACGGATCAACCTTAATGGTATGGGTCAGCTCGAATCACTTAGTGATCTAATCAAAATATAATCCACCAAGTTGGCCAAATAAGTGAGATCGGTGGAACGGTATGCTAAGCTTGCCTTAGATACCATCAAAATGGTCAGGTAAGTCACTCTCAATTAAAATAATCGATCAAAATGTCAAACTTACCTTAGACATCAATTGGTTAATTAATTTCGACTTGACCAACCTAATGACTCGGATCCGACCACTAAGCTTCAATCAAGGTCCATTTGGTTTAATCAAAGACATGGACTTGACCATGTACAACTATTACATTGGTACTAGAGAAAGTCTGATTTAATCTAATTCAATATTTGGTTAGATTTAATCAATTTCTCTACATGGTCCATAAACTCTTTGATTCTAACCTTAGGTCTAACCCAATTAAGAGGATTTGATTTGAGCTAACCCATGCCTCCATTTTCATGCAATATCATTAGATCTTAAATCACAATTCTAGATCTAATCGATTCTACACTTAATTCTTAATTAAGTTCAGCATCAACATAGATTTAGGTTAAGTTTTAAAATTATTTCTCATATAAATATTTTATATTAAATTATAAAGTCTTTTAGATCACATCTAAACTTTTTATGATCTCAAATCTTAAAATAATTTTAACAATTAAGATTAGAAATTATTACTTTTCTTATAACTTATATCACATACAATAAATCTTAGGATTTCAAGATCTAGGATTTTATAGAAAAGTAAGTTTTTTTTTTCGCGTTCTTCTTCATGAGACCTTACAGTGGCACCCCAACACGTCATAAGAGCACCTCATTGAATGGGAGGAGAGGATCATGTAACCCTACTTGCTCCTATAATCGGACGGCCTGATGATTATCCAATCCGAGTATTTTGCTACTCAAATAATCTAATCTAACATATATAGGATTGATCAAATATTATATCTGAAAATAAAATTATTTAGATCAAATCTAAATAACATAAAATCAGATCTAAATATATATAAAATCATATCATATTGAACGAGACTCTGACAGTAATTGAAAAAAATATTGACAGTTCTATGCATGTAATTTTAAAATTTTACAGTGGATCTTGATAGATTAAATAATTTTAACCTACATTACATGCATAAGATCCAATCTAAACTATCATATCAAGATCTATGATATGATTAAATATGAGATTAAGATCTGAAAAATAAAAATCTGCATCGATCATATCGATGTTCTAGAATAGATCTAACATTTAGATCGAATCAAACTTGATCTAACGAGTTCAGAACTCATTACCGAAATACGGGTTACTGATCTTCATAATTGTATCATGTGGATAAGAGCTCCTTTAGATTGCTCGCAGCCGCATAAAAGTTTTCGGCCTCTACAGATGGTCTACACGAAAAACGGTTGCTGATTAGGCTCCTCAAGAGTGCTAGCTCGCAAAGATCTTTGATGGCTGATCTTCTTCTTCTTCTCTTGATCTCTTAGACACTCTAGAGAGAGAGAAGAATTAATGAAGGAAGAGAAGAAAGAAGAGGACTATGTAAAAGAACCAATTTTATCTAATTTTCAGGTGGGGCATCCAACTATTGGACCACCCTTTTTATAGATGGCACTAGGGTTTAGGGTTAATAGGAGGCGCCAATCAATCCCACGCCAACCACCATATGGGGCGTCCACATTTTTGTAAAATTATGTGATGGCGTGAGAAAGAAATTAGATCTTTTTTATGCCAACTAACTGTTGGGAATAGTATCCCAAAGCCAATCGTCAGCCTGTTGACGGTTGTGCTCCTTTTGTATTAGTACATGAATTATAAATAATAAAAGTTATTTGATATTTTTCATCACAAATGTTTATCTTCTAATGAACTCCTGTGTTGTGGTG
>KE504719.1:1197302-1212174 GCA_000441515.1 Elaeis oleifera | reverse complement strand
GGGGATGGGATTCCCCATCTTTCTCTCTGAAACTTCTCACAACAGTGTCGCTTTAGTTCATATTTACTCCATGAAATAGAAATCAGATGAAATTATCCATCTTTCTCTTAGAAACTTCTCAAGAGAAAAGTTTGGTGAATGAGATAATAGTTGCAACTCATGTTGGAATGCAATTAGCTTCAGCCTAGCTCAAATTTCTCAAAAGTTTGCTGGTTTATATTCGTTGTATAGCTCAATCCTTTTCAATTTTAGTTACAACAAAATATATGTGTATATGTAAATCCCAGAACAGAAATTGTTATACAGATACCGAATTAGATCTTTTTCTACTTCTGTCGTATCAATTATCGTTTCAACGATCAACTTCTCCCATAATGATATCTATACTACCTAGTATCGTCATAATATCAGTCAATTTCATTTTTTAACTAGCTGAAGAAGAATTTGTAAATTGATGAAATTGGATGGACGAATTTTCCATCTTTAGGAGAAAATGCTATTATCTCCTATAAATAATTTTTAATTCTCCTTTTGGGACTTCTACTCTGACATAAATTTTTGTTTTGACAATTTAAAATTGGACGAAGATTTTTTACTAACAAATCTATATTCAAAATCATTCCATTCAGAATTTTCTATTTTGGACAACTTTCCGAGCCTTGTAATTGGACCACTGAGCAAGGTGAACAAGAAGCCAGGCTATAACATCCGGTTGTGTACTTAGCTCGAAAGTAGCTTGCACTATAACATTCGGTTATGTACTTAGCTCGAAAAGTAGCTTGCACACAGTGAGCGGAGAACCAAAAGGGCCAGATGGTGGTCTAATCCTTACATTTGTTTGGGCTGCTTGTTTGGGTCGGCCCTTTTGAACTTTTCTATATACTCAACCTAAAAGGGCACTATATTTGGAAATGAGGTTGTCTTAGAATGGCATTTAACTATTTATTGACATGGGCTGTCTTGGGTACGAGAAAGTTAAGAATTTTATTGAATCATCACAAACTCGAAACTAAGTTCTTTGTGCAAACATGTTGTGAGGACTTGCAAACATATATTTGATCTTACATCAATTGCGTATTGAGAAGTTATTATTTTTGATAATTTTATAGAGCCAATGAATCCAAATAATAACTATTAGTAATTATTTTGGATGATATCTCAAGTCGTTATAATTGTATCAGAATTTACTCAACAAATAGCTCATATATGACTAAGAGACATTGTCAATCTTTTAGGCCTGACTATAAACTTTTAAGATTGATCAGCAGTTGATCATGATATTTATGATTAGATTTAGTTAGATTTGGATCTTTAATCTAGCAAAGGTGCAAAGACTTAAATGATGTGAAGATCTATACAAGTTTGTATTTGATCCTATATCAGTTGTACGCCAAAAAGATCTTAGATGCTTGTATAGGCCCTTGGATCCAGATAATAACTTCTTGTTACTCATTGTTCAGCAAGTATTTTTATTGTTTGATTCAATCTTAATAGTTGTGAGATGGCATTTTTCTTACTAAGGGATGTCTGTTGTCTGTGATGTGTGTGCCTATATATATAGAGAGTGAGTGAGTGAGAGTGAGAGAGAGAGAGAGAGAGCCAGGCTAGAAATAATAGGAGTCCTATATCAATGATTCAAGCTATTGAATGCAATCTACTACCTCAAAACTATTTGTACACAAAATATCATATGATTTAAAGATCTCTAGTGTATACATAAGTAGTCAAAAATTAGACAGTCTAAACAAAATTGAATTAAATATATCTTTTGATCACTTAATGCATAAGTTAGGGGTCTTCAAATTATATGATTTTCATGTGCAAGTAATTTTGAGATAGTAGATTATATCCAATGGCTTGGATCATCGTTGTAGGACCCCTATTATCCAGTTTTGATCTGATCGGATCTGAGCCCAAATTCGATCGACCTTACTTAAGTCTGCCTCTATATATATATATATATATATCAATGTGGTATAATTACTTTGAGATTCATAAAGGACTAAATTAATTATTTTCTACCTTCTTCTTCTCATCATAATTTGAAAATTTGATGAAAATAATATATATTTTTCTCTTTTAATTATGAAGTTTTAGTCACTTTAGATCACAAATAAGAAACCCCAATTTATAACAACCCAATCTACATCTTGCAAAATGCATACGCATAAGAATACATCAGAGAAATCTCAATGAAACAATCTATGGAAACAACCTGGTTAGTATCTGGATGACATGCTTTGGAGACTAATTTAAGACCTTTCTAACTAAAGTTTTGCTTTTTAGTAATATTTAATATTAATTATGAAACTTTAATATTTTAGAAATATCTTGATATTTGGAAGTTCAAAAAATTATGGGAGCCAAAAATTGAGGTTGGGAACTAAATTTGTGAAATCAACCTTCGGAGACCCTTATATGTGGACCTCAAGGATTTTATGTGGCTTTTTCTGATTAATCAATTCATGAGTAAGGACTATGTAGTCCTCATCTGGTTTACTAGATAGGATTTATGTAGCCCTGTGATAACAAGAATTTATTTGGCCTTGAGATGTAAGTGAAATTTTGTAACATAAAATTACATCAGATAAAGAGTTTTGAAGTGTAAATTGTATTTTGACCATTTATTTTGTTAAGTATTTGACTTATGATTTTGTGTAAATTATTTAGAAACTTTTTCAGACTTGAGTTTACTTTCATGACATCCAATTCTTATTGAAACTCTAGTTTTCGAACTTCAAAATAACATGATTTCAATGAACTTCCACTCAGGCCTTTTTATTGATTACTTGATCAAGTACTTTTTCAAGTCGTTTACTTGTGGATCCCTACATTCTTTGATCATATTAGGAGTTTACTTATTGAGCTTCGTAGCTCACTTCTGTTTGTTATACAAATTTTAAAGTCATTAGTGACATATTAAGTAGATTTATTAAGAAAAGTCATCCCGATATATTTTGAAGTTGCCTTTTGAACTTGCTGGTTATGCATGGTTATGGCATTGACAATATCATAGTTTGTCCTTAGTTACTCACCTTGAAAGTATAGTATTGGATGTGATAAGCTATATTCAAGTTTGGAATTAGATTCAGTTGAAAAGAAGAAGAGATATATGGGAGAAGTAGAATAAGATTTTATTTATTTTTATTTTTCTCTTACTTTCAGTCTTAGAGATCCTCTCCTTTTTAAATATGATTTTTATTCTTTACAAAGGAAGGTGACAACCCATTCTTGGTTATCCCCTAAACTAGAAAAGACCATTCATGACTATTACCTAAACTGAGAAAGGCCATGGACAGAAATCAGGATAGGCTAGGCTGTCAACACTCCTCCTCAAGATGAGGCGAAGATAACACAAAGTCTCATCTTGCTATAAATCGAAGAAAACATATAACCACTGAGACCCTTCGTCAGTATGTCTGTCAATTATTCTGAAGACTTAATAAATGATAAACAGATAACTTTCTGATCCAGCTTCTCCTTGAAGAAATAACGATCAATCTCTATGTATTTAGTTCTATCATGTTGAACAGGATTATTGATAATGTTAATAGCCACTTTATTATCACAGAACAGAAATAGAGAAGAAGACTGAAAAAGATATAACTCAACAAGCAATCATTTCAACCATAAGATCTCACAAATATCTTGAGCCATAGCTCGGTACTCAGCCTCTGCATTAGATCAAGCGACAACATTTTATTCTTACTACGCTAAGTCATAAGATTTCCATCAACAAAAGTATAATAGCCTAAGGTGGATCGACGATCATCTATGGAGCCTACCCAATCAGCATTAGAATAAGCTTCAACTTTGAGATATTTATGATGAGAAAAAAAAGATCACGCCCTGAGCAACTCTTAAGATATCGAAAAATTTTATATACAATCTCCTGATGGTACTCATGGGGATCATGTATGTACTGACTTACAACATTGACTGCAAAGGCTATATCAGATCTTATGTGGGAGAGATAGATCAGTATGCCAACAAGACGCTGATATCGCTCACGATCAACTGGCTCACCACTATCAACAGTAAGACAATGATTCTGTTCGATAGGTATAGTAGTATGTCGACATCCCAATATTCCTGTCTCAGTTAATAAATCCAGAATGTATTTTCGCTGAGAAAGAAAGATGCCATGAGACGACCTGGCTACTTCAATCTCAAGAAAGTACCGTAAGTTATCCAGATCTTTGACTTCAAAAGATTATGCCAATTGAGTCTTCAAACAGGCCAACTCTGAAAGATCATCACCAGTAAGAATGATGTCATCAACATAAATAATTAGGATAGCAACCTTACCTTATTATGACAGAAGAACATGGTATGATCTGCATTACTTTGGTGATAACTTATTTTGAGCATGGCATGATAAAAGTGATCAAACCATACTTTCGGTGACTGCTTCAATCTATAAAGTGATCGGTGTAGATGGCAGACCTTGCCAGCAGTCCCTGTACTAGTGAATCCAGGAGGAATCTCCATATACACCTCCTCTTAAAGATCGTCATGTAAAATACATTCTTTACATCTAGTTGGAATAAACTCCAGTCGAGATTTGTCGCACAAGATATGAGGGTCTGAACTGTGTTAATCTTTGCTACAGGAGTGAAAGTCTCCTCATAATCAATATCGTACATTTGTGTATAATCTTTGGCAACTAAACGAGCTTTGCACCGATCAACTTTAGTCTCAGGGATTTATTTCATAGTATAGACCCATTTGCAATCAACTATTTATTTTTCAGCAGATAAGGAAACAAGTTCTCAAGTATGATTTTTGGCTAAGGCTCATATTTCTTCAAGCATCGCACCCCTCCACTTAGGATCTGTCATAGTATCCTTCCAGTGCGATGGTATAGAGATAGATTCTAACGATGCAATAAATGACCTATATGCAGGTGAAATGGACTCATAGGAATAAATTAGCAATATCATAACGATATCGAGAAGGAACAATATGAGGACAAGAAGTATTTTATGAGTAATAGGTAGATTCAAGGTAGGATTAGGAGGAGGAATATCATCATTGTCAAATGAGGATGCCGGAGCTGAGTCAGAGAAAGACTGTTGGATAGTAATGGAATGCATAATGAGCTCAATCGAAAACTCTTCCTGTCGATTAGAGTCACTGTCTAGTTGTTCATCAGTTTGCTCTTACTCCTGCTTTTACTTTTAGTCATCATAATCTCCCCCTCTCGACTAGTAGCTCTAGAAAGGACACTAGGAGAGCAAATAAACTGTTGGGCTAAAAGTAGTTGAGTAACTGGCATGATTGTTGAAACACTGCCAAAAAAGGCTTCAGTCTCTCAAAAAGTGATGTCCATACTGACAAATATCCATCTTTTAGGAGGATAATAGCATTTATAACCCTTTTGAGTAGTAGAATAGCCTACAAGGACACACTTCAGAGCTTTTGGATCAAGTTTGCCGACTATAGAACGATAATCTCGGACAAAGCACACACATCCGAATACTCAAGGAGGTACAATAAAAGAAGACACCCTTGTAGGTATTTAAGTGGTGCCTTATATTCCAAAGTTCGAAGAGGCATATGGTTAATCAGATAAGCTGCAGTGAGAATTGCCTCATCCCACAAGATTTTTGAAACTCGCATAACAAATAGCAAGGATCTAGCAACTTTTAAAAGGGGTCGATTTTTTCGTTCAACAACACCATTCTGGGCTTGGATGTCAACACAAGTAATTTGATAGATAATTTCATGAGTAGTTAGATACTCACAAAACTCTCTATGCGTATATTCTGTGCTATTATCAGATCTCAATACTTTAATTTTGATACTAAATTGGGTATCAACTAATTTATGAAACTCTTTGAAACAACATACAATCTTATCTTTAGCCTTCAGAAGATATACCCAAGTTACTCTACTGTAACGGTCAATAAAAGTCACAAAATAGCGATGCCCAAAAGTGGAGACAGTACTACAGGATCCTCACACATTACAATGAACAACCTCAAATGGTTTTTACTGTGAGTTTCTAAAGTTGGATAAGTATTGTGCATGTGCTTAACATATTCACATGCATCACAAACTAACTGTTCTTTAGCACAAGAATGATATAAACTGGGAAGTAATCTCGATAAAATAGAAAAGAAGATAAGTCTAAGCCGGTGGTGCGGTAACTGAAGTTTATGCATAGCATCATTAGATGATGAAACAATCATACTAGCTTTTTGATAATAGTTCTTTAGCTCCCTTCATCCAGATAGTAGAGCCTATTGTGCATTTTACCATACCCAATCATCTTCCCTGTTGTCAGCTGCTGAAAAACATAATAAGTAGGAAAGAATATAACTTTAGAATTTAGATCATTTGTAATGGAACAGATAGACAATAAATTAGTGAAAAAACTAGGGACATGCAAAGCAGAAGAGAGATTTATGGTCAGTGTACAGTTGATGGATCTCTTTCCGGACACAGATCGAAAAGAACCATCAGCTATACGTACTTTATCAGAACACAATGGGTAAGACATAAATATAGCAGAATTACCAGTCATATGCATAGTGGCACCAGAGTCTATGACCTACATCTTAGAAGTATTAATGGAAGAGTTAAAATTATCAAGGTTTAATGCACTAGACTTAATACGAGAGAAATGGGATTGTGCAAAATGAGAAGGAAAATGGAAGGAGAACTGAAATAACTGCTAGACAAATCGTTAGTAGAAGAAAGAGCACTGCTAGAAGGAATATTAAGCCAGTCTATAATTCGACAGAACATCTCATCAGTAGATAATGAACTCCCAGCATCAGCAGGTGAAGGAGGAGGAGGAGAAGTTGATGCCGTAGTAGACGAAACACCTCCCTCTATGTGCTTAGAAGAGTGGCCTGAGGAGGATCAATAGCTGCACCAGAACATCTTCCTACTATAACCAGAGGGACAGCCATGCAGCTACCAACAAGTATCACGAACATGCCTCGATTTATTGCAATAGGAGCATATCTGCATGTTTCGACCACCACGTCCACAAGATTGTCAAGATTATGACTGGGACTGAACAACCATCGCAGAGTGGACAGTATCTATAGCAATCATCATGCGATGGTGAGTCTCTTCACTTAGAATCAGGGAGAAGACCTATTCCAGGGGAGGCAGATCTGTACTCCGATTTTCATTTCAAAATTACTATATCTCTTGATTGCAGCTTAACTATAGCCCCAGTGAAAAACCTTTAAATCCACGAGCTTTGATGTACAACCGCATATTCTGAGACCACATAAGATAGGTGAGAGGTCCATCAAGTCGGACTGAGCTAATCAAGAGAGAAGGATTGTCCATCACAGTCCAAGAGACAGAGGTACGGACCACCTCACCGATTGTTTTCTCAAACTCTTCTTCAATAAAATCGTCTGACACTTTCAAGGTACCATCCTTGGATTGCGGATTTGGCATCCCTCGAATCACGGGTTCGATGTCATTGGCGGTGGCAGCGGCGAAGCGGCAGACGAGGGATCACGAAGAGGAAGGTGGTGACGGTGTGGGTCATCGGCTGCGGGTGCTGATGGTGAAGGCAGGGGTGGTAGCGGCGGCCATGCGGGCACTAGTGGCAGACGAGGAAGGGGCAGCGGAGTGGGTGTTGTGATCTGCGCAGACGAGGAGGGGATCTGCATGGTGAGGAAGGAGGCGGTTGTGATCTATGAGGCGGCGGTGTGCTCTGAGGGTGGTGCTGTGGGTGAGGAAGGGGATCTGTAGGTGAGGGGCGGCGGCTGTGTGCATGGAGGGCGGCGATGATTTGGGAGAGAGACGGCAGTGGTGGTGGTGGTGCTCTATGGTAACGACGGTTGGCGCAGTGGCGGGATGGGGATGGTCGTCTTTCGGTGAACACCGATGGTGGGTAAGGGGATGAAGGCTCTGATAATGGATGATGAATAGGCTCTGATACCAAGTTGAAAAGAAGAAGAAATATACGGAAGAAAATGGAATAAGATTTTATTCTTTTTTTTCTTTCTCTCTTACTTTCAGCTATAGGGATCCTCTCCTTTTTATATATGATTTTCATTCTTTACAAAGGAAGGTGACAACCCATTCTTGGTTATGCCCTAAACTAAGAAAGACCATTCATAGCTATTATCGAAATTGAAGAAGGTCATGGACGGAAATCAAGGTAGGCTAGGCTGTCAACAGATTTTGTTTAAGAAATTTGGATAATAGCACAGTTTTAGTTATTGCAATGTTTGATCTTATATATATTTTGAGGATGCTAAATATCTATAATATTTTGACCAATTTTTATTGAGGATGATTAAATTTTAACCCTAATTGTGTGATTTTAGTAGTCACATCTAAGGGGATCTCAGGAACACTATCTATGGCGGCCATATCATTGAGATGAGAAGCATTTCAAATCATAGCCCCACCTAGAGGAATTCTTCCTCAGATAATTATTGTTTTGTTAGTAAGGTTGCATCAATTGTTACTTATCCGGCAAAATCTTGGCAGCCAGCTAATGTGTTAAGCTTTATGTATTCCATGTTATGGGACCTTCAAGACATGTCGACTATGAAAACAATCAAGATAGATGGACTTGACTTGATGCCGACTTTTTAAGGGTCTCAATCTTATCTATCAACTAGGGGCCAAAAGACTATTAAGCAGCATCCAAAGCTATCCCAAATTGTCCTAGCAGACATAATTCAGCCAACCTGCTTAGAACCTTAGTTGATGCCCAATGGTTGGACGCCTCTTCATCACACAAAATTATGATTTTATTATTATTTTTGAATATTTAACCTAAGTAACTCTAATAGGGATGGCAATGCCTAAGTGTTCGATCTATTTAACTTGATTTAATTAATTGTAAATCATATTAGATTATCTGTTTAATAAAAAATTAGATTCGGATTAATAGGTTATTGAACCATCTTCTATCCGACCCGACCGACCCAACCAGATTGCGATCTCTAAATTCTAATGAGGAATCATCCCACCATTATTCTCAAAATAGACATGTCGGAAAATAGACTAGTACACTAGATAAATAGAATTTGTAGGCCATGCCATCTGACATGCGCAATTCTCACACCCTATCTACAAGTTAGGCCTCCTCGATGCGCCTTCAAACATCATCAAAAGACTCAACATTGGATCCATGCACTCATTTTAGACCCTTGTGTCATCAGTGTCATGTCCCCAAGGTGGCCAGCCTCTTATTCATGGCAGCATCCCTTGGACCCAACCAAGATAGCAAGCAGCCTGTAAAGGAGAGAGAATAAAATCACAAAAGGAGACAGCCCATGTTCCATCTGCCCTCCAAGGTGCACCAAAAATGTGATACTATCATTTATTTCGAATCAAAAGGCTTTGAGTGAATGGAAAATTCCAAGCAAAGGACTGTTCTTTGTGAACCGTAGTTTTTCTGGTCCTCCGGACCTCCCAGCGAGCAGGCGCAAAGGTTTGGCACCCCCTGGAAACACGGTTTTGAGTTGGCCCAGCGCATGCCGCTTCGAACCATGTGCCGCTCCGATCTCGGGCCCGGCCTTGGTCTCCCGCGGGAGCTACAGTCGGAGGGCATCTCTGGCCCACGCCCCCCGCGCCGGGTCGCACCTTTTCTGCCCTCCCTCGTCCTTTTGGTTTCATTGGGGTCTTTCCCTGTTGGACATGGGTGGATGTCCTGAGACCATCAGCATGGGTGGAGGGGCTACCGAGGGTCTGTTCTTTTATGAATAAAAAAATTATCTAAAAATTTATATTTATTTAGATAAATATTTTTAAATAATAATTATATAAAAAATAATTTATTCATGTTATTTCATGTATAAGGAAGTAGGTT
This sequence comes from Elaeis oleifera, assembly GCA_000441515.1. Classification (NCBI taxonomy): domain Eukaryota; kingdom Viridiplantae; phylum Streptophyta; class Magnoliopsida; order Arecales; family Arecaceae; genus Elaeis; species Elaeis oleifera. Next base: position 1,202,372 of record KE504719.1, on the reverse strand, counting down.
CAAAACCTGTTACCCATGCTTTTTTGTATTATAATTTTTTAATGGAATTACTAAAATTTATTTATATTTTTGTTATATTTTTTATGCTTTGATTTAGAGAAAACGAATAACAGGATTATTGGGCATTAAATGATGGAGATATTGAAAATAACTATCAAATATTTTAAGAATTAATAAAATTAGATGCTTATTTTACTAGTCGATAGAAAATGATTTAGTCATCCTTTATGTGGATAAGATTTTTTCTATTTTATGAATAAATATTATTCATAGGAATATAATTTATCTATCTTAAAAAGTGTGGGAACATAAATAAATTGATCAATAGAAAAGTTGATCAATTTTCTATGATATTTACCCATAAAAAAAAAGGCCCTAGCGGAATATTATATGGCATACATCTGTAGCTGTTCATACAGCCAATCACAACTGCTCGTTCTTAAGGATCCCATTCATCAAAAGTTCAAATTGTATCTTTTGCTTGAAAGAATGGTTGATCTTCTTTTGCGATGCGACCATTGGATCATGCATTGCACAACTTTCATAGTATGAAATGATCAATGCTATGGATAGACGAAAGAGACGGAATCATTTTAAAAGTTGTGCAGTGCTCCATTCGACGGTTGATACAGCGAAAGTGGATCAATCATTCTTTGGCATAAAAGATACGGTCCAAACCCATTCATCAAATACTCATCTCAGTACACTGCTGCAGAAATACGCACACGTAATTATCTATGCACAGCCATGTGATGCGTGCAATATAGGATATAATTTTTATTATGAGATTAATAAGAAATTCTAGAAGAGAGGAGGGGACCTGACCTTTGGATTTGTTTAGCTGCCATTGATTTTAATTAGGACATTGTTTTGTGTGCAATTATATCACGTTTTACTTATCTACAGCTATTTCTGTGCACAAACCTACCTAGATTGCTTCAAGAGACTAAAATTATCAATGAAGTCAAGAGATATGGGGAATTAAATTTAAAATGGCAATCAAACAAAAGTACTAGCCAGATGTGGAGTAACCAAAAAGCAATATTACCTTTGTCTCCATCTAGCCTTCCGATATATAGTATCTCTCACCAGGAGTGCTTGCATCTTAATTTTGATCCTGCAAAAAAAAAGGAAGAGCACAGAACCAAGTTGACGGAGATTAATGATATACATGGAAGAGTTAATGCGTTGTCACCTCTTAAATTGGTTATGATATGTAGGCATGTCATTGGAGTTGGTAAATATGATATAATAATATGATATAATAGGTAAACCTTAGCAGTGAATTTATAATGCTCAATTGGATGTTCTTGTAATGAATACACCCCTGTAGCCATAATGAGGGATCTTTTATCATGACATGTGGGTTCCAAAATGAGAAATGTTCCAATAAGATAAAATGTCCCAAAGATAAAAAGTTTATATAATTGATGCTTAAATGGAGTTGGTAAAACCGTAAAAGCCTCCGGTGGTGTAATTGGTTGTTGTGAGATTCCCAAATATTATGTATGAGTGTTTCCAAGGAAGATTTGTGGGTTACCTAACCCATCTTGTTTGATATATTCTGCTCCAGAATTATAGGTCCATCCTACTGGAGTCTACAAGCTCTTGCAGGGATCTGGCTTCTATCTTTTGCGCAAAAGAAGAGGATTCATATTTCTTTCGCATGAATCTACCACGGGAATATTTATTGCACGTATCTTAAAGTGCTCTAAACTCTATCATTCATCCATCTGGATAAATCTCAAAGCAACCACTAAATGATCCAGGTTGATTCATGTGAATAAGATGAATCCTCCATCTATGCGAAAGATATACCTCTGACCCCTCTTATAGTTGTATGCGACTGATCGGACATCGGAGTCATGTTTCATTGCCAAATGGAGAAGTGTGGTAAAATATCTTTCTAAGATGCGAATGATTTGTTAAACTATAAGCTTTTATTTATTATTTTTTAAAAGGAACAACTACTATACCAATTTATGGAAACTATGGCTAGCTGACGGAGACCGAAACACCAAATTTTTTCATATTAGTGCGTCAAACAGACAACGAAAGAACTTCATTTCAGAAATTCGAAAAGATGGCAAAGTCTTTCAGAATTAAGCAGACATCCACTCAGCTCTTCTTGAATACTATACAAAGTTATCAGGTTCGGCTGAAACTCCAATGGTGGAAGCTGAATGGGAGGTGCTATAACTTGACAATCCGATTGATCTCAGTCCATTAGATAGGCCCTTCTCTGAGACTGAAATCAAAATAGCCATCTTCAATCTTCCAAGCGACAAAGCACCTGGACCTCACAGATTTCCAATCTCCTTCTTCAAGAAGCACTGGCTCACAATTAAATCAGACTTATTAGCCTTCTTTAAAGAAATCCACAGATCGCCTTCAGACCTATCCCGTATCAACTACACCAACATTATCCTTATCCCTAAGAAAACTACAAACCCTGATGTCCGCGACTTCCAGCCTGTCAGTCTGGAAGGCAGCATTATTAAATTTATCGAAAGTGCTCTCCACAAGACTGAGTCACATCATTGACTTGCTCATCTCAGAAAATCAATCGGCCTTCATCAGGCATAGATCGATATTAAAAGTTACATAACAGCAGCTGAAATTGTCTCATACTGTAAGAAATCTAAACAGAAAGGATTACTTTATAAGGTTGATTTTGAGAAAGCCTTCAATACTGTCTCTTGGCGATTTCTCAACACTCTTCTGGAAAAAAGAGGCTTTGGTCCAAGATGGAGGAGGTGGATACTTTTTGTGACACAAACGAGCATATCCTCTCTCATTATCAATGGAGCAATCGGTAAATCTTTCAGCAATAAGAGAGGATTAAAACAAAGCAATCCTCTCTCCTCCTTTTTATTGTTCTCATTGCTGATGTTTTAAATAGAATGTTTAGTAGAGCATCTAATAACAACCTCATAAGCGGTCTAAGCCCTTTTCAACCCAATGAGAGCATCTATTGCTTGCAATATGTGGACGACACAATCTTTTTATACAAGGCCATGAAGAAGAATGTCAATATTCTAAAAATTATCCTATACTCCTTTGAACTTCTCACATGTTTGAGAATTAACTTCAGCAAATCCAGTGTCATTGGACTAAGTTTGCCACCAGAAGAAACAACTTCCTTCGCCTGGATGCTTGAAAGTTTTGCTGGTCAGTTTTCGATTGATTATCTAGGCATATCCCTCCATAGCTCATCCTCAAGGGCACATAATTGGAACTTCACACTAAAAAATTGGATAAGAAACTGGCTGGATGGAAGTCAAAGGTCCTATCTATAGTTGGTTGAAAAACACTTATAAGTTCAGTGCTTAATGCTATAACAATCTACTGGATGTCGGTCTTCCTTCTCCCATAATCAGTATTACAGAAAATCAACACTGCCTGCAAACTTCTTGTAGGGAGGAGGTGAATACTGTGGAAGAACCAAATTTCTTGTAAATTAGTTAATGGTTTGTCGTCCAAAACGCATGGGAGGGTTGGGGATTAGAAACCTCAAAATCCTAAATCAATCTCTGGTTATGAAATGGTGGTGGAACTTCTTCTCTCAGCATGGAAGACCTTGGTAGAATCTAATACAGAACATCTACAACAAATCCATGTTATAGTTATCACCTCTCAGTATATCTTGCAAAGGTGCTTCTGTTAGAATTTCATATGACGTGCATGCACGTAGATTTCAAAAAATTTTTTTCGAAATAACACAGCAAAATTAAAGATTAATTTTTTTTTAATCTAGAACATACATGCATAAAATAAAGTATATAAGGATTTACTTCATATGCTGAAATTAACACATACTGATTTTATATTAAAATTAATATGTGATCGAATCACATATCTGTTTCGCTAATTCTTTCTTCGAATCTGGATCTGGAAGAAGATGAATTCTTCCTTAGCCACACAAGCATATGGCCTCTATGGTTATCCACTCAGGATTAGCCTGGATCAGCCCTCTTTAATGTAGATCTTTCTTCTCTAAGAAGATCTTCCTGCGAATCTGAATGAAGCTTGGATCCTTTGATCAACTCTTTAATCAATCCTTGATCTTTCTTTTTCTTCTCTTTTTGATTTTCTTCTCTTGATTTGGAAGTAACCAAGAGCTCGAAACCAGCAAAGAAGAGGGATGCCCAAACCAGTTTTGGGTGCGGAGATGGTGGACGCCCAACAAGTCTTGGACATTGGAACCAAAAGGAAGGAAGAGAGGAGGGCATGGGGGCTATTTGGAAGGCTGGGAGCTTGCTGAAAATCTCATATGACCCTCTTAAATAGAGTCGCAATTGGATTCCTAATCAAACCAAATCAGTCACTTAATATGAGTCCTAATTGCATTAGGACTCCTTGTATCCCCATACTTTGACCATGCCCAAGTGAACTAAGGGGTGCCAACCCTTGGTGCTCTTTAGGGCTCTCTCTCACACGCCAACCAGAAGAGGAGGCATGCCCCTCCCTAGTCTTTTACACCATCTTCCATGTGGGTACATCTACACTTGATCAAATCAAATGGTGCCCCAACAAAATAAATCAAGGAGTCAACCAGGGCATTGAACCCCCAATATACTTGATCCAAAACCTTAGGCACCTAACATTTGGAGCCCAATGAATCTAATTCATTTAAGTTCTTAGCAGATAATTAACTCAAATTAATTTTATCAAATAAATAATTTAAATTTAAAAAAAATTGATTTAATCTTGTACTAGCAAGGTTATTCTGAATCTAATAGGATTTCTCCTAACCCAATTGAGACTTCATAAACTCAATTGCTTAATTTAGATCAAATTTTTTGTTATGTGATCCAATATATTCAATTCTGTCTGGTAGTGAGATACATCATGATCTCTATCATAGTATCATTGAAACTCTTTTCAATAGATCAGAATGATTTCACTCTAACTCAACAAAGATCGTCGATCCTGAACGATCCTAGTGAGCTCTCACAGTCTACTAGTGACACCTAGCAATATATAGTGACAATCCAGCAGAATCGAAAAAGAATCTCAAGGTGCAGTTTTCGTGTGATTCAGTCTCTCTATCATGACTCCTGATTAGAT
>KE504719.1:1186899-1197282 GCA_000441515.1 Elaeis oleifera | reverse complement strand
TAGATTCGATTAGCTCAAGTCCAATTGTGATTCTCATGGAATTCTTTCCATCAATCATACTGCTGTGGCTACAGATTTATGAACTCAACTTCTTAAATCCCATAGGACTATTCTTTCTATTAAGATCGATAGATTTCATTTAGATACGAATCTTACTCCTATAATGGACCAACTATCGTCAATATACACTTACAAAGACTCAAAAGATTCTATTTCTGTACAGTCAAACTCCAACAGTCTCACTGTGAGCAATCGTACCATCGCAGATCAAAAGACCACTCATACAACTATAGTATCGAGATGATTACTGACGATTGAATAGAAATTTATGTGATCTCTCGTATGGTCATGCTCAGTACTAGTTATTCTCTAACAACTATTCTCACTTATTGCTCAGTGTCTCTACACTGTAGGTTAGAGACTCATCTATCCCGAACGAAGTGATTTGTGCGTCGATCTATTCGGATCGATCATCATCCTCATGATGATACTATGATCAGGAGTAATTTAGAAATTAATTATACATACCTCTAATTCTCAATATTTTGAGAATATATATCATAAGTATTAATTTCATAGACGATTTAAAGACACATCACACTTAAATGAAATAAACTTACCTTTTACTGATCAAATCAATATTTTAAGTATAAAATTTGTATCCTAGAATGATACAATATGTCTGTCGAATTAGCTTCTAGGACATACATCCAATAGCTTCATCATTTTGGAGGGTGTCATCAAACTTGGCGATATCTTCCAAAATTTTACCACTTCAATGATAGGAAGGATAAGAACACATCCTTCTAGTATGATACCTAGTTAAAAGATAGGCCATTAAACTCTCTCCTGCCGAATCTTCATGCTCTTGCAATCAACCCTCGAACCAGCATTACTGGCTTCCTTTCTAATGAGGACTGGCTCTCAAACTTTAGCCCACCGCTCAGCTTTACTGCCACTGAAGAATACATCAAACTTATCAAATATTTGTCATACACAAACCTATCAGAGGAAGAGGATAAAAGATTATGAAAATGGAGTAAAACAGCAAAGTACTCGGTCAAAAATTGTTACTTGTTCTTGATTGATGGAGGAGTTTACCAGACAATTGGACAGACACTATGGTCACTGCCACTTCCTGAGAAAGTTAAGATTTTTGGCTGGCTGACCTTCCACGATAAAATTTTGACAGCTGAAAATCTGAACAAAAAGAGAGTGCAGGTCGTGCAGTTGTGTCATCTTTGTTATAGGAGCAATGAAACTACTGGCTACCTTCTTCTGTCTTGTCCCTATTTTACAACTCTATGGATATTGGTAATCCAAGGTTTGTGCTATCCACGGCTCCCAAACAATATCTCTCAAGTTTGGAAGAATTGGATTAAATTATTTCTAGATAAAAAATGAAGTAGAGCCTCCATTTCTCTTCTCCTTACATCACATTGGTTGATTTGGAAAGAACGAAATAATCGAATCTTTCAATTCGAAGCATATTCTATTTTGAAAATAGTAAAGAAATCTATCCAGGTCTTTGAAGAATGGACAACGAGAACCAAGGGCCTAAGAGGATCAAAAAACTCAAAGCTGTTTGAAGAACTAAAACGAATACAGACGCACACCTCACGTTCGAAAAATTTATAGGCAGCTGGAACCTCTATACAGGAGAATGAATCTGTTAACCACCAAAAGCTTTGATCGGAGAAATACCGATAAGACGAATCTGCTGGATTTGCTGGCCTCTTCTATCTCCCTTTTGTACTCCTCCATTCTCTCAGGCGCTTGGTCTCGAGAACATTCTAAATTACTATCTCAGACAATTATATAAATATTAATATTAAATTATAATATATAGCCCTAGGGGAATATCCCTTTCCTCCTTTTTTTTTTCTTTCAAAAAAATACAAGGAAAGATATATTTATACACAGATTCAGGAAATAAACACCCAAGTTCCCCTTAGTGACAACCAATTGCGTCCTCTAACATGGACGGCTGAATAAACTTTATGAGGCTTGATTAAATGGATCAGAATCAATGACAAGAAAACTATTTTAAAATCAAGCTGGTTTCAAGTCTCAAACCACCTTTAACATAAGATTAATTTAAAGTACAAACGTGGCATAGAACACATATCGGCATTACCCTTAGAATAGCCTAAGTTTCACTCAGCAATATAATTAAGAACATTGAAACCGCTAATGCGCCTCCGGTATTAACCTGAGGAATAGAACTGTGAGTTAGCTAAACCTTCCGCTGTCTTTTCTTCAAATATTTTCCTACCTCCTGTTTCATGTGCGTTTTATTTATTTATTTATTTATTTTTGAAAAGACATGTCTGCTTTAATTAATAAAGGAAGCATGCTCAAATAAAACAACAGCAATTAACATACATGGGACAGGAAACAAGGAGCTTGAAATGCATGGAAAAATTCTAAAGTATATGTAGGATTTGGAATCTCTATCTTTTAGGTTGGCTTTGTGGGTCAAAGAGAACAAATCTGCTGTTGATGGTATGAGCAATGCTTTATATGATCACTTGTTTAGGTAAATGACATCACAAAGTTGTGTGGTTCACAAAAAAAATTTATGGCTTCTCATGAGCCTACATCTATATATATCCACAACTCCCATCATCTTTGGATACTGCATTGAAACATTATATATAGATCATGACAATCACAACAGACCACAAACAACAAGTCAAATTTTCCCCACAATCATCTTTAGATGAATGAGTTCCCATTGTCACATTCTCTAAACTAGAATGTTACATAATTCCATTATAGTTACCCCAATGCTGCTAGGATGCTCGGATCCTACATATATAAAATTAAAATCACGCTATATTTCCATTGCTACATATATGATAATGTGGTGATAGCAACTTTGATCATTTAAATTCGGGAACGACATCAAAATCTCTATAATATAAAATAACAAAGTTTTCATGATAATTTTTCATTACAGAGACGAGTCAAAACCAATGACCATACGACCAAACAACGTAAAACTTAATATAAAGTCACGTACTAGTACAACAGAAATTGCCTAAAAGTAATTTTGGGTTGCCTTTTTTCTCTCTTACGTTGCTTTGCTAGGACGAAGGACAGGGGAATATGATCACAGGAATCCCTTTCATTGCCAGATGGCCCCCTCACGTATAAGCGTGACAGTGCATGCATGAGCTTCGCCAAGACAAAAGATTCGGAAGGAATTTTCTATGAGACATCTCTGTGGTTTCGTGATTGCTTTCTCCAGAGGGAAATATGAGGGGACCGCTGGAAGATGGCTCCCTTGACTTTCTGAGATTTGGAAGATATATGAAGAGATATATTAAGGCAGAGAATCCAGTGCCTTGGGGATCTGCTGGTCTCCATTGGGTCCTCCTGTGTCCTTGGTTAAATGAGACCCAAGGTTTCAAATAGTGCCATTAAGTTAAGCTGCCTTTCTCTAGGATTAATATGTAATTACCATTGTAATTGGATCCTATCGGTTGGGTTATCCTCCTCATGAGGAGAAAAGCCCATTTTTTTTGGAATTTTTTTGCTTATGGAACAAAGGGGAAAAGTTAGGGCTAACAAGTATCAGAGAGATTGACAGGCCGAAGAAACCCTCCTCTATTAGGGGAGAGCTTTTTCTTGTAGAAAGATGATTTCATACAATGTGTGGATTGCACAACAAAGTATTGTACCATGCTTCTCTGTTGTACCATGCTTGGTGGCCGTCGTCAAGAGACGGATAGCTATCAACAACTAGGCATCGTGTATGATATGTAAACCCATCTTCTAATGACGACCATCAAGCATGGTATGGTATTACATATTTTAATCCACGCATCATAGAGAATCTGTGCTCCCTCTTATAGGGTTGAACTTGATAAGAAGACCCTTGGTGCTCTATTGCTTTAAGGGTGGCTTTTAGAAGAAGGCGGCTAGAATGGAGAGGTTTGCTATGGGCAACATTTCAATGTGCCGTCTCATAGCAATTGTAGTCATGCGACTCCGATAGCATTTTCATCGAGAGCCCGGTCAGGTGCCTCGATGGATGGTGGCTATCGTCCGAGATGGTCGAACCTGCAAGAAAGTCCATACATCGAAGTGTGTCTGGTTGGGAGCCTTCTGATGTCTAAATTAGTCGGAGCCTAAGAATAGACGAAGGAGGAAGAATGAAAGAGGGAGCGAAGGGAGAGCTCTGGGTCTGATGTCGGACTTGTCTCTCTTCATTTTTATCTCAGGACCTCCTTTTACCTCTTTAAATAGAGGTAGAGCCATAGGTTGCTTTATTGGAATCATGTAGACCATCTGGGGCCTATAAGGCCATGATCTGATGAGCCGTTGCCAGCTGGCGACTGTCTGAGCCTGCGATGCCATTATCTAACAAAATATTGTGTTGGCCGTTATCCTATATCTAGGATCATTAGTCGTGAGCTCTGGTGGTCAATCGTGCCCGCAGGCAGAGTTGGTTAGTCGTAGGCGTCAGTTGCAGGACGCACTCACATCTGAAAGATTGCTGGAGGGCTTCACCCCAAATGCGCGCAACATGTAAGTCGTTGCTTCTCGTCGTTGGCCGGGTCTCAACCTCGGGGTCGGTGATGGGTCGAGATAAGATTGAGCGTAGACCGACGCCTTGACGCAGCCTGCTCTCGAGCGAATGAATGCTCTCCGGGCTTCCCGACGTAATTCAGCCACCCATGATATTGCCAGGTGGCCAGCTACAGTCTAACGAGAGGAGGGTCTGATAATCAAGCAGCACCGTAACAGCAACAGTTTTATTATAGCTACAATAAAAATAGTAGTTATCATTTTCCCAATCTACCATATAATAATATCAAAACAATATTCTTATTGAATCTCTATTATATATACTTGTAATGTAATGAGGGCCTATGAAACAACTTTGACTGGTGTTATAATATCATGGTTCAGCTATGTTTATGTTTTCAATTTTGTGTGTGTATGGGTGCGCGCGCGTGTTGGGATGATATCAAAGTTTGATATTGCCATGAAGGCTACTTTCAAAAGGATGTTGCCATAAAGGCAACAGTATGATTTCTATTTCACGCAATAGCAAGCATCTTCTTAGGTACAGGACTAAACATACTGTTCTTATCTGCAAGTTAGGTGGAGATTTACAAGTTGGAGATCTTGGATTCTTTGTATGATAATGGATATGCCTTTGTACCAGAGCCTTTCTTTTTCAAGTGAAGATCAATCAGATGCCATTATTCTCTTTTTGTTATTGTGATCATTATTTCATTATGACCTGCAATGGTTTGGTTCCACTGTTTTTGAGCATATCTCGAAAAGGACACTGATTTGAGCTTATTGATTCAAAAAAGTGATTATTCTGTTTTTGATTTATATATTGTTTCTTAGTTCTCTCAATTTTTAAAGTTAGAAATACTGTAATTTTTGTTCTTTCACCATGAAAATACATGTTTAGCAGATTTAAATGCTAAGATGTGATTTCATTTCTCCGAAATTACTATTAGATTTCAAAAACTTAAGCAATTAAGGAGAAGATCAATAATGTATATCGGCTTAGCAAAATGGGGAAAAGAAAATTATCGATCATGAATGGGACATATCACCATACACTATCATCCACAAACCACATAGAGTCAGATAAATGAATTAGTAGATAAGGAATTGTAGACAAAGAAGTTAGCCAGATGATCTAAGATTTCTCTATCATGCTACTACCGCCCGAGATTTTTAGTGCAAAGCTAAAGTGGATAGGATTGCAGCACAGTAGTATCCTCTGGACAACTATCACATCTGCATTGTGATTTAGGATGTTCCACCAAAGTTTTGATGGAGTATCATATGAATCTAATTAGAAATTGGATCAAAGAATGATTTGCTTAGTTGATCATGGACAAGATTGTTGGAAATTATACCAAACATGTTTTGGGACTAAAGGAAGGTATGAGATATATGCTTGTAGCTTATAGGAAAGGTAAAATTTGCTCTTGGATTCCTATGGTGAGCACCTACATAAGAAAGAATGTTTAATTTAAAATTGTGGTTGCCAGTGGAAGTTAAATTAGCTACAAGACCAATGTTGTACCCTCTCCCATGAAGTACAGATCATGTGCTTGAAGCTGAATGGTGGCATTCCACATTTTTCTCAACAAAAATTAATACAGCTCAGAAGAATCTACAAGACCAATGACAGAACTTGAGATTTGAGAGTCATCAATCTGACATCCAAGATCCAACAGCCTTGCTGCTGATGAAGATATAGCACTTCATCATGGAAAACTTGGTGGTTGTACCCTTTTTTCTTCTGTCCTTTTTTTTTTGATGGGAAGCATCAAAAGTAAACATAAATAGATCTCCTGCACTGCTTCTAAAGTCCTGACCTTTGAACACAAGGGGCAGTGCCACAACTAAGAGATTCTACTAGCATGTTAAGCTAGCACATTTGAATTGATGATCATATTTGTTGTTGTGGGAGGTTTAGTTTTACATCGGTTATGAGTCAGAAATATTCTGTCTTATATGAGATAGAAGATCTTCTCTTTCTTAAGAGACACTTTTTGGATCAAAATTCAAGGAACAAAGCCGTGAGGCTACGACAATTGCAAGCATACCAACTACGGTCCAAAGACCGCAAGCATATCAGCTACGATCCAAAGACCGCAAGCATATAAGTTAAGATATGTATGCAGTCAAAACGGACAATACTTCTTGCTGGAATGGACTTCCTATCCGTATGAGCTCCGGAATCTCTTGACCACAATACTTGAAATAAATTAGCTTTTTTGGCTCATTTTGATGGCTATATAATGATCGAAAAAGGCTCCAAGAAGGACTTAAATTTGCCAAACAGCTTTCTTTCCCCTAATTTGTTAGCAAATTCCAAATGACCATCCTAGGCACTTATTAAGCAATCCAAAACAATTTTCATCAATATAATTAACAGAATAAGGTTACTGGAGTTTTATCTATGTCTGATGTCCTTAATTTACTTCTCAAATGGTTAGAAGTTTCCCCCTTTTACCATTTATTCAGAGAAAAGGACGAATATTTTATTTTATTTTTTCAAAAACTATAGTGTTGCTGAGAGACTATAATTGTACTAGTGTAATCATTTCATGGCAACCAACAGTATATCCAGATTTGCTGGGACCTTCAGCAGTCTCAAGGCAGATGCTACAAAATATGTGAGGGTTGTTCCATGACATTTTGCAGGCTTTCAACAAATTCCCAGAGTCCGCTATTGGTACAGAGTTCAATGAGTTTAGTTTTGCCATAAGATGCTTTATTGCATGGCTCAACTTCCTTCAGGCTTGGAGTATTAGGAGGCCTTAAGTTTCATTGTGACTTCTCTTGTTGTCTCTTTCTCTAAAGCATGGATTTAATTTGTCAAGATGCTTTAAGGAATAGGTTTTCAAAATAATTTTTACCATCACCTTAGACTTGGAAAGGCAAAGCTCCATGGGAGCATATGAATCCTCTTCTTATGAGTGATCTTAAATAGGATTATAAGCTGATTGATTTTATTTAATTGATGAAAGAAATTTGGACTGTGCCTGTGATACGTGGAGATGAAGAACACAATTCTATGTAGCAGACTTAGAGCCATGGATAATAGTGTGCATGGTCTCACCAATAGGCATTGGAGGAATTTGTGTTATGTATTAGAACAGAAAGCATGATTATTGAAGAAACAAGGGGAAAAATGGCAGGGTGAGGCATGAACTATCTGAAGTAGAGAAAAGGATATAAGGAACCTTTTAGATTAGAGGTAAAGGATATTATGAAATATGGTTATTGATGTAACCAAGGAGCATATCATTAAATTAAAGTTAATGTTCTGTTTATAAATGTTGGACTGGTGACAATGGAAGGGACAACATCTAGACTATTTCACCTAAATATAAATTGTGTGGTGATGTTAATTATTCCTTTCAGCTACATTGACCAACTTTCACCCAAAAATAAATAAAATAAAATTTTATGGGATTGACATTTGGCCATTTCTAGTTTCTTGGTTGGCAGCATTGTTTTGAGTCTTAAATCCGTCTTTAAGCCACTCAAAGGGAAGGGAAGGAATAAACAGAGCACCCAAGGAGATCATTTCTTGCATGTTAGCATGTCAACATCCTCCACCTAGTTGGGAATTCAAGACTAAGCAATTTGCCCATTAATCATGTCTTCTGATTTTCTTTCTTTTAAGAAAAATGGATTTTAAAATGTACAAGAATGGTGTTTGGATGGTATGAAGTTTGATTGTAGGCAGCAGTGTTTTGAGTGCTCATTCCCTCTATCTTTAATGAGCCATTCTCAAAGAAGTCTAAGAAGCAGCAAGCAGAGTGACCTAGGTGCACACACCCCATGTGTAGAGATATCAACATCCCCTGCCACTTTGAGTTTGAAGATTAGGTATGTGGTGTGTCATGTGACCTTAATGAGAACACACATGCAACAAAGTAAAATAATAAAAATTAAAATTGGGGAGATATGAAGAGTAATGATTTAGTATGTTGGAGAATAATCATAAATGATATGAAATTAAAAAAAATTGAGATGTCCATATGCATAACAGAGCTATTTGATTAGCTCAATATCTCAAAATCAACTTTAATGGCAGTGTTAGGCGCAAAAGTGGAGGCACTGATTTTGTGATCCATGATCTTACATGCAGACTTGTAGCGGCTCGGGGCATATATCTCTATGAGCCCTCAGTTCTTATGGTAGAGCTTCGGATTGCATGGGCCGAGATCATTTACGCTCGTCGAATTCTTCGAGCCGACCATCTAATTATTGAGGGTGACTTAGCTATGGTTGTATCTTGGATCCGAGAGTGTATGCAGGGTGATGATGCCCACCCTCTCCTACGAGACATTGCGACCTTATTGATTTATTGTGTGGACCTCAGAGGCTAACTCAACAGTTGATTGGATGGCTGCATTTATTGTGGAGCACTCTTTAGACTGATATAGGTGAAACTCTTAGACCACTCAAAGATATTTTGTTTTCTGATTTTTTTACATGTATGCATACAGTAAATGCATCAATGCTTCGTTCTATCAAATAAAAGTTTGAAATAGAGAAATTTGTATGGAAAGATTTAATTATACCATATACAAAAGTGCCACTAATTTCTATTTTAGAATTAGTATGCATTCATGCTTCAGAAATGTATTTTTTGTCACCATTGCAATCATTGAACTCTAATTAGTACATAAATAAAATACAAAATTCAGTAAAATAAGACATGAATGATGAGAAACGGTAAGCAATTTTTTTGAAAATAAACATTTGATTGCATACAATAGAATCTTATAATAAAATTCTTTCTATCAATTACTAGCTAGACGTGCGTTCACACGTACACATTCGCTAGTATACTTTAAATGCACTATTTCAAAATGATTAGAAGCCAATGTTTGGTGGTTTTTTACAGCTCCAAAAGTTGATGCAAAAAAAGGATTAGACTATATCTTTCCTATTAGCCAAAAATTACTTGAGTAAAAAGAGGGCTTGAGATTCAGTACATCAACGAACTACGAATGATATGGAAAGGAAGAATTGTTAGAGATAGTTGGAGATTACTTCCTTCGAATCAAAGCCTCATCGATATGCATAGTTGTCACCAAAGATAATAGATAACAAAGGAGATTGACTTGTCCATAATATAATTTTCAACATCATTTTAAAATAATGAATCCTAGAGAGAAGCCAATTGCTAGCACCTAGGTGTCCTCATATCTCCCCAAATCCATGGGAGATACTACGTATAATATACTTCTATTTCCTTCATAATCATCGTCTAGACAATTAGGCTCAAAGAATTTAAAATTAAGTATACATCGCAGAAAGATCATAAATAATTTTGAAAAAAATCAAAAAAGATCTGAGGCGGTGGGCATGTGCGAAAATGAACAAAACAATGTCTCGTTGAGATCAAGATCTCTTAACTACATCTCAAAATGGTCCTTGAAAGATGCGGTCCAAAAGTAGACCTATGCAACACTAACATACAAAATAATTTAAAATAATTTTAAGACACTCTATTCTAAGTCAAAATAAAATTAGACCGGAAAGGCCTACATAATTTAAGCACATAAAATATACTACTTTAATTAGGCAATTAGGTCAAGGGATATCACCTAGGAGGTATATATTATAGTATATACATCGGAGATCATGTCCTAACTCCTAAGATGAGAAAGACCTCTCACCATCACACAACATACCCCTCATTGTATCCCTTGGGTCTCATATTTATTTAATCCATTATTAATAAGGTGTGGAAGATATGAGAGGGTGGTGTTTATGATTTGGTTTGGAATTATATATTGGCCCCATCAGAGTCCAAAGAGATAACAGGGATGGGAAGAGAGATGGGTTTGGGGGTTAGAGAGAGAGAGAGGGAGG
>KE504719.1:1156761-1176020 GCA_000441515.1 Elaeis oleifera | reverse complement strand
GGTCTAGTTCTTCTTTAGTTTTTTTTTTTTTTTGACCTTTTTTCCTTTTTATTTTCATCCGCATCAGCAGACTGAAACTTTTTTTTACTTTTTTTGTCTTTTATTTTTCAACTGAAATGCTATTTCTCATACAAGATTGAGACTTGTGATGAATTTGTTATGGCCACCTGGCAGTTCCAAAACAATGCTAGTATATGCAAGAGTTGAAATGAGATGAAGTCATTTAAGCCTTCAAGATAGATAATGACATTAGAGTAAAACATGTAGTGGGAGCCGAACTCTGTGCGATATGCATCAGACCCAAAGAAAAAGCAATAAAATTTATAGTTTCACCAAGAGATAATCGGCCACCCAGCATTGTAGGATTGTTCACCAGTAATAACAAACTGTCTAAAATGCAACCGGAAATACTTGCGAAATCTGTAAGCTGCAAATGGATTCCTATAATTTGAGTAATCAGCAAATTATCCATTAATTGATTCCCCTTACTTGCAGGCCCAGATAAAGCATGGTGAAAATAGTGTACAGTGATGCAGCCACAAGTGGTGAGATCTAAGCTGCAAGAGGACAATCGATGTCTGCGATATGAAGTGTCAATTCTGAAACTGATAAGATCCATCCGAATGAAAATCATAGTCTCATTCATAGAAGATGATTTACAATCTGATGATGTACTAATTTGATTCTTGACAGCTGGATTCAATGGGAAATTAACCTCCAGCAGATGTGACAAATTATGAAGTCTCCATTGAAAGTGAGAAACAGTAATCGCCTGAGGTGTTGATAGGAAGCACTTAGTCACTTGTTTATAGTCCTTCTCAAACAAACTATTACTTTTTTTATTTGTATGAACTCACCAAGTATTCTTTTTTCCCATCTTTGTTTTAAAATTCTGATTCTTAACTTGCTCATAACACTCTTTTGATGTTGATCTCTTCCTTTTTCTCTGATAATAAACTCGATCTGACAATGCAGATCTATTCCTTTTCGATAAAGATATTTACCATCTGCTGAGAGGGAGATAACAGTAGAAAATGATGAACAGGTAAGCTGGATCCCATAATAGATTGCGGAAGTTGTCATGTATAATTTTTGAATATACACTCATGTCCCTCCAAGAATGAGACATCAGTACAAGAAGACACAACAAGCATAAAGTTGCACATACGACGAAATGAAAAGCTCTATTGTGCTTATCCATCAAGTCCCACACTTCAATCATTTCGTTGGAATGATACTCCATAGTTATTCGTACGAAGAAGATACAAACAATATGAGCCAACAACATGGATATCATTCTACTGAAAATTATCAGTCATGGTCTTGTTTGCCAAATAATCCGCTATCGATATATATGAACTATTTTAAACTCTACGGCTGAAGACTTCCAATTCCATATATCCTGCAAAAAAGGAAATGCTTAGACTTTTGACTTTGAAAGGCTTCAATATAGTGAATAACAATGATTGAATCACCTTCTAAGAAATATGGGTGACATGAAACTTAGTTACAACAACATACATACGTAGCCAGGCAGCAATTATTTTGGCAAAAGGGACAGACATATTAAATAATTTTTCTCTCTAGTTTGTAAGAAACAAGCTGAATGGTCTATGAGAATATTAGTAGCTGAGGCCTGATTAGATACAAGAGAATTATTAAAATTTATCTTAATATACCCATAAAGATAGGGGTAGCCAACAGACCGATAAAAATCTGCTCTGAAGAGTAGAGTTGGAGTTAACACCACCCTAGTGCCTAAGCGGGTGTCAAGATAAAATATTAGTAAAAATTATGGCTCTACGAGAGATTTGGACTAAGGTCGAAAATGTGTGATTGAAAATCCACTCATTTCTCTCCTACCAGATAGCCCAAGTAATACGAGCTACAAGAAATTTCAATCTTTATTAAAATTAGAATTTTTCATATAATCAAACAAGCCTACCAACGAACCAAATATATAGGATTTTTGATGCATATGATAAATATAATACCAGCATTGATATGCAAAGGAATATGTGGTAAAAATATGATCACGATCTTCAATAAAATTAGGGCAAATATCACAAGACTGTCTGTTAGAAGGAATAACATTGCAATGAGCATGGTACTATTTTGTTGGCAATCTTTTTAGATTAATTGCTACCAAAAGCACCGAACTCGAGGCGGGAGAGAGAGTTCCTAGATCAAATTAATAAATGAGCATGTTAACGCAAAGTAGGCTCTATAGTTGAAGAAGGCATATCTTTAAGGGGCACACGAGGAAGCTTAGATGGGCCACAGACTAAAATATCCTCATCTGTTGAAAAAGAGAGAGGGATTACAAGGATTTGATGCAAAAGGTCAGTTAAAAATAATAGGGTCAAACTGTCAAGTATTCACTATTGAGAATTATTAATATAATCAAAAATAATAGACTGTGAAACATCCAAATCTATATTTATCAAAGTAGACCACCATTACAACAGGCAAGTGGAAATCCAGGGGTCACAATAAAGATTTATATGATTGTCCGACCCACCATATATTGAAAAGAGAACCGGATATTTAACCCACTATGCAAAATTTTTTCCACATGATTGAACTGTGCCTTCGAATAGTAGTCATTGCAATACGTTGCTTTTAACTTGTTTGTCAATTAAGCATACATGTTAATGTAGGAGATCCAGCTAAGATTTGGCTTTATAGTCCTTCTTCACTGTTTGTTCCCTTGTAGAACTATGAAATATTTACTGTGCTCTCTTTGTTCTTTGAAAGGAGAGTGGAAGCCCAGAAGCTGCTAAAGGAATCACTCCACACTTTGGATGCTTATCTACCCTGAGTTCTATCACCTATCTTAATTTAAAGAATTCTATCCTTTGTGCCAATATGAATCTATATAGTTTTGTTGGTTACCTTAGGAATGGTGTCCCAGTTTGCTTAGTGACTCCTAAGCAATCTGACTAGTAAACATGAATCAATGGAAGCAGATGTCTGGTTGGTTTTTTTCATTTATGACAATTAAAACTTACCTACCGGCAGTTTTGAATTGCCAATTGCCAGCTATTGGACTAAGCTCATCAAATGATAGATTCGATCCTAAATTAATTGTATTCTTAGACCTCATCGCTCTGGGATGTTCGGAGTGCATGTATACTGGATGCAGCCATTCAATGTGTGATTTCAGGACATGAGAGGGATTTGCATGAAACATGGATAAATACATGCTGTTACAAGAGATCCAGGTTCGAGTTCTGCCTTCACCACAATTCATGATCTTGGTGAATTATTGATGGACATTAGGATATCGACCATCCTTAGCAAAATGAAACAATATGAGAAGAAGTAAAGTGCAGTACTCTAGCAGATCTTTAATCAATCTATTCCAATGACAAAATCACAACTAAGATCCAATCAACTGCATGCCTATTTTTCATTTATTTTTGGACTAGATATGCCCGAAGGCATTCATCGCATCTAGAGATGAAGTATAAACTTCTCTTCTGTTCTAACCTATTTTACATTTCTTCGGGCTCCAATCTCCGCAGATATATGGCCACAAAAATAGTTGGGAATGTTAACCATGAAACAGGTCGTCAGAACACCGGTTATAACCGTTTTATTTTGACAATTGTTTACATAATATGAGAGCAGTTACCAACATGGAGATGCACAACAGTTGTATCATGGATGATCCATAAGATACCTAATCGATGGTTTGCAAGTGTTGCAAAGACATTAAGTTTTCTAAATGTAGGCAAATCTTTGTAGCTGTCTATGGCCTCGAGGGCTGGCTGGTCATACAAAAAGTGCCTCATGCTTTAATTGGCAGGTTGGTATCTTCAAGAACGATGCCGGTTATTTGCTGAAAAGATCTTAGTAATTATGCATATCAAAAAATTCAAATAATATTTTTGGTTAGTTTTTGGATAAGATTTTAAGTTGTTACAAATGGTATCAGATTCGATTCAGTCCTTAGTCTATGTGGACTAAAGAATACCACAATATAAGTTTAATGGGACTGACCATAAATCAATTGTGGTGTTTATGAATGGATGCATGGATTTGGACTCCTAGCTTGACAAAAATATCAGGATTTAAATAGGGAGAGTATGTGAAGATCTATGCAGATGTGTATTTAGTTTCATGTCGGTTATTCGCTAGAAAGATTTGGAATACTTATATAAGATCAAAAAATCTAAATAATATTTTCAACTAATTTATTTGGATGAAGCCTTGAATTGTCACAGTGTTATTTGAAAGGATTGATGCTGTTTGAAAGGGTTGGTATAGAATTTAGGAGATTAAATAAACCATCTCCGCCGTATAATCTTTATGTGTGACCCACAATTGGACTACTGTATTGTGAGTCACATATTATGCTTTAGAAATATTAATAATTTAAATTCAATTATCATCTTGCATTGAACAAATCTAGCGGATGAACGTTTTCAATTTTTTTAGTAGAAGAACAAAAATTTAACTAATAAAAGGATGCATGTAAACAACACATGGTTGTATCAATTGTCAATATCAAGACTTCGGTAACAAAATTATTCCATTATAGTGCACCTCACCGAAATTTATGTTGATTATTATAACAGTTACAAAAGCTGCTGTATGCCCTGTCGTGAGCAATTTTGAATAATTTAATATCAAAATAAAATATTATAATAGCTACCATAATGTTATTATAACAAAAATCTATTGAAAAATAATAGTGCTTGTTTCTGGATAACAAAAGTATTTTTTTTTTTTTGCATGCGGTGCAAATTTTTAAGAAAAAAAATTAAGAATCTAGTTGTATTTTGAGGAGGCTAGGTAAAATTAGCAACTGTTGCATCCTCTGTAAGTGCTTTGAGATTACTGCTATGGCTCTCGTCTCATGCGATCACCGATGATTTGTCGGACCGTAATGTGCATCAGAGCTGAAAGAGATGACGAACAACTTATGACGGAACCGCCCAAAGTCTTGAAGGCGGGAGACATGCCGAAAGTGAGCTGGAGGGGGATGGTGCAAGAGCGCATCATTTGGATCTCGCTAGAGCCATCACCGGAGGAGATAGATGAGCTCATCAAGTGGTTCCCAGAGGTGGTCAAGCTCTCGAAGAAGATTCTGAGAGAGGATTTAGAGTGCTACGCGGCCTTGACGGTGGTGACAAGGAGCCTTGGCCAGAGGGTGGTGGCGGAAGTGGTGGCTAGAGACTTTCGGCTGCAGATGAGGCTAAAATGGAAGGTGGTGGAGTACAAGCTCGAGAAGGGCTTCTTGTTCTTTCGCTTTAAGGAGGCCGAGGAGAGGGACCTAATCCTCCATCGGCCATGAGTTGTAGTCGGGCAGATGTTGGTGATGGAGCCATGGAGGTCGGATTTTTTTCGATGGAGGGAACTATAGGATCGACCCTACTATGGGTCCGACTGCCGCAGGTCCTGATGGCGTTCTGGGGAGAGGCCGCAATTAAAAAGTGCTCCACCTGGCCGAGGAGCTATCTTCGGTGGATGAGTGCATGGTGGAGCGAAGCCGGCCGAGTTATACTTGAGCATGCATGAAGGTGGATCTCTCCCGACCGTTGATACGAGTAGTGCTAATCAAGGGTTCGGACAACCCTTCTAGCAGAGGTTTGTCTATGAGAACCTTGATGGCCTCTACCTCCGATGTGGCCATATCCATTGGCTGGAGGAGGCGTGCCTAGTCGGAAGGAGAGATGGTGTCTCGACGGTTGGCTTGGGCTCAGGAATGGCATCTGGTTTGAAGGGGAGGACATGGGGGTGGCTTCGGAGGGGCCACATTTGGGGCCATGGCTGGTGGCCGTCCATGGTCACAGCCTAGGCTGGAAACACCAGGGGTTTGAGGAGAAAGAGGGCTAAGTCGACTCAACCCTTAGAGTCAGAGTCAAAGGCAAGTCAGCTCAGACCGAAGATGACTCATGTGGGCTCGAACTAGGTTGACTCGATGGCTAGATCTGATGGTTGGAGCAAGCCAGCCAAGATTGCATGGCGGTGATCTCCCATCAAATTCGGGCCCGATTCAATGATTGGATTGACACTAGGGGTGCCAAGATTAACGCGGGTGAAGTGCGGGCCTGGGCTTGGACGTGGACCAGCCTGCAAATCAGTTCAGGTTGCTGGCTGAGCCTGGGCATGGGTTGGCATTGGGCCGAGGCTCAGGTGTGGGCCTTTCAGAGGGCAAGCTAGTATCTTTGCTGGGGTGGGCTGAAGGAAACTGTAGGCGTTTCATGCATGCGTTTTAAAAATTTTGGCAGAAGCATATCAAATTAAACTATTTAATCTTATTAGCATGTTATAGATCATATCTAAAACACCTAAACTAGGATCTATAACATGATATAATATGTATATATAAATCTGAAAATGAAAAATCAGCAAGCATGATCATATCATCACATGTAGTAAATCATGTCTATAATAAGTATGAGTTCAAAATCTATCACCTGAGCACGGATAGCTGATCTCTACAACTGAATCTCGTGGAACTAGGGTCCTACTGATTGCTAGCAGCCGCACAGAGTGTTCGGCCTCTAAGGATCATCCACTAGAAGTCCTGCGCTGATCGACCTTTCCTGGAGTGCTAGCTCGCGTGAAGACCTTGTAGACGACTGATCTGTACGTCCTCTTCTGATCACATGGACTCTTCCAGATGTGAGAAGAAGGCTTAGGAGGAGGCAAGGTGGTGGAATAAGAAGATTAGAAGACTCTCTCAACTCTCCTTTTCTCTTCCCTCAAAACCCTAGTCGGAACCCTAGGGTACCCACCTAAAACCTCATGCCCAAGAGGAATCAGATATCCTCTGTTTCATGCACAGAAGGCCCACCCCTCTCACTGATTTCTGCCCCACACTCTGATTATTTTCACAGTAATTCACGTATGTTTTGTCGCACAAAACAAATCCCTTCTTAAGGGTGGCATGGGGATTAGATAGGATAAGATAATCATTAGGTAGTTTAGTTTAAATTCAAACCAACTTTGAATTCAAAGCTTAACCAACCAATCTATTGGGATTTTATGGTGCCCTTATAGTCTTAAAGGTGACCACAGATGGAGCTAGATGGATAGTCTCTGGATTTACTAGGATAGGAGTGATCCTAGGGTGGAGATGGTGTATGGTTTCCATAGACTCGAGGTTCTGACAACGAGGACTTCGAGAGGCTTGGTTGGAGCTTTGGAGATCTAGGGACATGAGGTGGAACAAGAAACCAAGGAAGGGATGAAGATTGTAGAAATGAAGCAGCTTCAGCAAAGGAGTCAACTCGATTCTGAGATGAGTCGACTTGGTTCCAGTCGAGTCGACTCGGTCTTAGTTGGAGTCAACTCGATCTCAGAGGATCGATAGAATAGAGAGCACTTTTGGCACGATATGCTGCTGGCACAGTGTCGGGCCGACTCAAGATTTGGTCGAGCCGACTAGAGTGCAGTCAAGTCGACTCGAGCTTTGATCGAGTCGACTCAACCTGGGAGAAAGATGTGCGGATTTTTATTTGGTCTAGGATTGGTCTTTGATCCTAGGATCTTGGGCTCGGATTTATGAGTTTCAAGGGTGGCTAACTCAAGGTTTTGGATTAGGAACAAGTCAAGGGATGAGAGCATGTGAGATATGGGCTCAGTGAGTGCTTTCATGTATTGGGTTTAGCCTGGAGAATTTTTTAGCTGAGATTTATTAGAGTTTGTGTGTAAGTCCTAGGGTATATAAACCCATGTATTGTAACTTAATACAGATAATGGAATACAATAGCTTTTCTCCCTCAATCTCTCTCTCCTTCTCTTGTTTATTGCACGCCAAAACCCTAACCGCCATCTTCAAGGAGGGATCCTTGCAGGTGCTCCTCTTTGGTGTATTGCTGGTGCATTCCTTAAATCATGTCTTGATTTTTGTCCGCACAACAATTGGTATCAGAGCCAGGAGGTAGCGTGGAGAAGGAAGAAGACGCCAGGAGTTGTTGAAGAGATCAGCGAGGTTCTTTGTCAGGTTTCTATCAAGATATTCTTCCTTCAATCAGATCGATGTTGTTTGTGATTGTGGTTTGAGACATCATGAGCAACCGGATGAAGATCGATTTGAAAATTTGATGGAATTTTTTTTTTGATGTAGAGAACTAGAGTGGAGGATCTGTTGATTCAGTAGGAGCTGGATCTGACTTTGAAGGAAAAGCTAGAGGGGATGATAGATCGGCCTTGGAGTTCTCTGGAGAAAAGGACCTATTCGCTGATTCGATGGTGCTTGGCTGATTCAGTATTGTACGGTGTATTGGAAGAGAAAAAATCCAAGGGATTATAGTGAAGGTTGCATACCCTGTACATGGGAAGGAATATGTGCAACAAACTCATGCTAAAGAAACAGCTCTATAGCCTTCGAATGGAAGAAGATGGAGATATACTAGGACATATTTAGCGATTTGACCAGTTGAATACCAATTTACTCAATTTAGGTGTGGCTCTGGAGGAGGAAGATAAGTCTCTGATGTTGCTATGCTCGCTATCCGAGAGTTTTGATCTGTTGGTGATGACTCTATTGTACGGAAAGGAGACACTGGTCTATAAGAAGATAGTGTCGGTCCTTCGAACAAATGAACGGAGGGAGCGGATGGTGAGAAGTAGTACGAGGGTTTCTCTGAATGCCATGATGGCCAGTGAGAGGTCCAAGAGGAGAAAGATAGATGCGAGGCAGCAGGAAGGTAAAAATCTCCAAAGGGTAACAAAGAGGTACAGTGCTATAGGTGCAAGAAAGTTAGGGCATCTGAGGAGAGATTATCCATAGAGGAAGGAAAAGGAGAAAGTTCAAGCCGGAGTCATTCAGTGCAGTGGCTAAAAGTGATGTATTAGATGATTTACTGATATTATCGACTGAACATAGGGAGGAGGCAGATCATTGGGTACTGGACTAGACTAGCTCTTATCACTGTATGCCTCACCGGACGTGGTTTACTTCTTACACACAGGTTGGTGAGGAGCAACAAGTGATACTTGGAGATGGGAGCTTTTGTGGTGTTGCAAGAATGAGTTCCGTCAAGCCGACGATGCTTAACGAGAGGGTGCGGATATTGACAGATGTACATCATGTCCTAGATCTCAGAAGGAGTGTAGTATCACTTGGGTACTTAGAGGAAAGGGCTGCACTTTCAGAAATAATTCAAGGATGTTGAATGTATCCAAGAATGATAGGATTATGATGAGAGGGAGGAGGCTGAAGAGTTGTTGTACCAGTTGGAGGGATCTGTTGTATCCAGAAAGGTCGAGGTGATTGCTTCAGTCATGAAAGACCAACTAGAGATCTAGTCGGTGCAGATTGGACAGTTGATGATATGCTTATTGGATCTACTAGCTGTGGGGTCACTAGATCACAGCGAGATGGAGCATAGAGGATTGGTGTGTCCACATGTGGAGGAGGAGCACTGGAGAGAGATTCCTTCACAGATGATGAGGAAGGTCATGGCCATGGCACGGGCTCTAGGCAAGAAGGTGCAGAGGGAGGTGGAGTCTCCCAGATGCTTGAGCAGTGGTGAGTGGGCACCAGGAGATGGCCTAGAGGTGTATGCATTAGAGTTTGATGCTACAGTGGTGACGGAAGATCGGGAACCTATGAGGAGGCTTCCACTAGTCAGGGCCATAGGAGGGTCGGAGGCAGGGGAGTGGAGCTACAGTCACTCCAGGAGTTTTCGATGTTGCGACAGAGCATGTCGCAGAAGCAGTGGTGGTCACAATCACTGGGATAGTGTTGATTAGAGCCACTGGGGCAACGACGGACAGCCATGGGCCGCGTTACTGAAACTGCGGTTGCTGGAGTCGCAGGTGGAGCAGTGGTGGTTAGAGCCATTGGAACAGTGATAGGTGGAGTCGCTGGGTGTTGTGACAGGTGGAGTCATCGTGGCAGCAGTGGATGCAACTGCTAGATCAGTAGTGGGCATAGCCATTGATGATAGGACCAACAGGAGAGGTATCTAGACATAGGACAAAATTTCAACCACAAGGGAGGTGGTGACGGTCTCCCAGACTGTTCCAGGGCTAAGATATACTGTGGTGGTGAGGAGGTCCGTATAGTTGACTTCACTTCGGCTAGGACGTGCAAAGGATTGAAGCTCGATAAAGAGCAGTGATCATCAAGACTTTGACGGCACCAAGGTGGAGATTGTTATGATTCTATGGTACCTCCATAGTCTTGAGGTGACCACAGATGGAGCTGGATCGATATGCTTCGAGTTCATTAAGACAGGAGTTTTTCTAGGGTGGAGACGGTATATGGTTTCTACGGCCTCGAGGTTCTGACGATGTAGACTTTGAGAGGCTTGGTTGGAGCTCTGGAGACCTGGGGACTTGAGGTGGAGCAAGAAACTAAGGGATAAAGACTACGGAGAAGAAGCAGCTTCAGCTAAGGAGCCGACTCGATTCCAATCGAGTCGACTCGGTCTCAGTTGGAGTCGACTCAATCTCAAAAGATCGACAGAACAGAGTGCTTCTAGCATGGTACGTTGCTGGCACGGTGTCAAGCCGACTCGAGATCTGGTCGAGCCGACTCGAGTGCAGTCGAGTCGACTCGAGCTCTGACCGAGTCGACTCGACCTAGGAGAAAAAAGATGCGCAGGTTTTCTATTCTGATCTAGGATTGGTCTTTGATCCTAAGGTCTTGGACTTGGGTTTATGAGTTCCAAGGGTGGCTAACTCAAGGGTTTGGACTGAAACAAGTCCCAAAGGATGAGAGCATGTGAGATATGGGCTCGGTGGGTGCTTTCATGTATTAGGTTTACCTAGGAAGTTTTTAGCTGGGACTTATTAGGGTTTGTGTGTAAGCCCTAGGGTATATAAACCCATATATTGTCACTTAATATAGAAAGTGGAATATAATAATTTTTTCTCTCAATCTCTCTCTCCTCTTATTTTTGCATGCCAAAATCCTAGCCGCCATCTTCAAGGAGGGATTCTTGCGGCTGCCCCTCTTTGGTGCATTGCTGGTGCATTCCTTAAACCACATCCGGATGTTCGTCCGCAATATAATCTCTTATCCAGAAGGAGTGTTGAGAAGTGGCGAGTTTTATTCTGGACTTGAGAAACTCCATGCAAATCAGAAGTTGCATGAATATAAGAATGGCGCAGAGATAAGGTGGTGCTAGCATTCAAATTCAAGTCCATTTGAACTTATTTCAATCTAATTTGATCCTAAACCCAATCAAATTAGGTTAGACCTAATTACATATTGGAACATAATCTAATTAGGCACTAAACCAATTCGATTAAATTCTAATTCAATTAGAAATTAATCAAGTCCAAGTTTTGATCAAATCAGGAATCAAACATTTTTAGCGGTTAGATCATCTCATAACTTAATCGGATCCAACCTAATTGAATCCAATTCAATTAGACTTGATCCAAATCTCATTGCTCAATCAAATTAAACTAATCAGTAATCTAATTTGCTAATTAATTTTTCTATAATTTACTAACATTTAACGAATTATTTCATCGTAATTTTTGCATAAGGTCAATCATCAAGCATATTGATGATTATATCCTCAAACGATTCTCAATCGTTGATCAGTCATTTGATCAAATAGAAATTTTTTTGAACGTGACCCCATAGGTTCGAACTTAAGCCGATAGCACAAGAATAAATTTTATACTAATCGAAGTGACCATCTAGCAATGATACTCGACGTCCGAATAGATCAAATGATTGCAAAGCAACATTTAAGAATCCTGACATATGGTTATCGTATAATTTATCTTTTTGACTCTCAATGCTTAGGATGACTTCAGAGTTAAACTGTTAACTCTTAATAAGTACATCCATAATGTGTTTCAATCTCATAAATCCTATGACTCCTCACAAGGACTATCCTGACTAAGGTTTTGCTGAATTGAAACATAATGTAGCACTATCTCCTTAAATCAAAAGTGATCAATCCCATCTTGACTCACGTATTGACTTTGCAAGTACTTGACTATATCCAGAAGGCTTTCATCACTGAATTAGAAATTCAGATAGTCCGACACCAAAGTACAGTGAATTATTTGCAAGTCACTGTGGTGATCTCAAATCTGAGGGACACTTATACCCATATTCTTCGCAAGCTACTCTTAACAGTAGAGTGCTCCATAGTTGGATCACTTTCAGTAAGACATACTCCTACATCTCACCTGCATGCCATACCGGTGTCTCCACACTTTTTGATTACGAGGATAACTAATGCATATGGCACACAATGACCATACTTGATAATCGCTATCGTCTTAATAATATCGCATCGTTTGGTCATGAACAAGTTTAAGGACTAAATGATAAATCCTCTTTTATCGATTAAAATAGTTCTAAGAACTTCATCATATAAGAGTTCATAATAGAAAGATGTACACAATATGATGAAAAAGTTAATAACTTTTATTAATAACCAATTAATATATAATTTACATACGATGAGCTCAATCATCAATAGATTGATGATTGGCTAGGACATAATTTCCAACAACTCTCATTTGGACTAAAGCCAATTGATACAGTATCGAATATCCATCTTCTACTTGTGATCATTGAACTGCTGGATACTGAGAGCTTTAGTGAATGGATTGATCAGATTCTTCTTTCTGTCGATCTTTTAAAACTCGACGTCACTTCGATCCACGATTTCTCAGATAAGATGGTAGTGGCACAAATATGCTTAGTACGTTGATGGAATTTCGATTCCTTCACTTGAGCAATGGCTCCAGTGCTATCACAGTGTTGTAAAATAGGATCATCAATGGAAGGTGCCACTTCGAGCTCGTTGATGAACTTTTACAATCATACGGCTTCTTTGGCAGCATCAGATGCTGCGATATATTCCATCTTACAAACTGAGTCGGTCATAGTTTGTTGCTTGAAACTTTTTCAGTAGACCGTCTTACCATTCAAGATAAAATATAATCTGACACACTCTTACTATCATCATGATCTGACTGAAAACTTGAATCAGTATATCCTACGAATTTCAAATCCGAATCTCCATAAATGAGCTACTGGTCCTTAGTATTTCTAAAATACTAAAGAATGATCTTTACGACCTTTCGATACTTCTCATCCAGATCAGACTAGTATCTACTCATTATCCCTCATAAGTATGCCATATCCGATCTCGTACATCTCATGACATACATAATAGATTTCACTACCAAGGCATATGAAATTCTACTCATACTCTCTCTCTTAAGGAGTTATCGGATAATTTTTTTTAGAGAGAGAAATTTCATAGTCTATCAGGAGATAGTCTTTCTTGAAATTCTCCATACTAAATCATTTCAATATAGTATCTATGTACATAGATTGAGACAATCCAAATAATCTCTTAGATCTATCTCTATAGATCTTCATCTCCAGAATGTAGGATGCTTCTCTCAAATTCTTCATGAAAACTGAGATGACAGTCAAACTTTTATATTCTGTAATGCAGGGATATCATTTTTGATTAAGAGAATGTCATCCACATGTAAAATAAAAAATATAATTACAGAATAATTTATCCATTTGTATATGCAAGGTTTTTCTCCGTTCCTAATGAAGCCATACATTTTGATTATCTTATTAAAATGTATGTTCCAACACCGAAATACTTGCTTCAATCCATAAATGGATCTCTAAAGTTTGCATACTTTAGACTCATCTGTAGATGTAAATTTTTTAGATTGTATCATATACACCTCTTCTTCTAGCTCTCTATTTTGGAAAATAATTTTGACATCTATTTGTCAGATTTTATAGTCAAAGTGTACCGTTATCGTCAGTATAATCCGAATAGATTTGAGCATTGCTACAGAAAAAAATATCTCATCATAGTCAATACCATAATGTTGACGTTATCTCTTGACAACCAAATGGACTTTATAGATCTCTACCTTTCTGTCGTGCCCCTTTTCCTTTTGAAAATCACTTACACCCTATAGATTTTATCCCTTTAGGTGGATCAACTAATATCCATATATCGTTGATCTTCATAGACTCCATTTCAGACTTTATGGCTTCAAACTATTTATCGGAGTCAGATCTCTACATGACATCTATGTAGGTGATTGGATGCTCGTTGTTCTCATCGAGTTCAACAGAATCACCGTCTTGGATCAAGAAACCATAGTTTTTGTCTGATTAATGCGGTACTCTATCGGATCTTCTCAAAGATGCCTCTACAATGGGCTCAGGATTTGATTTAATCAAATCTAGTTCAGTAAGTTCAGTTGTTGGTGTCAGTTTTTCTACCTATTGAACTTCATCAAGCTCAACCTTAGTGGCATTAGTTCCTATCTCAAAAATTTTTTTTTCAAAAAGACTACCCTAAGACTGACAAACATGTTTATTCATCAATAAGGTAAAATAATATCCCTTAGTTCTTTCGAATACCCAATAAAAGATATTTATCAGATATAGGTCTGAGTTTGTCTGTTTTTAAACGCTTGACATAAGCCAGACACTCCAAACTCTAAGGTGTGAGAGTACAGATTTATGCTCTGTCCATATATCATATGGTATTTTATTTATAGACTTACTCAGAACCTTATTAAGTATATAGCAGACCGACTTGAGTGCATATCTCCAAAAGAAGATCGGCATACTGATAAAATCCATCATGGATTGAGCCATGTCTAACATGGTTTGATTCCTCCTTTCAGATACTCTATTATGTTAAGGTGTCCCAAGAGGTGTCCATTGTGAGAG
Source organism: Elaeis oleifera (assembly GCA_000441515.1). Taxonomy (NCBI): domain Eukaryota; kingdom Viridiplantae; phylum Streptophyta; class Magnoliopsida; order Arecales; family Arecaceae; genus Elaeis; species Elaeis oleifera. The sequence goes on along the minus strand of KE504719.1, from coordinate 1,161,358 downwards.
AATCTCATTCTCTTCTAGATATGTCAAAAATTCACTGGAGGAGTATTCACCTCCTCGGTCAGACCGAAGAGTTTTAATATTCTTTTCAATTTATTTCTCAACCTCATTATGAAATCGTTTGAATATTTCAAATGATTCAGACTTATGTGACATAAGATAGATATACCCATACCTAGATAGATCGTCAGTGAACGTAATGAAGTAGTAATACCTACCTCTGATATTTGTGTTCATGAGTCCACATACATCAGTATGTACGAGACTTAGAACTTTACTGGCTTATTCATCTTTCTAGCAAAAGGTGACTTAGTGATCTTTTCAAGAAGATGAGAATCATAGATTGGCAATGATTCACAATCATTGACTTCGAGGATTTTCTCTTGAGTCAACCTGTTTATCCTGTTCTTGTTAATATGACCTAACCTACAATATTAAAGATAGGCATCCATGATAATATCTAACCTAAGATGTTTATTTGATGTGTACATTATACTACTAGATCGTAATAAAATGTAAATGTCATTGTTCATTTATCCATTCATCACAGTAATACTATTCATAATGATATCACAACGATTATTCTTTATTAAATTTATATCCGTTCATGGTCAAAAGGCCTATAAAATTATATTCAATAAAAATTAAGATAATAGTTATAATCACTCAAGATAATTATATAAGAATTGAAAATAAGCTTGATAATTTCTAAAACTAGAACTGAAACTAATCTTCGATCTCCAACATTCAGAAATCTCTCAACATCTCCAAATCTTCTACTGATCTGAAGTCTCTATAACGAATTGTAAATATTAATAGGACTACCAATATCTAATACCCAGATCATAGTATCACAAATAAAGAAGTTGCAAGGTGTTATCATATAATTACCTTGACCAGCAACTGATTGCTTCTTTTTTTATTTGGCCTGTTTGGATCAAGAGAGACAATATACTGAGGATAATTTCTCTTCCAGTAATCCAGCTTCTTATAATAGAAGTACTCTGTTTGACTTTAATCAGACTTGGACTTCTTAATCTGATCGGGATTAGACGTTCCATCATGCTGCACCTTATTTTATTTTTTTCTTTCTTAAAGGACGACACCCACCGAAGAAGATCCTCCCACTAAACTCATCAGCTCTTTGTGGAGCTAGTGATCCTTCTCAAAAGTCTGCAGTAACCCCAACAAACCATGATAGTTAACTGCAGGCTTTGTCATTCTATAATAACTAAGAAATGACAGGTAGGACTTGGGCAGAGAGTTCAGTATCGCATCTTTCTCAAGCTGCTCATGTAAGAAAAATTGAGCTTGCTCAAACGCTAGATTAGTTTGATCATGTACAATACATGATCGGTGACCGACGTCCCCTCCTCATTCGTGCATTGAAGACGGCACAGCTAGTCTTGTGCCTTTCAATATCATTGGAAGTACCAAAGGATTCATTCAACACTTATAACATCTCCTCTAGCTGAGCATCCTCGAACTTACAGTTGAATTCACCATTCATGGCTGTCCGCATGATGCAACGTACCATGATACAGTCATTAAGCCATTTCTAGTAAGTATCTTGGATCGCACCACATGCATTGGGGCAGGCTCCTCAGGTGTTGGATCTATAAGCACATACAAGATCCGCTTGTGCTCTAGAACTATCTTCAGCTTTCGATACCAGCTATCGAAATTGGATCCTGTCAGTTTATCACTGTCCAATAGTGATAGGAGTGATAAAGTAGTAGCCATAACTGAAAGAAAATAAAAGCCTAATTAGTATATGAATTATTAAAGCCTAAAAATTTGAACTTTAGTTTAAAAGTTCTTCCATTATTTTATACGAATTAGTAGCCTCTACCTTCAATTCGAAGAAGTACATTAATATCTTAGCAGATACTAGAATCCACATAGACTGCACATGAGCTCGAGTTTGCTTGGCCAACTCATGTACATCTATGGATAGATTTTAATCAATTATTTCTTAAATAATTTTAGTAATTAGTTTACTTTGGGCATCTCTTTAGTAGGCATTTATGTCTCCATTGAAAATTCTAGTTAGGTCCAACTATTAACATGACCATACTTAGTGCATCTAACTAATGAATAATTAGGTCCAAATTTGCTTGGCCAATCTGACCATCCATCAGAGGGATACGACTGAGTTATCATATAATGAATGATAATTTCAATAGTGGATAAGCACCAGACGTTTGCACCTTCAATAATTATCAGACTAATGGATCCATTATCATCCACCTTAATGGGAGGCCATGATCTAGTTATCATCATAATTATTTTATTTTAGAGATCTAATAATGTAAAAATTAATTAATATATTTTAGAAGATAGAGAAGAGATCAACCAGTAGTTAATAATCTTTCCACTGACTTCACCAAGTCAGTGAATTAGACTAGAGACAAGCTGATCGAAAGGCATCTAAATCAGTCATACTGATTAACCTATGTAGCATGGGTTAGCTTGAATCAATGAGCAACCTAATCAAAAGCTGATTAACCATATTGTCCAAGTAACTGAGATCGATGGAGGGTCTGCCAAAGCTTGCCTTAAACACCATCGAAATGGTCAGATAAGCAGGCTGTCAATTAAAATCATTAGTTAAGATGCCATACTTATTTTAGATATTAATTGATTTATCAGTTCTGATTTGATCTGCTAAAAGATTTGGGCTTGACTACTGAGCCACGATCAGATCCATTTGGTCTAATCAAAGACATGGACTTGACCAACTACAACTATTATATTTGATATAAAAAAATTTTAATTTAATCTAATTTAACTTTTAGTTAAATTTAATCAATATCTCTAATTAGTCTATTAACTCTTTGATTCTAATCTTAGGTCTAATCTAATTAAAAGAGGCCTGATCCAAGCTAACCCATTACCCCATATTTTATACAAATATCATTAGATCTTAAATTCATAATTCTAGATCTAAATGTTCATCTCTTAATTCTCAATTAAGTGTAGTATTAACATAGATTAAGGTTATTAATTGAAAATATTTTAATTATAAATAATTTATAAATTTTTATGCAAAATTTTTATTCATAAATGTGAGTCGACTCATCACAGTGAGTCGACTCATTCTCAAACGGAGTCGACCCCTTGTGACAAATAAAAGCATCAATTTCAGCCTGCAGAGATTGAGTCGACTTATCTGAAAAATAAGTTGGCTCAACCAGACTTAGAGTCAACTCCAATCAAGGATGAGTCGACTCTCCAGGGACTGAAGTTGACTCGAACAGAGGATGAGTCGACTCCATAGGCATGCCTACAATAATTGCTGAGTTCAGATCAGAAAAATTTTAAATAAAAATAGAAATTAAATCATAAATTAATTTTAGATCCCATCTAAACTTATTTATGATTTATTTTCAATGATTAGATGTCATTTCTTTCTTACAAACAAAGTTTGCATCATATACAATAAATCCTAGGGTTTTCGGATCTAGGACTGTGTAGAAAAGTAAGTTCTCTTCCTTTCATGGTTCTTCTTCATGGGATATAATCATATTGTACCTCTACATACCATAAGAGAATCTTATCGAATGAGAAGTGAGGATCTTTAAACCTTACTTACTCTTATGATCGGACAGACCTGGTGACCAACCCAATCAAAGTACTTTACTACTCAAATATCTAATCTAATATAACATATGAGATTGATCAAATATCAGATCTAAATATAAAATCATTTATATCAAATCTAAATAATAATAAATTAGATTTAAAACTACATGCATATATATACATGTCATAACGAGCCTGGCTCTGATACCACTAAAGAAAATCGTAAGTGTTTCATGCATGCATTTTTAAAATTTTTGACGAAGGCATATCAGATTAAACTATTTAATCTTATTAGCATGCTATAGACTAGATCTGAAATACCTACACTAGGATCTATAATATGATATAATATGCATATATAAATCTGAAAATGAAAAATCAGCAAGCATAATCATATCATCGCATGTAGTAGATTATATCTACACCAAGTATAAGTTCAAAACCCATCACTTGAGCACGAGTAGCTGGTCTTCGCAACTGAATCTCACGAAACTGGGGTCCTACTAGTTGCTCGCAGCCACACAGAGTATCCGATCTTTATAGATTGTCTACTCGAAGTCCTGTGCTGATCGGCCTTCCCGGGAGTACTAGCTCGCGTGAAGACTTTATAGATGACTGATCTGTACGTCCTCTTCTGATCACCTGGACTCTTCTGGATGTGAGAAGAAGGCTTAGGAGGAGGCAAGGTGGTGGAATAAGAAGATGAGAAGACTCTCTCATCTCTCCTTATTCTCTTCCCTCAAAACCCTAGTCAGAACCTTAGGGTACCCACCCAGAACCTCACGTCTAAGAGGAATCAGATATCCTCTGTTTCATGCACAAAAGGCCCGCCCACTCACTGATTTCTACCCCACACTCTAATTATTTTCATGGTAATTCACCTATGTTTTGTCATGCAAAACAACCCTTCTTAAGGGTGGCGTGGGGATTAAATAGGATAAGATAATCACTGGGTAGTTTAGTTTAAATTCAAATCAACTTTGAATTCAAAGCTTAACCAACCAATCTCTTATCT
>KE504719.1:1103753-1146374 GCA_000441515.1 Elaeis oleifera | reverse complement strand
ATTAGATATCGAAATCTTTTAATATTGTAATTCGTTATTGGATCTATAGGTCAGTAGAAGATCTGAAGAAGGCGAAATTTTTAATGTTGGAGATAAAAGATCAGTTTTAGTTCTAGCATTAAGGATTATTAAGCTTGTATTCAAGTTCAATGTAATTATTCTTAGTGAATGTCACTTTTGTCCTTTCTTTTTATTGAACATTATTTCTATAGGCCTCTTGGCCATGTACAGTTATGAAATTTTAATAAAAAGAGATAATTTTAGTATTATTATGAATGGTGTTAATGTGATGAATGGACAGTTGAACAATAGAATTTATATTTTGTCACAACTTATTAGTATAATGTACACATCCAACAAATATCCTAGAATTAGTGATGTCTCCGATATCTATCTTTGACACTATAGGTTAGGTCATGTTAACAAAAACAGAATAAACTAGTTGACACAAGAGAAAATCCTCAAAATCAGTGATTGTGAATCACTTCCAACCTATAAGTCCTGTCTTCTTGAAAAATAGCTAAGTCACCTTTTATTGAAAAGGTAAGCGAGCCAATGAAGTTCTATGTCTGATACATACTGATGTATGTGGAGCGATGAACACTAGTGTCAGAGGTGGATATTATTATTTCATTATATTTACAAATGATCTAACGAGGTATGGGCATGTCTATTTAATGACACATAAGTCAGAATCGTTTGACATATTCAAATGATTCTATAATGAAGTAGAGAAACAAACTAGAAAGAGTATTAAAACTCTTCGATTTGATCGAGGAGGAGAATATCTCTCCAATGAGTTTCTGATATATTTAGAAGAGAATGGATTTCTCTCGCAATGGACTCCTCCTAGAACACCACAGCATAATGGTGTGTTGGAAAGGAGGAATCGAATCCTGTTGGACATAGTTCGGTCCATGATGGACTTTGCAAGTCTATCAATCTCCTTTTGGGGATATGCACTCGAGTCGGTTTATTATATTTTAAATAAAATTTTGAGTAAGTTCATAAGTAAAACACTACATGAAATGTGGACAGGGTGTAAGGTAGTACTCTCTCACCTTAGGGTTTGGGGATGTCTGATTTATGTCAAATATTTAAAAACTGACAAGCTTGGATCTAGGTCTGACAAGTGTCTATTTGTAGAGTACCCAAAAGAGACCAAGAGATATTACTTCTACTATGCTAATGAATAGAAGGTGTTTGTCAACAATAAGACAGTGTTTCTAAAAAAGAAGTTCTTTGGAGAAAGAACTAATGCCTTAATAATTGAACTTGATGAAGTTCGATTGATAAAAAACTGACACAATCTAGTAAACCCATAGAGTCAGACTTGATTAGATCAAATCCAAAAATTTGTTGGAGAAATATTTTTAGGGAGATCCGATAGAATACCACGTCAACCGGATAGATACTACGGTTTCTTGATCCGAAATGGTGATCCAGTTGAACTCGATGAGAATAATGAGGATCTGATCACCTATATGGATGTGATGCAGAGGTCTGACTTTGATAAATGGCTAAAAGCCATGAAATCCGAAATGGAGTCTATGAAGGTCAATGATATATGGACATTGGTTGATCCACCTGAAGGGATAAAATTCATAAGGTGTAAGTAGATCTTACAAAAAAAGAAGAACGTAGACTGAAAGGTGGAGACCTATAAAACCTGTCTGATTGTCAAGGATTACTATCAATATTATAATATTGACTATGACGAGATATTTTTTCCTGTGGCAATGCTTAAGTCCATTCAGATCATGCTTGCGATAGGAGCATATTTGGATCATGAAATCTGACAAATAGATGTGAAAATAATCTTCTTAAATGGAGAGCTGGAAGAAGAGGTGTATATGATACAACCTGAAGGTTTCATATCCACAGATGAGTTTAAGGTGTGCAATCTTCAAAGGTCCCTTTATGAACTTAAGCAGGCATCTCGAAGTTGGAATATGTATTTTGATAAAATGATCAGAACGTATAACTTCATTAAGAATGGAGAAGAACCCTGCATATACAAATATGTTAATAACTCTGTGATAGTATTCTTGTTTTATATGTGGATGATATTCTCTTAATCAAAAATGACATCCCTGTATTGGTTGTCATCACAGTTCTCCATGAGGAACTTAGGAGAAGCATCCTATATCCTTAGGATGAAGATCTATAGAGATAAATCTAAAAGGTTGGTAGGATTATCCCTGTCCACGTACATGATACTGTGTTGAAAAGGTTCAGCATGGAGAATTTCAAGAAAAGCTATCTTCCGATAGGCCAAAAAATTTTACTCTCGAAGAGTGATTGTCCGATAACTCCTCAAGAGAGAGAGCGTATAAGTAGAATTTTATATATTTCGGTATTGAAATCTATTATGTATGCCATGACATGTATGAAACTGGACGTGGCATACTCATTAGGAGTAGTGAGCAGATACCAATTCGATCCAGGTAAGAACCATTGGAAGGTCGTAAAGACCATCTTTAAGTATTTGAAAAATACTAAGGACTAGTGGCTTATCTATAGAGAATCCGACTTAAAATTTATGAAATTTACAGACTTTAATTTTAGTCGGATCATGATGACAGTAAGAGCATGTCGGGATATATTTATACCCTGAATGAAGAAGTAATCTGCTGGAAGAGATTCAAATAGCATACTGTGGCCGACTCTACTTGCAAGGCAGAATAAATCGCGGCATCCGATGCTGTGAAGAAAGCTGTGTGGTTATGAAAGTTTATCAACGAGCTCGGAGTGACAACCTCCATTGATGGCCCCATTTTGTTGTGCTGCGACAGCACTGGCACCATTGCTCAAGTGAAGGAACCGAAGTCACATCAACGGACCAAGCATATTCTGCGCCGCTACCACTTGATCCGAAAGATCATGGATCGAGGTGATGTCGAGCTTCAGAAGATTGATGAAAAGGAGAATCTGACCGACCCATTCACTAAGACCCTCGGTGTCAAGGAGTTCGAGCACTATAAATCAAAGATGGGTATACGATACTGTACCGATTGACTTTAGTTCAAGTGAGAGTTGTTGAAAATTATATCCCAAAGCTAATCATCAGTCTGTTGACAGTTGAGTTTATCATTATAATTGTATATGAATTATTAAATTAATAAATATTATTAATTTTTCATCACTATGTACATCTTATTTTGAACTCCGGTTATGCAGGGCTGGAACTGGGCCAGATTGGGTCGGGCCCTACCTAAGCCCGAGCCCGGCCCAAAATAATTTTTGGACTTTGGGTCGGGCTTAAGCCTGATTTTTTGGTAAAACACAGGCCCGAGCCCAGCTCGAGCCCAATCGGGCCCGTCCGCATCCAATTGCATTAAAAGATCGAAGAAGGAAAAAGTACATCGATCATCTCAGTCAAACCAGGAGAACCCCTACCCTAATTCCGAAAAGAAGAACTTCTAACCCTAGGGTTTGGAGAAAGAGCATTGGGGGAGGGGCATGGAGGCCGGTAGGGCTTCTTGGAGGTGGAGGTGGGGGAGGGGAGGTCGTAGAGGTCATTCATGAGGTCCCGGGCATTGATGACAGCGATGGATGAGACAGAGGCGGCGGCAAGTTGGTGATCGGGTCGTCTAGGTTTTTGAGGGAGCCGTAGGTGGTGGAGGTGAGGGAGATGAGATGGATAGACTAAAGAGGAGGGAGAGAGATGGAAACCTGGGGAGAAGCCGAGAAGAGGAGGTGGAGGAGCAGGAGGGGAAGGTGGTGCCGTCGGGGAGCACTATCCAACCTGCCTCCCTCGCAAGAGCGGCGGTGACCTCATTCATGTTCGTCCGTGTCCGAAAGTTGTAGTTCCTATGCCGTTGGAGTCCGGATAGGATCCTAGCAGGTGATCGCCCGTCGATGTCGCTCCCTAAGCTCCATCTTCTCCTTTCCTTCAGCCACGACTGCCTCATCACCCCCTTGCATCATCTCCTCCCCCGTTGCTGCTACTGTCGATTCTCCCCAAGAGCCAGGACCAAGTTGCTTGAAGTAGTGTGGAGGCCTGGGCCGAAATTTGAGCTGAGTTTCGAGCTCGGGCCCGAGCCGGGCTTGGGCCGGGCCAAAGGTCTGCCCGAGCCCGACCGAAAGCAAACAGGCCTATTTTTTGGGCCTGAGCCTGGCTTGAATATTTTTGAGCCAAGCCCAAAGCCCAGCCCGAAGCCAGCCCGGCCCGATGGGCCTCGGGTCGACTCGAGCCTACTTCTAACCTTACTGTTATGTGATGAAGTCTTTAGAATTATTTGATTTGACATAAGAGGATATATCGTTTTGTCCTTAAACCTTAAGTTTACAACCAAATGATATACTATTATTAAGACGATAGCTATATCAAGTTTAGGTTATTATATACCATGTACGTTAGGTTTCTTCTCAATCAAAGAGTATGGAGACACTAGTATGGCATGCAAGTGAGACGTAGGAGTATATCTCACTGAACATAACCTATTACTGAGCACTCTGTTGTCAATGAAGGATATGGGTATAAGTGTCTCTCCGACCTGAGATAACCACGGTGACTTGCGAGTACTTCACTATGCTTTGGTGCCGGATTGCCTGAATTTCTAATTCAGTAATAAAAAGTTCTGGGCACAGTCAAGTACTTACGAAGTCGATGTGTAAGTCAAGATGGAATTGATCCCTCCGAATAAGTAGGAGTTAATGTATCAGTATGTTTAAATTCAGTAAAATCTCAACCGGGTAATCCATGTGATGGATCTAAAAAATTGAAATACAATATGGATGATCATATTAGGATTGACAGTTAAACCCTAGGTCATCTTAAGTATTTGAGTCAAAGAGATGAATTATATGGTAACCATATGTCAATAGATTTTTGAATGATGCTTTACAATCTTTCGACCTATCCGGATGTCGGATATCATTGCTAGATGATCACTTTGATTGGTATAGAAAGATTGTTCTCATACCGTCGGAGTCCAGATAGGATCCTAGCAAATGATTGCCCGTTAATGCCGCTCCCTAAGCTCCATCTTCTCCTTTCCTTCAGCCACGACCGCCTCATCGCCCCCCTTGCATCATCTCCTCCCCCCGTTGCTGCTACCGCCGATTCTCCCCAGGAGCCAGGACCCAGTTGCTTGAAGTAGTGTGGAGGCCCGGGCCGAAATTTGGATCGAGTTTCGGGCTCGGGCCCGGGCCAAAGGTCTGCCCGAGATCGGCCCGAAAGCAAAACGGGCCTATTTTTTGGGCCCGAGCTCGGCTTGAATATTTTCGGGCCAAGCCCAAAGCCCGATTCGAAGCCAGCCCGACCCGATGGGCCTCAGATCGATCCGAGCCCACTTCCAACCCTACTGTTATGTGATGAAGTCCTTAGAACTATTTGATTTGATATAAGAGGATATATCATTTAGTCCCTAAACCTTAAGTTCACAACCAAATGATATACTATTATTAGGATGATAGCTATATCAAGTATAGGTTGTTGTATGCCATGTATATTAGGTTGTCCTCTCAATCAAAGAGTGTGGAGATACTGGCATGGCATGCAAGTGAGATGTAGGAGTACATCTCATTGAACAAAACCTATTGCTGAGCACTCTGTTGTCAAGAGTAGCTCATGAAGGATATGGTTATAAGTGTCCCTCCGACCTGAGATCACCATAATAACTTGCAAGTAATTCACTGTGCTTTGATGCCGGATTGCCTGAATTTCTGATTCAGTAATAAAAATTTTGGACACAGTCAAGTACTTGCGAAGTCGGTGTGTGAGTCAAAATGAAATTGATCCCTCCAAATAAGTAGGAGTTAATGTATCAGTATGTTTAAATTCAGTAAAACCTCAATTGGGATAATCCATGTGATGAATTTAAAAATTAAAATATAATATAGATGATCATATTAGGATTGACAGTTAAATTCTAGGTCACCTTAAGCATTTGGATCAAAGGGATGAATTATATGGTAACCATATGTCAATAGATTTTTGAATGATGCTTTGCAATCTTTCGACCTATCTGGACGTCGAGTATCATTGCTAAATGACCACTTTGATTGGTATAGAAAGATTATTTCTGTACTATCAGTTTAGATTCGAACCTATGGTGTCACACTCAAAAATAATTTCTGACTAATCATTTGGCTGATCAATGATTAAGAATCATTATAGGGTAAAACTGTCAATTCGATTGATAATTAATCATGTGCAAAAGTTACAATAAATCAATTCATTAATTGTGAGTGAATTGTAGGAGGATTGATTGGCAATGAGATTTTTAATTAGCTCAATTTAATTGAGCATTGAGATTTGGATCAAATCTAATTAAATTGGATTCAATTTGGTTTGATCCGATTAAGTTATGAGATAGCCTAATCGCTAAGGGTGTTCAATTCCTGATTTGATCAAGACTTGAGCTCGATTAATTTTTATCTGATTAAAATTTAATCGAAACTATTTACTATTTAATTAGATTAAATTTAGTGGTTTAATTGGGTCTAACCTAATTTGGTTGGATTAAGAATCTAATTGGATAAGAAATCAATTTCAAATTCAAACATTATCTTGTCCCTTGCACCTCCTTTCTCTGCGCCCTCTATTTCTTCATGCGAGAAATTTTTTGTGTGAATTTTTTCTCATGCCCAGAAGTAGTTCCACACCCAGATCTGATCCCTTTTAGATTAAGAATTGGTTGGTTCAAATTTGAGTTCAAGTGGATTTGAATTTGAATGAAAACCTAGAGTCCAAATTGAGTTGGACTCTTCTCTTCACGCCACCATCTTTCTCCATGCACAAAATATTTTTGTGTAAAATTTTTTATGCCATCTGATGCTGGTCGCCCACTATCTGAGTTTTTAAGATGAGGATAAAATTTGGTTCAAAGTTTAATTCAAATTTGATTTGAATTGATGATAAGAATCAACCAACGTTTGAATTTGAACCAAAACTATCTTATTTTATCCTTATCTTTCATGGGATGCCACCCTTAAGAAGAGATGAATTTTGGGTGACAAAAAGAGAGAAAATTGATGTGAGAAACCTCAGAGTTGGGGCATAAAAATCTGAGAGTGGGTCGGCTTTCGTGCGTGAGAAACAGAGGAAGTGATCTTCCTCTTGGGCGTGAGGTCTAGGATGGGTTCTAGGGTTTTGACTCTAGATTTTATGAGAGAAAAAATATAAGAGTGAGTCTTGTCCAATCTTTCACACCACCACCTTCTCATAAAGCTTTATCTTTTGATCTGGAAGAGTCCAAGTGATCCAAAGAAAGGAGCTTAGATCGGCCATCTAGAGCTTTCGACGTGAGCTAGTACTCCCAAAAAGGATGATTCGATCAGGATTTCGAGTGAACGATCTGTAGAGACTGGATGATCAGTGCGGCTGATCGACATCAACGGGAGCTTCGTACTATATCTACCAGCTGTGGAGATCATCGATCCACGATAAGGTAATGAGTTCTGAACTCAATCGATGTGATCTAAAAGTTAGATCTGATTCAGGGTATCGATGTGATTGATACAGTTTTTTATTTACATCAGATTTTATATATATAATTTTATATCATAAATCCTTTATGATAGTTTAGATTTGATCTAAAGCATGTATAGAAGATTAAAATATTTAATTTTTATTTTTTACTGTAAATTTAAAATATATGCTTTGAACTACCCATTTTTTCTTCACATTTTGTGTGCTAATGCTCCATCTCTGGTGTTGAGGTCAGCGGTTCAAAGGTCGGAGCTAGAGCCATACTAGCTTGCCCCTAGGGCTCAGCCACTTTCGCACTCTCTCTTTACAGATGACTGCTTTCTTATTGGCTGGATCTTGATCTAAAATGCGAGATACTTTGCACTCATTATTGAGGTCTACTGTCGGACCTCTGGCCAGCTTGTCAATCCATAGAAGTCCATGGTCATCTTCAGCCTCGGGATGAAGATCTAAGTGAAGCAAATGATTTGGGATAGACTAGGGATCCAGAAGCAAATTGGAGCCCTGATTTATCTGGGTGTTCCTATCATGGGGAGGCGACTTTGGAGGGTCGATTGTAGACCTATAGAGTAGCAGGTTCAAGATCATCTTGAAGGATGGCAAGCCAACACTCTCTTCATGATGAACAAGACAACTCTTGTGAGATTGGTGCTTAGCTCCATTATGGAGTATCTCTTGGTGAATACGATTATGCTGAGCTTCTGCCTTAGGAGATTGGAGCAGTGGTTTCGGAACTTCCTATGGGGCTCTGGACATGATGGCCATAGGATCTACCTATTGTCTTGGAAGGCGGTTTGCTAGCCTATGAGGGATAGGAACCCTAAAATTCAATCTCTGTTGGTCAAGAGGGAGGCTATGACCGTCAGGCATGCTACTAGATTTCTTATCTAATCTGATTGCTCATGGAGCAGGATGATGAGGATCAGGTATGGGGCATGAAATCATAGATCCCGATCCGCAGTTGCTCTTTCATCTGAAAGGAGATTTGTACCTACGGTCTAGCAGCTCTAATCTAGATCAGATGGTTGATTAGGGATAGGACTTTGATTAATGTGGCTAGGATGCCTGGATTTCCAACCTACTTCTTTTTCATTGGCCGACCTATGTCAGCAGTGAGGTGGATGACAAGTAACATGTTTGTGACTTATTTACTACCAATGATAGGGGCTAGAGAGCTCATGATGTCATCTGATTCTTTGGTGATTTATTTACTAATCGGATCCTTGCTACACCGATTCTTATCCATCGCAGCCAGGATTTGAGGATGTGAAGCCGCTCTCATTGCCTTAAGATTCTCATGAGGGATCTATCCAAGATGTGCAGGCCGGTGATGAATTGGAGGATCGAGTCTTCTTAGATCTGGAGAGTGACTGCCCACCTAAGGATGAGGCTCTTTCTCTACAAGATTGCTTGAAACTGGCTTCCGACGTGCATGCTTCTCAGGGACAAGAGCATGGAGCTTCTGACTCTTTGTCCGATCTATAGGTTGGAGAATGAGTCGACGGAGCACACCATTCTGTGGTGTCCGAGGGCGAGACTGATTTGGAGGGGGTGGATGGCCAGCCTTGTGAGATGAGTAGTGGCCCTTGATTGAAGTCCTTCTTAGATGTGATTCATCATAGTATGGCTGAGAGGAGGATCTGTATCTGGAGGAGAAGATGGCTTACATTATTTATCAGGTTTGACTTTCTAAGAACAGCTTGATTTTTGAAGGTGAGGTGGTGTCTGCTCACCAGATGCTGGAGAAAGCCATCTACTTTGCTATGGAGTATTGCCATTTCGATGCTATCGGTCCATCCATTGACGCTCCCGATCTCTGAGACTCCAATGCTACCCCTTCAGTGGTCCAGAGGGTTATTTTCATATTCTGGAGGCCCTCACCCCTAGAGTTTTCAAGATGAATTTGATGGTAGTGTTAAAGATGATAAAGCAGTGTAGGCTATGTCATCCGAGACTCAGATGCCACATTACTAGCGGCGAGGGTTTTTATCTTATGGTGATTTCTATCTCGAGAGCTGAGTTTCATGCTGCCTGAGCAGGCATTATTTTTGCCAGATAGGAGCTATGGGCACCGAGGATTTTCATATAGAGAGATTTTGCCACCATTATTAGATGGATCCGGGACAATATGAAGCAGCTGGAGGCCTATCTGCTTCTTCATGATATCTAGATTGCTCTTCACCTTTCAATCGTAGTGCATGTTTGGTATATTTTTCGAGAGACAAACAACGCGACAGATTGGATCACGTCTTATGTTGCGGAGCACTTTAGAGATTGGACCTAGGACAATGTGAGTCATGCCTACCAGCGTTGCAGGATCTTTTGTATTTTAACTTCATGAGCTGTGCTCACATCAGATTGGTGTGACCGTCTGCTTATATCAAAAAAGAAAAACTTAAATTCTAACTCAAAGTATTATTTATTAAAAATCAAATAAAGGTCGTGATAACATCATTTAACGTATGATAGCATGCAACGTTTATCTGAACATTATATAACATGATCTAAAAATACTAATTATTTAAGAATTTGGATGTGGATAAGTAGAAAATGCTGTCATAGGATCAACATTGATGACCTCGATAAGATTTATTTCACGTAGACACCCATGGATTATTTGGACTTAAAGGAACCTTTGGAGAGCCATGGCTTCCTAGTTTTAGCATCCTAGTATTGGTTGTGCACCTGATTTCCTAGGTTGAAACATCTATTATGAGGTCTCGCTGTTGCAAAACAGTCTCAAGGTCAAGCAACTAAGGATGGAAGGAGAGGAATTCACGCTTACGAGGAGGCCAATTAGACTAGGAATTGCCTGTGCAGGGCACACCATAGAGGAACATTCCTGCTGTTAGCTAATTATGTGCTACTTTAGTATATGTAACAAGATGTAGATTTATGTCAATAAATGGGTTAGTATATAAAAGTGTCAGCCTGATTCGGAAATAAAAGCACCAAGAATTAGACTTTTTGTTAACCAGTTTTTAGCATCTCTGTGATACAATATGTGGACACTATGTAGAGAGTGAAGACATGGTGGTCCTGTTCTCAATAATGTGCACCCCATATAGTGATCATGATGCGAATAAAAAAAAAAAATGGTAAAAGTATATTAAAATAGACAAAATGAATTGTCTCCATATGTAACATGCGGCTATCACTGTACTGGATCATCAGTGTCAGAGTTACTCCTTTTCCTTTACATAAGAAGAAAAGGAAAATTTTGATCATCATCTTATCTCACTTTAGCCTAAAAATAATACCACCAAACCAAGCCATATGGATCTCCTTAGTCTGAGTTGTAAAATCTTGATGATAGGAGCAAGGGTCCTCCACCAACTAAATTTATAGATTTTATAGTTTCTTTTATTTTGTGAATCTCTCGTCAAGTCAAGCATAATTGATCAAATTTTAAATAGATCCGGTCCAAAGCTTGATAAAAAATGAATATAGTTTAGGCTCGAGATCTGATCCATGATCAATTTCAAAATCAAAGAAATAATAATCATATATTTAAAATTATTTTTATTCCCATGGGACTCCTATCCCTTCTCCTTCGGAGGAGGTTTTTTTGGGTTTGAATCTTGAATTATTCAGCTTCAACGGGATTTAAAATCAAACAGATATAATCATAAATTATTCTAAAGTCAAGCAGATATAATCATAAATTTAGAAATTTCTCCTAGTTCTGATAGGAGTCCTACCCCTTCTTTTTTGGAGGAAATTTTGAGTTTGAATCTTGAATGATTCAGTTTTATCTTGAGCTGCTCTTACTTTTAGATAAACAAGGAATTTCAGAGGAAGTCCACAATCGTTATCTGAATGGTTTGCTAGCTGTGATGCATAGTCCACATCAAGGGGCAGTATTTGGAATCTCACTCAAGCATCTCTGGCTGATGCTTGCCACCCATTATAATTAAAGGGGCATCGCATTCCAAGGTCACATCCCAACTGTTCCTTCCGTTTGGAAAAATGTGTCATGTAGATAAGAAACGGAACATAAGAAACAAGGACATTGATAAGAAATAAAACGTAAGAGACCAGAAGGATAGGTAGGATGGGCCCCAGGTTCGTTCCATGATTCCATCCTTCGAGGCTACAACCCGCAGGAGCGGTGGAGCGCGGCGCCACCTCCGACCTCTCTCTCGCTCTCGTCCACAGCTTCTTGGCGCCTGACTCTGTGATCGAGCGTGCTCGACCGCCGTGTTGCTGCCAGCCACCAACACGTGTGGACGTGGAATTTTGGGGCCCCAACACTAACGTCCGTGTGACGCCTGAGGAGGAATCATGGTTGCATGGCTGCTACGTGGCATCATGGTTCACATATTTTTCCTTTCTGTTTGGCTTCCCTAAATTGGCAGAATAATCGCCACCATATTTCTGTGTGGGCACAAATTTTAAGAAAAATGTGGTCTCCCCCCCACTTTGAAATCTCTCCCCAAGAAAGTTACTGGCATCCAACTATCAGACCTGATATAAATGACATACATCACCTAGCCATCCCCATCATCAATCACAATCACTTATTTTTTAATTTTTTTAATAATAATATTTCGATACATGTTACAAAGACAAATAATTATAATTGATAAAATATATGATCATATGAAAAAAAATATGTAGAATATAATTTCTTTTATTTTATAATCTTTTTACTCGAAGTGCATTAGCTTGTTTTTTTTTTTTTCTTCATTTTTTTTACGAAAAATTTGAAGAAGCCATTATGTATGCTAATTTATCCGATGACGAGTTAAAAATTAGACAACTGGCTACAGCATTATACGTCATTCATCGATTCATCGATCATAGGTTCTTGGGATAATTGGTGTGGTATATAGAGATAGATGGTGTTCATGGGAATTTGTATGTCATTATAGATTGATTTCTACTTAGGATTGGTAGAATGAGTGGTGATTGGATAGACAATGTTAAGCATTTTGCTTGGAGATGCTAGCTTATGGCACGTGTGAGATTTCTTTCATTTTTTTCTTACTCCAAAAGAATCCAACCAATTGCTTCTGAGATGGTCATACATATATACAGGCGTTTAGCTGTTAATTCCTATCACAAAAGCATGTCTGAGAGCAAATATGAAAATGGTAAAAGGAAAGCCTTTCATTTTGAGTCATCATGATTCATGATTCATGGAATTATTGTCTATACTTTTGTGTGCACATGGATAATGGGGACCTATATCTAATTTGGTCATCACCTAAAACACCCTACTTGTTGGATATGATTAGACCAAGAGCCGAACACCCCACTTAAGTTTAAAATGGATCTAACCATTAAAACTCAACCCAAAAACTTAAGCTAATAGGTGGATGGGCTCATGAGTATACTTGGGACTATTCTGCAATACTAATAGTATTAGATCCCATGTACTTGATTAAATTCAATATAATTAATCTAACATATTAATCCCAATCTTAGAATTTAAACATAATATAAAATTGGCACATAAAAATGGTGCTTAGCCTTGAAAATAAGTATGATGGATCAAGGTTTGAATCAAACATCGAAATTTAGTTTAGCCAGGTAAAGGTAGGAAAATCAACTCCAATTTTAATAAAATTTTGGATGATGTGACATATAAATTTTTTATATTTTTAAGTTTATAAATTATATTATCAATATTGGGCATATATTTATTGGTTATCATAGATTTATAATGTCATCATAAGGGTAAAGGATCATAATTACTATGCCAAGCCCTTCACATATAATATTTTTTTTTTAAAGGAAAAAAAAAAAAGAGACTAAGGGTCAATCCTTAGTCACCTAAAAATTATTAAAAAATAAATATCTGCAAAGTAGGATGGGGAAGAATGTACAAAGAAAAGAGTTAGCAAAAAATGATCATAAAAAATACGTTGTTCAAGGACAAGATTTTTAGCCGACTCTTCTATATATGAAAAACTGAATCATGTGCACTTTCTATATCACAATCCAGCTCTTGTTGCATTATAGAAAGAATGTGATTTTGAATCAGATTTCTCTTTTGAGACAAGGGTTTTTAATTAGATTTCATGAAGGATTGTAGTTAATAAAGTGCACGAAGTACTCCATATCCGGAATAGAATGACTTGTCATTTTTTAGCTCTATTTGTATATATATAATAAATGTTCATATGCAATGAAAATGGTGATATTGCTGTTGATGATAATATTTTAAAAGTTAAATTAGAAATTCTTAAAACTAAGAAACTTAGAAAATTAAAGTGAAAATTTGATTCTCATAAACTTGCTTTTTAGTTGAAAATAATGATGTGATTCCATGGGAGAGGAGAAATTTTTTGTAATTTTAGTAAATGGTTAATGTTTGATTTTGGATCAATTTGCATGATATCCATGCAATGGTGAAAGAAAGATTCACTTTATTACTCTATGAAAAATTGAATAAGCCTCCCTACTAAAAAGAAAATTGGATAACCACCAAATGCATACTAAACATGCAAGTGACTTGCTCAATATGCATCCAAAGTATACAGTTCGTTTTGTACATTTTTAATGTAAATAGCAAATCAAGCAATAACCTAATCAGTGGCCCTTATGTATAAACTTATAATGCCAACCTTAGAAGCTGTGCTATTAGAACTTTATAAGGAGTGACATTGCAAACTTCCATTTACCTTGCTTGTTTGATTGATAAAAAAGAGTGCTCCCACTTGTTTGTTTACAAATCAAATCTAAATCAACAATTTAAGGTCCATAAGGAACATGACAATGAGGGAAAATTCAACTTTGAATGAAATTGATCTTGATCGGACCAAACTATATCTAAACCTCGACTTGGCCAAGGGCCAAATTCACATTCTCTTATTCAATTTTTTTTGGATAAGATCCGTTGAAGCAGGATGTCTTAATCATGTGCGTAATAGGAAAGCTTCAATCCCTGTCATGTGATGGTCTCTCATTTCAATGACCGTCTCTCATTTCAATGGACACTATCCTCCTATTCAAATCAAAAATAATTCTTTCTAGTTTCTACTCTCCAACTAAAATGATTTTATTTCTGTATTTTTTTTTTTACTTTTGTCCATCTCTTTTTATCCTTTGTTCAGAAGGACATTTATTGTGGGGATCTTTATAAATGTATAGTCCAACATCAATTAAGTACTTAATAGATTTTAGATCTTTATATAAGGTTAATAAATCTAAATAACATCTTTCAGATTTTTTTGAGATAAGATAAGGTAAAAAAACTGAAGATAAGCATAGCTTACCATGGATAGTCAATTCTTCCTCCGTGACTTGCCATTTTCTTTAAAAAAATAATAAAGGAAGTTTTATCCATTAATCCGCATTTTCGTGAATCTCCTAAAATGCCGTGTCAAAAATCCACAGTATCTCAAGCTCCATGTAAGTGTCTATATATATACGAAATATAAACTCACACCGGCCACCTTCCCTTCCAAAGCCTCCCAAAGCCTTCTCTTGGCGACACCACGCACCCGACGAAACGCGACGCCTCCCCTCGCATACCCGCCGGCGAAGCACGAACAAATCGGAAAACGGAAGACTCCCTTTTGATGACAGATAGGAGGAGCGGCGGAGCGACCGAGACCACCAGACGACAAGGCCGTGGCGGCGGCGGCGACGAGAGGGACCATGGCTAGGGCTCTGACCAGGAATCCTCTAATGGCGGCCGTCGGCCTCTGGGAGAGGCTGATAGCCGCACCTGTTCTCTCATCCTATTCCCCTTTGTGTACAAACTATGGCACCTCTGCCTACAAGAACGAGCAGCGCCACCAGGAGTACTCCACCGAAGCGGCCGTGGCCGAGGTGGAGGGGTTGCGGCCGCTGCCAGGCGGCGGTGGTGGCTGGGATTCGTGGGAGCGAAGGAGTATCTGGATTATAGGAGGGCCTTGTATGGAGAGATCACGCACAAGGCCGTCCTTGTGGACGCCGTTGGCACCCTCGTCGTCCCTTCTCAGCCGATGGCTCAGGTTTTCTCCGACTCTTTTTTTTCTCCCTCTAAAACAACTCATTCATCATCATTTAAGCTCCAAGGTGGATTTTTTAGGGTTTAAGTTGTTTTGTTACTTTTACGATCAGGTGTGATTCTTAAAGATTTTTTTTTGCTTTTTCAGAAATTTGTAGTTACATTGTTTTCTTCCCTCTGTTAAATATGTGTTCGATTCTAGAATTAGTAACAGATCAGGCAGGTGCATTTGTTTTTTGGATTGTTTGTGTTGTTCTTGTTTGTGTTGTTCTAGCGCTATGTAATCTTTTGGTTGCTTTAGATTTACAGGAATATTGGAGAGAAATATGGCGTCCAGTACTCAGAAAATGAGATATTGAGTCGGTACCGATGGGCCTATGAGCAGCCATGGGGCAGATCTCGTTTGAGGTCTGATTACCAAAACATTTATTCCTTTCCCCACTTTTTTGCTGTCATGATTTATGTTCCATAGTTCATGTGTAGGAAGACAATTGATTGCATTTTTAGCACTAAATATGTGACTTTGATGAATGTCACTTTTTTCCTAGTCAAGTAAGAAGTTGCTATTTATTATTTTGTTGTCATTGTAGAAATGGGTGGCATGTGTACAATGTAATTTATAATTTTAACCCTCAATTTTTATAGCAGGACGAAGTGGCAGGCTTGCTTTACTAAGACAAAATGGTCCTTCAATTTGCATTCAATGGTGCCTAATTATCTCCTTGATGTTAACCGATGTTTCCGCTTTCTCCAATTTAATAGCAGTTGAATGAGATCGAGACCTTAATTCCCTGACATGATTGTTTTTATTAATTTAGAATGTTGGAATTTACAAACATAATGATTTATGTGAGGAAGCTCTCAATTTTTTTCTTTTGACTTTTTCGTATAGAGAATTCTATGATGTGTAAAATAGTCAGGTGCTTAGATCAGAGAATCTCAAAGTTTTTAAGTGGCTGAAATTATCAAAATATTTCAGAATTTGAAGGCTATGGATTGGTTCAATCAAGAAGAAATATCGGGGAGTTTTAATATAGGAATCAAAATAAGACAAATATTTAATATTTTGCTTAAACTTTGTACAGATTTAACTATACCTGTATCAAAAAGGTGCAACATACAAGATATAAATTGTGCAACTGAAAATTTTGGTACTTATTTATATAATAAATGACAGGTTTGGTTAATCTTCGGTATGTAGTCGTGGCATGTTACCAGGACACTTCAGTTTCTGGGAGTTAGAGTATGGACACTCCTAGACATCACATGATACGACAAGACACTCTGTGATACTTGGAAACTTGATCGTTGTGCTTAAGTCAGCTAGAATTGTGAGCACTTGGCTTTGTGTTTTGGTGTGTCCTGTCAAGGATACCTCACTGCAATGGATGGCACTTGAATTCTTAACTTTCTTGGTATCAAACTATTTGTCGGAAGTCTTCAGATCGTACTGGTGAAGTGTCATTCCTATTTCTTCTTTTCTTTAGTGTTAATCGATGACTGAGTGCTATTCACTAGTCAATAAAATCTAGTTGTCATCATCATTCACATATTATTTTTCTTGCTTTTATAAATTGTATTATATGGACATGTCTTGATACAAGTGTCCTGTGTTGAGGTTTTTGGAGGTTATGATGTCAGACACTTGGGGACACTTGAAACCTGTGCCACTTGTATAGGTAACAGTGTGTAGTGAGCAGGGAAAAATTTTGATGATAGGTGTTGCTTTGTCTGAGTACTTTATAGTTATTTCCACAAGATATTTTAACTTGAATCTTAATGTTCATGTATGTTATATCTCACTGATATTTCCTTTCCTCCCATTTGTGGAGGATCTTTAATTGATGTTCAAAGGGACTCTTTGTCTGGTTACCAGTTACTCTCTGATCCTGTTTGAAAACCTTCTCGTACGAACTTTTAAATAATTATTTGCAAATCTGGATTTGGGAAAATAGGACAGATAATATGCCTATTTAGAAGCATGCATTTGATAGAGATTAGGGAATGAGAGAGCATGGATAAAATATACTATAATCAATAGCTTAATGGAATTCCCTTCCGATAATGCAAATCTGATATGGAACCAACTTTTCATTGGTTATGGCTGCTTTCTGATTATAGGATACTAAGCACCAATGCCACATCATTACTACTTTACTGTGTCTAGGTTCAAATGTAAGATTCAGCATTCATATAATTTATACCATCATACATTGTTTGTACTTCATCAATTCCTTAAATATGTGTGGTTGTCCGGTTATTATATTGCCTCATTAGGATTTTGATTCATTCATCTGTTTGTGTGTCCTAATCCCAGGTATGTGGCTGATGGGAGGCCCTTTTGGCAATTCATAGTTAGTTCTTCTACAGGGTGTTCAGATTTACAATACTTCGAAGAGCTGTATCAATACTATTCAACTGAAAAGGTGGGCTGAATCTTTTGTGGGAATCTCATTGTAGTATCCAAGTTTGCTGTCAAGTCAGGTCTTACATTTACTATTTGTTTGCTAGGCTTGGCATCTTTGCGATCCTGATGCAGAAAAGGTTTTCAAGCTTTTAGAAAGGCTGGAGTGAAAACAGCTATAGTCTCGAATTTTGACACCCGCTTACGGCCTCTGTTGCAAGCACTAAAGTGTGATCACTGGTTTGATGCAGTTGCGGTGTCAGCTGAGGTAAGCAGTCTTTTGGTTTCTTCCTTTTCCCTTCCTGTTAATAGGTATGTGGTGTGTATGGTCATTAATCACCTATAATTTTTTTCTTTTTTTGACTTAAAGAGTTCCAACTTGAGTTATGAAACCACCTTCAAAATTTTACATTTGTTCATTTGTATTAAGATGCTTTATAGAATTTAGATTGGTGAATCCCTGTTTATATTATCTTATATGCCACACAAATAAATCACAATAATATGCTCTTTTTAGTGTTCCTTTTTCATTTGATCCACTATTAAATGTTTGTCCTTGTCACTGCAAACTAACTAATTTTATTGGTGTTGATCTTATTCTTGACTTTCTCTAAGATTTTAGGAATGCTTTGCAACAGGTAGCAGCTGAGAAGCCCAACCCGACAATATTTTCAAGGCCTGTGAACTGTTGGGAGTAAAACCTGAGGAAGCAGTGCATGTAGGTGATGATCGCAGGAATGATATTTGGGGAGCTAGGGATGCAGGTTGCGATGCATGGCTTTGGGGCACCGATGTCCACTCTTTCAAGGAGGTATCTTACATACTCTTAATTGTCAACTCATGACCTAAATCCTTAGATATCATCAGATACGATGAAGGTACTCAAAAATATTGCTGCATAAATTATATGGCCCTTGTATCTGGATGCAACTATTATGATATAATGTGGATATCATTCAAAAGGCCACCACTGATCTTGACTATGACTACGACGGATCCAAACTCTTTGCAAGTTTCTGCCATGACTAAATTCATGTTGCAGGTTTCCGTGGAGATGTTTCTCATGATTTCAAAGTCCTTAATCAACTTAAATACCTTACAGGAGATAACTGCCTTGGTTTCTGTTTTGGAACCCCATTATTTCCTCTCTGATTTCTTTTACTTTTAGGGTTGCATGTCATGTTTGTGAGAATTTGGGGGACGTTCTTGGGCTTTTTAGCTTTAACCTGTTTTGGTGTGGTCTGATGGTTGAGCAGCTCAGTGCCGGCCTTGTTTCTTCTCCTTTTCTTTCCTCTTTCTTTTCTCTTCTTGTGATCATTGTATGTTCTTGAGTAATGCTAATACACTAGCAAAAGATTATTAGCCTTATTATATTAGTTTTGACTGGACAACAAGGTATCCAGCGGCACCGACGATCCGAGCTATTAGATGTGATTAACTGTTGCTAAGATGCTTACTGTCAGAATTGGAGACTCCTAGCCTCTATATCAAATGATTAAAATGGATATTTAAAATAAATAATGCGTATTTTGAGTACTTGATGCATAGGCTAGAAGTCTTCAAATCAATTGATTTTTTGATGGCAAATAGTTTAGAGATAGTAGAATATATCAAATATCTTGGATCAGACTCCTTTCATTTGGTTAGGACTGACATGACGGGCTAATATCCTGTTGCAAGTAAATTATCTATACTCCATAATCTTATTATCTTAATGAAATGATGGTGCTTCAACACCATATTTCTCAACTTAAAAAAAGAACAAAATGCCTTACTGTTTATTGCATGGCAAGTTGGTTTCACGCAATGGCATTATGGAATCTTATTCATGGGTTGTTTGTGCAGGTTGCTCAAAGAATTGGGGTCCAAGTTGGAGGAAGCATTCATGCTCATGCCACCAAGTAATTCAGTGTTCAGATCGTGTGTACAGGATATCATCTCTTCCCTGTCAGCTAGTTTCTGATTGTAGCTATATTAGATAAAATGGCAGAAAAAATAATAAGAAAGAAGGGAGATGTATCAGGACAATGCGATGTTGGTGAATTATCAGTTTCTTAAGTTGGAAATAATTTTGCGAACTTGGATATCCATCATAACTATGTATTGCCATATTTTGCTGTTGGGAATCATGTAACTTGAGCAAGGAATATGCAATAAGACAAAAAGAGAAGAGTGTGAGATATGTAACAAAAATGAAAATCTTCTCTCGAGGAAGTTATGTAACCTAGACTTGAGTGTGTTCGTGGAATTTTGAAATAGATTTGAATTGGCCTTTCTGATTTCTAAGATGCAGAGTAAATTAAGCCATCCTAATTATTCTATGATGAAGGTGAAGCATATATGCCTTTTCTCCTGCAATCCTCAGAATGGTTTTGTGTTTCAACTTAAATTGCTCATGCAATAATCCTGTTTCCTGACACCAGCACAATGTAAGTAGGAAAATGCTTGGTAGACTATTTTGCAACAAATCCCATGAAACAACTAATATGATTTGTATTTTTTATCAGCATGATATCAATTAGACCTATAGAAATAATTAAATATTATCCTTTATGAATTCAGTTGATGTTGTATTGATGAAAGAGATTGACATGTTTGTTGTTATATAGTATTTGCCCTATAAAGTGGTCTATTAGGATTGCTTAGATGTTAATTTCATGGGAATATTTCTCCCACTTGGCCCAACAGAGGTGGGTTTCACTGCTACATGTGGATGTGCTGTTTGGTCAAAGTTGACGCTGGACTCGCGCACCTATTTACCTGGGTTGTTGCTTCCCTTTGTTTCTGTAATTCTTGAGTTCATGAAGATTAGAAAATACCCTCATGTAATGCTAATAAAGATTGCACTGTTATTGATTAAATTCTTCAACCAGAATTTGATCAAATATTTAGGGGATCAGAGGAACATCAAGTAGGAACAAGTATTGAAACATTCAGACAGCTTGAAAATTTAATGCTGTGCTGTTACTACTCTCTCTTTTCTGTTCTGAAATGGAGTTTTACTGGAAAGGTTGATGCAAATTCTGTAGGAAACTTAGGCTAATTCAGCTAGATATATGTTCTTGCTGAACCTACTTGCAATGACGGCATGATTTGCTTAACCTACTTGCTTATACTCTTACTTCACATCCAAGGACGGCATGATTTGCGATAGCAAGAGAACAAATCGATGAGAGAAAAATTAATTTTATTTAAAGGATTTACCAAGGCACCAGCACTAGGGACACCCACCTCCCCCAACATCAGGGACAGACGCACTCCAGAACACTAGGCTGACTCCAAGATACTGCCGGCACTTTTCTCAAGCCTCCATGTATGTGTCATGGTCAAACACCATTTAAGAAATGGCCTTTATTAGGACTTTCATCAGGACTTGAATCTAGGAATTACTTGGCCTGAGTCAGTCTATTATAAAAAAACACTACATGTTCCCATCCGTAAAGAGTTTCAGGTGTGCTTCAACAAAACTATCAACTGAATATATAAAAAAATAGTCCTAGTAATGCTAGGATGACAAATAGTTACCGTCAACACAATTATCTATTCCCATATGAGTGTATTTAGCACTTAGCTTTGTAATTAGGGCCACTTTGTAGTCTAGAACCAATCTGAAAAATAACGTGGTACAATCTGATTGGAATTTGCAAGTTATTTGATTTAAGCTTAGATTGAAAAAAAAAGAAAAAAATGTGATACTTTTTAAAAATAGTCTCGCTATGGATCACTAAGCATCCTGATTCAAATCCAAAGCAATATGAATGAATCCAAAATTTATATACTATGTTTTCACATCTGTTTTAATATTTTTATGTAATTAAATCATTGATTTATGTTGGCTTCAAATTTTATGCGGTTGTCAGTCAAATTTAAGAACTAATCTATTGAGTTTTTATAATTTTATCGTGGTATCATGGATTCGATTTAACCAAAAGACTCATGGATCAAACCATATCATAAATCTGACTCGATCCAATCTGAATGCAAATGGATTCGACCTAGATTCAATTTTCGGACATGATTCAAGAATGAGTTGGACTTGAAGTTGGCCAATCATCAATCCAACCTAACCCTCTTGCAACTATCGCTCTCATGATTACCATCCTTTGAGTCTCAAACCATCTTTCTCCTGATGTTGCCATCCATTTACAACCATTTCAAACGGTGGCTCATCGTATTTGTTCAGGGATGTATCCATGAGGAAATCTTTATAAACTTATCATCACACAACGAGGCAGGGACAGGATCCGAAGGTGGTAAAGCAATTCTAGGAATCATAAGTCACAGGCCCACCATTATTGTAGGAAAGAAAATTCTTTGTCCATTGTCCTGGTGAAAAAAAATACATCACTCCACTAGATTAGACGATATAGTATTGTTGCGGCCAATCCCCTGCTACGTCTATCATCGATAAAGAGCACCTGCAAAATAAAGTCCACACTGATCGAAATTGTATCCGACGAGAACCCTCCAATGCTTAAGTTAGTGGAGAGTGGTGAATAGCAGACAAGAATTTTGAATGATAGAGTCTCAGCCCAGAATTACCTTACCAATATTGTTCATTTACCTCCCTTTTATAGGTGATTCAGATGTAACCGTTGAGCACGTGGTCTCGCTTTTTATGGCACTAAAGGACAATTACCCCGATTATCAGACTATAATCATGAAATTAATAGACTGTTTATGCCCACTAATGATCGTGATATGTAGTTGATAACCATTTATAACGGTTAGACACGTGGGTTCCGCACATTCCGATATTATGTAATCGTGAAATGGGTAGTTATACTCGTCACTAATTATGTTCCGATCATTATACACTTTCTGCGTTGGCAGTTTCAGATAAATCGACTATATATTGATAATAATAGTATGTCGGTAGTCGTGGAGATCCGAATAAGTATCGGTCGGTAACTCTGATATGCCGATGGTCATCGGTCGGAGCTTAACCAAATTATCGTGATTGTCCGTTGATGGCTGAGAATAGCTGACTGTCGGTCGGTCAACTGATTATTAGTCGGTATATTATATTTATGAGACCGATCTAGAGTCGGAATCAGGGGTCGGTTGAATCGTCCCAACAGTTGCCCCCTACTCTCAAGTCTAAGATAGTCTGACGTGCATGTTGTCACGTGGTCTATTACGTTGGATGAAGGGAGTTGTCACGTACTGTTTGCCCCGATTCGGCTGCTGGTATTAATGACTTTTTGAAATACGAGAGGTCTCCAGTTATTTTATCGTTTCGATAACTGTGAGATCATCATTGGGCCATCGTTTCGAAAAGATAATTCGACGCTCAGAAAATCCGGACGATTTGATTCTGACTAGTAGATCTTGACCACGTGTCCAGATGTCATTGGCTCTGTGCTATTCATGCGGATAATGGTGAGGTGGCGTGATCTGAGAATAGGTGTGTCGAATCGTCCGATCAATGGTCGGTCTTGATATAGCTATGTGTCGACATCCGAGAAGACCCTGATTTGAATGATTTCATCCAGATCGTTGAGGGGTCTTATATATACAAAATCGCTTTCATTTGGACTCTACTTTTGCATTTGTCGCTTTCCCCTACAACAGAAGGTTTTGCCAAAAGGTTTTGCCTAGTACTAGAAGCTTTCCGAGTTCTGTTCATCTTTGGCTCCAAGTCGAGTTCTTTTTCCTTCTCTTAGAATTTTTCTTCTCTTAGGATTTTTCTTCTTTTAGGATTTTCTTTCTTCTTTTTTTTTTAGTTTTCATCTTCAATGGCAAGCAAGAAGACTTCATCTTCTCGAGATAGTTGGTCGGAGAATCCAACCGATGAATCTCCTTCAGGTCCGGAGATAGAAGTTTCTTCTTTATCCAAGTCCAATGTTGAACGACTCCGAGAACAATACTATATTCCGGAGCAGTATCAATTTTTCGCTCCTGGTCCAAACGGTCAGGTGAACTCTTCTCCTCCGGACCAGATCGCATTTTATGTCGAGGACCTTCGGGCCGGTCTTCGAATTTCGATTCTGAAGTTCGTCCGGAATCTTCTTGATTATTATGGTCTCTATCTTGCTCAGCTGGCTCCTAACTCTATCCAACTGATCATTAGTTTTGCCTTGTTATGTCATCTTATTCCAACTGATCCTCATCCCTCTTTATTCGGGTTTCTTTGTTCTCCGCCCTCACCCTAAGGCCAAAGATTGGTCGTTTTTCAATCTGAGGAAGGATCTTTCTTTTATCTCCAACCTTCCATCATCCATTCATAGATGAAAGAATCAATTTTCTTTGCTTCTTCTTCATCTTCTTAGGATTTTCCTTCGTACTGGGGTGAACCGAGAACCGGCCCCAACAAGAATAGTCGGGTAGATTCTATCGATCGGAAAGACTTTCTCTGATTGAAAGATATGAAAGTTTCATCACAGCGAGAGCTGATGACCGAACATGCTCTTTAGGATGCCGGACTTAATTCGGTAACTTCTTTAGGTATAACATAGTCGTTTATTTCACTTTTCCTTCTATTTGTTTCTGAACTTTGTACTGATCTTTTCTTTTGATTGCAGCTATGCGGACAAGAGCACGAGTGTCAGCTAGCGACATCCATTTGCATGCTGCCAAGAAGAGGACAGCGACCGACGCTGGATCTTTCTGACCGTCGAGAAAGAGTCGGATTGATTCTCCATCGGTACCGGTAAGAAAATCTGATATTCTATCAGAGATAGAGCCGGTCCTAGCATTGTCGGCCCCGACAACGCTTCTTCCAATTGAAGCGCCGTCTATTGGAGTTAAGACGGCAAGAGATTAAGAAGCCACAAGAGAACCATTAGTGGCTCCATCAGTGGGAGTTCGGGCCGAATTAGTAGTCGTGGCTGAACCCGAACAATCTGCTGCTGCGCCAGTCGTTCCTCCAGCGGAGCGGTCTCGGGCACAATCAAGTACTGACTTTCTGATGGCCTCAAGCGTGCATCTGTCGATTGGAGATTGGGGGAAGGCGCCTGCTGTTTCTGTCGATGATGGGTTGTCTACGGGCCTCCCCATCTTGTTTGACATCAGAATCCCTGTCAATGAGTTGGCCTTGGCCAATCCAGCATTGGCCAAGCGGCTCATCGAGGCTGCACTTCTTCCGACAGATAGGGAGAATAGAAGAAATCAGATAGTGTCCGAAATATTTTATCTTTCTATCCGACGATGTTGGGTAATTTCTGACACTTCTCTCTCTCTCTCTTTAATCTGACTTGTCCTTCTTTCAGTTGGCACACGATATGTACGACTTAAAAAGTGGATATCGAAAATCATCGATCTTCATCGGATATGGATGGATAAGGTGGTGACCGTCACCATCGAAAAGATTGCTGCCATCGAACAACTTCAGACGGCAACTGAACGGGAGAAGAAGCTTCTGGAAGAAGTCTTCCGTATGACGACCGACCTACAATCCTCTAGAGCCGAACTTGAGTCACTCACTAGAACATCACATCTCTCGAATCTCAAATCAGGAGTAAGAAGCACTCCATCAGTCGACTCTGGAGAGAGAGAGATGGATGTATTGAAGAGCTGGAAGTAGAACGTGGAAGGCATCGGGCCATCATGGAAAAGCTGGCATTGACCAATGTTGAGTCGATCTCCGTGAAGGCTGAAGCTGAGTCGGTAAGAGATGCCTTGAGTCTGACTGTCGAGAACTTCAAGAATTCGAAAGAATTCAAGGAGGAGATTTTTGAGGACAGATTCGTCTCTTATTGTGTCAGATACGAGAACGGTCGAGATGCGATTGAAAAATTATATCCAGACTTGGACTTGAGCAGCATCGTTCCTCCTAATTTGAGAGAAGAGGCTGCTGAAGAGGGCATCGCACCGGCTAAAGAAGATGCATCGACTGCATCAAGGCCTGCTCCAACTACCGAAGCTGTGCCACAGCAAGGTGATGAAGAAAACGACTGGTGATCGATGTAACATTTTTTTTTTTGTAATAAGATAAATTTTGTAATCGGATTTTGGTCCAATTTTGTAACTTTTTCTTCAATGAATGAAAAGAAAATTTTTTAAATACAAACTCTTTTTGATATTTTTCTCTTTATACTTTCAATATTGTGGAATCATAGTCGGACAACTGATTATCCATCGGTGAATCGGATGTTCAGTAATAACTGTAGTAGAGTTTGTTGTTAGTCGAGTGTCGGTTGACATACCTTACCTTTGAGGTATTTGAATAGACAGTAATAAGCCGAATATCCTTCGACTGATCGTAGTCAAATCGATATGTCTAGATATTTGATAGATGGTAGTTAGTCGAATATCTTTCGACTGACTGTAGTCAAGTCGGTATATTTTCGATTCGATCGAGGTCGAATCGGCGTAATATTTTGTTTAGTTAAAATTAAGTCGGCATAAGTAGTCATTCGACTGGAGTCAGTTTTTACAGTGAAAAATCGAGATATAGTCGGTATATCGATTTTTATAGTAAAAAATCGAGATATAGTCAGTAAAAATTGATCAATTATTTATCGGTTTGATGTCATTTTGGGGATATAGTTGATCGAAGCTTTCATGATCCTGAATTCCAATGTTTCATTCTGAATATTGTACATATGAACAACTTTA
Source organism: Elaeis oleifera (assembly GCA_000441515.1). Lineage (NCBI taxonomy): Eukaryota > Viridiplantae > Streptophyta > Magnoliopsida > Arecales > Arecaceae > Elaeis > Elaeis oleifera. The sequence continues at coordinate 1,120,031 of KE504719.1, read as the reverse complement.
TTGAAAATACATCTTTAAATTATCGACATTCCAAGTCCGAGGGATAGTTGTTCCATCAAGAGTTTCTAACCGATATGCATCCGATCGAAGTGTCTCGATTATTCTATAGGATCCTTCTCAATTCGGAGATAATTTTTTCTGGTCCAGAGACTTTGAAACTTCTGCCTTTCTTAGGATCAGATCTCTTGGATGGAAGATCTTCGGTTTAACTTTTGCATTATAATGTTGGACTATTCTTTGCCGATATATTGCCATTCGAACTTGAGCTTGCTGTCGGACTTTCAGAAGTAAGTCTAGATCGGCTCTCTAACATTCTGAATCGCGCGGCTTATTATACTGTTCAACTCTTGCTGATGGTAATCCAATCTCAAGTAAAATTATCGCTTCCGTTCTATAGACCAGATTGAACGACGATTCTCCTGTTGGTATATGAGGAGTTGTCCGATATCCCATAAGATCAGATACAATTTTTCCACCCAGAGGCCTTTAGCTTCATTCAGTCTGGTCTTGAGATCATGTAGGATTGTTGGTTTGTCACTTCCACCTCACCATTGGATTGTGGATGGCTGACTGATGTGAGTTTGTGCGTAATATAAAATTTCGTACAGAACTCTTTGAAGTTCTGATTGTCGAATTGTCGGTCATTGTCAGTGATGATGGTGTGTGATAGATCGAATCTGCATATGATCGACTTCTGAATAAAGTCTTCCATCTTACTTCAGTGATTTGTGCCAAAGGTTCAGCTTCCATCCATTTGGTGAAATAATCAATGACAACCACTATGAATTTCTTTGATCAGATGTCGGAGAGAAACGCCTAGTATGTCGATTCTCCATTGTGCGAAGGGCCATGATGCAACAGTTGATGTCAGCTGATTGGCCAGTTGATGTTGTATATTTGTATACTTCTGATATGGTCCACATCTTCGGACGAGTTCGACTGCATCTTTCTTCACAGTGCGTCAATAATATCCTTGTCATAAGACTTTATAAGCTAAAGATTTGCCCCCCAAGTGATTTTCATAAATCTCTTCATGAATTTCTCGGAGTGCATAGTTGGCATCTGCTGGTCTTAAACATTTCAGTAAGGAAAGAGAGAACGATCTCTTATAAAGCTGGCCATTCATCAAAATATATTGTGAGGCCATCCATCTAAGTCGTTTGGCTTCTGAAAAATTTGTGGGTAGAGTTCCATTAGTCAAGTACTGGATGATCGGATCTATCCAGCTTGGCTCATTATTGACTTGCAGTACTTCTTCGACTTTATCAATGCTTGATTGTTCAAGACATTCGATGAATGTTCGACCTAGCGAATTGAATGAAGTAGTTGCAAGTCGGAAAAGTGCGTCGATTTGAGCATTCTCTGTTCTTGAAATATAAGAGATCTCAAAATATTTTAGAGTCGATATAAGATCTCTCACCTTCTGAAGATACTTCATCATAACGGAGTTTCGGGCTTCAAACTCATCCTTAACCTGTTTGGTAATCAACTGTGAGTCAGTGAAGACCTTCAGGCTATCAATATCAAGCTTTTTAGCAATCTTCAAGCCAGCTAGGAGAGCTTCATATTGGGCTTGATTATTTGAAGCTTTGAAATTAAATCGAAGGGCATATTCGATTACAATCCCTTCGAAATTGATGAGGATGAGATTGGCTCCGCTATCTTATGCATTGAATGCTCCATCAATATATAGCACCCACACTGATGTCAAGTCGAACTTGAGAGTTTCAATTTGCTTTATTTTATTGTTGGATTCATCCTCAAGATTATTGTCAGGTATGATCCATTCGGCGATGAAATCGGCCAAAATTTGTGCCTTCATCGATGGACGTGGGTGATATTGAATATCAAACTCACTGAGTTTTATTATCCACTTCGCCATTCATCCTGAAGTATCAGGTTGGTATAAAATTATCTTTAACGATTGATCTGTCAAGACGATAATAGGATGTGCTTGGAAGTATTGGTGAAGTCGTTGCGATGATATGATTAAAGCATAGATCATCTTCTCCATCTTTGAGTATTTTATTTTGACATTATGAAGCACCTTGCTGGTGTAATAAATAGGTTATTGAATTTGATTTTCATCCTCTTGGATGAGTACCGAACTAACTGTTTCTGTCGAAGTTGCCAAATAAAGATACAAAGTTTTCTCACCTTTGATTTTATAAGTAGCGACGGAGATGTCAGATATTTTTTTAGATCTTCGAAGGACTGTCGGTACTCGTCTGACCATGAGAAGTCTTTTGCTTTTCTCAAGGTCTTGAAGAAGGGCAAACATCTTTCTGTCAATCTTGAGATACATCGACTAAGTGTGGCGATCTTTTTGTTGAGTTGTTGTATCTCTTTTTTGGAGTTTGGATGCTTCATATTGATGATAGCCTTTATTTTTCAAGATTGACTTCAATTCCTCGTTGTGACACAAGAAATTCAAAATTTTTTTCAGAAGTTACTCCGAATGCACACTTGATCGGATTAATTTCATCCGATATCGTCGAAGTGTGCCGAAGGCTTCTTCCAAATCTCAGACATGATCAAAATTTGGATGCTTTTCACTAGTATGTCATCCACATAGACTTCTATATTTCATCCGATTTATGCTTTGAATAGCTTATTGACTAGCTGTTGATAAGTAGTTCCAACGTTCTTTAAATCGAACGGCATTACTTTATAACAGTAGATGTCTTTGTCGGTTATGAAGGCTGTGTACTCCTCATCTTCAGACACCATCTAAATCTGATTATATCCTGCAAAGGCATCTATAAAGCTTAAAAGTTGATGTCCCGAAGTTGCATCAACTAGTTGGTCAATCTTCGGTAAAAAAAACTGTCCATCGGACAAGCTTCATTTAGATTCATATAATCGATGCAGATTCTCCATTTCTCATTGACTTTTCTCACCATCACTACATTGGCGAGGAGCTTGTCGACTTCTTCGTCGATGATCTTCTGCCTTTTAGGAGTAAAAGATCTTTTCTTTTATCTCACCGGTCTAACTTTCGGATCAATGTTTAGCCAGTGGGTTATTATCTCCGAAGGAATGTCTGGTATATCAGTAGCCGACCAAACAAAATATCAACGTTTGCTCTTAATAAATTTATCAGTTGTTGCCGCTCCGGATCAGACAGCTGCGATCCAATTTGGATCGTCTTCTCAAGATCTTCTTCTTTTAGTGGGATAGAAACCAATTATTCAGCTGGTTCACCCCTTTCTTCATTTTTCTTTGACCTAATTTATCGGACAAAGAGTCTTCAGATTAATTATTTTGTGTCGAAACAAGAAAGCAGCATCGAGCAAGCTGTTGATCTCCACATATTTCTCCGACTCCATTTATTATTGAGAATCGGACCAGCAAATGGTATGTTGAAACTACTGTTCTCAGGACATTAAGTTCGGGTCATCCGAATATATTATAAGTCAGGGAACTCGGACGACTGTGAATGTCAAGAGAATAGTACTCTGCTGTGGATTTATTTCTATGATTAATAGAAGAGTGATTTTTTCTTCCACAGTGACTGCATCCCCAGTAAAACCGACTAATGACGTCGAGATTTTTTTGAGTCGATCAGTCGGTAGTCACATTCGAAAGAAAGTCGAGTAAAAAAGAATATCAGTTGAGCTTCCATTATAAACTAAAATTCTTTTTACATCATAGTTTGCTATCATCACCGAGACAACAACAGCATCATCATGGGGAGTTTGTATTCTCCGAACATCATCTTTCGAAAAAAAAAATTACATTATCAAGTCGTCATTTCTTCACCGACTTTTCTTTGGAAGTTGCCCCCCGATCCTTCTATCGTGCAGAAATCATATTGATGACTCCCATCATTGGTCGATTGTTGATCGTTTTCTCAGCTTGTGGCTGAGACTGTTGGTCGGTGGGAGGTTGAGTTGGACGATCTTGTTGAAACTTTTCGAAGTAGTCTCGTCGAATCAGGACCTCTATTTCGTCCTTGAGTTGGATGCACTATTCGATATCATGTCCGTGATCATGATGAAACCGACAGTACTTCTTCTTGTCATGGCTCCTCAGTGGTGCTTTATTGACGGGGGGTCGAAGATACTCCTCTCCTTCGATCTCCATCAAAATCTGTACACGGAGAGCAGAAAGAGAAGTATATGAGTCATACCTGTCATAATTGTTTGGCTTTGGACTCCGTCGTCAAGGTGAAGCTCGTTTGTTGGTGGTTGGCCGATTTGATTCGATCGGAGCTCCACTTTTCTTCTGCTTCTTTTTTTGATCTTTTCCTTTTATTTGGTGTCGGTCAGAAGCACCCTCATCCACGCAGATATACTTATATGCATGCTCCAAAAGCTTAGTATAGATCTGGGGAAGAGTCTTGTCTAGAGAATAGGTGAATTTGGATCTCCTCAGATCCCTCTTTATGGCCGATATGACCATATCTTCATTAAGATCCCTGACCTTAAGTGTGGTCGCATTGAAACGAGCCACAAAATCTCTCAACGTCTCTGTCTCGCCTTGCTTAATGGAGAAGAGACTGTCTGATGTCTGTGGCATCTTTCGGCTAGTGTTGAAATAGGCTATAAAAGAATGCTCGAGCTACTCGAAGGAGTTAATACTCCCCAACTGAAGTCCAGAATATCAGGTTCGAGCAGCCTTCTGAATAGTCGTCGGAAAGTCGATGCATAAGAAGGCATCGGTTGTCCCTTGGATCATCATAAGAGCCTTATAGCTTTCCAAATGGTCGATTGGATCGATGGAGCCATCGTATGGCTCCATCTGCGGCATCTTGAACTGAGATAGAATCGGTTCATTCAGGATGTGCTGAGAGAGAGGTTGGGCAGTGTGGAAGTCGTAGTCGTTGGAGGACTTTCGATCTTCTATCTGAAGTCGGATAAGTTGGCGGTCGATCTCCTTGAACTTGTGCTTGTAGTCATCAAGCCATCGTTGCAGGGACAATCCGAGGATAGAGTCTCTCGAAGAATTTGAGGATGGAGAAGCAGAAGGTGTATGCAGTCTTTTTCTTTTTGATACTATGTACATGGGAAGGAGAGGGAGAACATCGTGAAGGATGGGTGGCATGATGGGAGTGCCGAGAACGCGATTGCCTGTCTCAATGAGAGTGCCGAGACGGTCACCGCTTTGGAGATGAGGATGGTGAACGTCGTGGAAGATGACAGCTGTGCCTAGATGGCACCGAATGAGCCACTGGCTCCTCCACCGGCAGCTGCTGCTACTGTTATGTTTGTTGCTGTTAGAGACTGTGGACCGCCTTCGTTAATACCTTCATTTGCTGCATTAGGACAGCAATTTGCGCTCCATAGTGACTACAGGACGCGAAGAGCTAGACTTTGTCAATGGAGGTGGGGAAGAATATCTTCCTGATGGAAAGATTGTCTCGCAGATCCTGTTGAATGTTGAGCTCTGATTTTTGCTATAGTTGCTCGTATTGCCCCTATCTGGTGTGTCAATCTGTTGCGGCCAATCTCCTACTGCGTTTGTCGCAAGTGAAGAACATATGCAAAATAAAGTCCATAATGACCGAAATTATATCCGGCAGAGACCCTCCGATGCTTAAGTTAGTGGGAAGTGGTGAACAGCAGATAAAAATTTTGAATGACAGAGTCTCAGCCCAGAATTGTCTTACCAATGTTGTTCATTTACCTCCCTTTTATAGGTGATTCAGATGTAACCGTTGAGCACGTGGTCCTGCTTTTTATGGCACTAAAAAGCAATTACCCCGATTATCAGACCATAATCATGGAATTAATAGACTGTTTATGCCTACTAATGATCGTGATATGTAGTTGATAACCGTTTATAACAGTTAGATACGTAGGTTCTGCACATTCCGACATTATGTGATCGTGGGATGGGTAGTTATACCCGCCACTAATCATGTTCTGGCCATTATACACTTTCTGCGCTGGCAGTTTCAGATAAGTCGACTATATGTTGGTAATAATAGTATGTCGGTAGTCGTGGAGACTCGAATGAGTATCGATCGGTAACTCTGATATGCCGATGATCATCGGTCGGAGATTAATCGAGTTGTCGTGGTTGTCTGTTGATGGTTGAGAATAATCGACTGTCGGTCGGTCAACTGATTGTTAGTCGGCATATTGTGTTTGTGAGGTCGATCTAGAGTCGGAATCGGGGGTCGGTTGAATTGTCCCAACAAGTATAATTAATAAGGAGATATGTATTCAATACAGCTTAACTTTTATCTCAAATTTTTTCAGATCAAAATATTTTTTCTTCTTTTATTCTATTTTGTTCATGTTTGGACAGAATGTTATAGATAATAACAGAACGTCATAATAATGATATGACGTTCTCTTGTATCCTATAAATAATTATCAATATATCATTAAAAATAATAAATATTATAATAATGATATGGCATTTTGTTGCATCCTATAATATTCTGTTGCATTCTATAGATTATTATTAAAATATTATAAAAAATAACATATTGTCATAATAATAATATGATATCTCGTTGTACCATCTTATTACATCATATAAATAATTTTTAAAATATTATAAAAATAATATGACATCATTATTATGATAAAATATGTTGTTCTATTTATAAAAAAAATAAATTTCATTAATATTATCAAAAATCATAATATTTATTAAAAAATATTTGATTAGAAAAAATTTAGAAGAAAATTAGGCTGCCCTCTGTTAATTATGCTATACGGTCTAATCCAATCAAGCAGCGTATTTTTCTCCACCGGATGCTGTGGACAAACAATTACTGTTGCAAGAAACCTACTCGCGAATCTAGAGATAGACTCTGCCTGGGTTGGATGGAGTACGGACAGTCTCTGCGGTCTCTACCCAGGAGTGGCCGGCAATGGGGAAAATCTACTCACCTTCCTCGCTGCCGCTGGCGTCGCGCTTTTAGCTATCCTCCTCCTTCCCGCTCTCAACCCCTCTCGTATTAATCACTAAACCCCTTCCGTTTCAAATCTAGAAGAAGAAGAGAGCGATAACCAAGGAATCGTTGTTGGAACCGCAGGGAGTCTATGGAAGTGGCGCCGGACTTCCGCGGACCTGGTGGTGATGAACGCCACCATCTACACCAGCGACCCCTCCTTCCCTTCGCCGAAGCCATGGCCATCCGGAACGGCCGGATTCTCCGAGTTGGAAACTATTCTTCCGTTAAGGTAGTTTCGATCTCTTTTATGTTATTAAAGTGCCGTTTTCTTGGTTTATTTCCACTTGTATAGATTATTGGAGTCTTTGGTCATTGTGACTGCAGGACCCAGTGGGTTATGGAACTCGAGAATTGAATCTTAATGGGAAGGTTGTGATGCCAGGGTTTATAGATTCGCATGTGCACTTCATATCTGGTGGTTTGCAGGTAGTGTAATTTTTTATGTTGTTTATTGTAACTTGGTTCAATGTTAGGAGGCTTGCAAAAAAATTCATAATGGCAATTTGTTTGTGCAATTACATTGTCATCAAATATGTGAACATGTTGTTTCATATAGATCAACTGTTGTAAGCTTAAGCTTGCATGCCATGAAGTGAGTTGGACAGACCATGGAATTTGGAGATATAAAAGCCACTTTTGATGAACTATATATAGGATGAATGGGATAAATTGTAGATCTTCTCTCAAAATATATATAAATGGCCCTTGAAAGGAGGATGGTCTACTCTGGCTTGATCTGTAATAATAGAATGTACATTTACAGAGCTGCATATGAATATGACATCATGATTGCCATCACATGAAGTACCAAGTACCAGAATAAAAAATTATAAATTGTAGTTTAGAGAATAAGATCACAATGAGGTATGTCATTTATCATCAAATAAGTTATTATCTCGGACCTCACAAATCCGAGCTCAAAACTTGTGAATCCACTCTCTAGGTAACTTTATCTACTCAATGGATCGTTTCTTCCTCTTTCCTCAGAAGCTCTCAAATATCCTAAATACTCTCTTACATAAAGAAAATTGACCTCTTCTTGAACTATTGGAATCAAACTTTCAAATGCTTATAATATTATCATCATAAATTGCAAAAGTTTTATGTTTAGTCTTAAAAAAAAGGCTGTGCAGATACCAGATTAATCATTCCAATGTTAAATACTTCTTTTCAACTCAAAAATAGATGAAAATGACTCCAAAATGATGCACACCTGAATGATAAACAATATAGCATCCATCGTTAGCTTGTTAGATTGAGCTGAGACCACCAATATGGCCTGAAACTAAGCTGAAATGGAGCAAAATCAAGTTTTGGACTTCAGTTTGGGATGAATCTGATTTCATTTCATGTTGTTTTCAGTTGAAACATCAAATCTTGGTATATACATGATCCTATCTATGCACAAGCACAGAAGGAACAACTTTTATTCTATCAATTTTTATGGTCAATGGCTCAATTTAAATGACTTTTTGATGCACATCCTGAACTATTTTAAGTTCTTTTTTTTGTCTTACTATATTTCATCTCTCCTTTCCTGTAACACCATGATGTGTTCTGAATTCTACTGGACTCAAATTGCCTAAGCAGATGGGCCGAGTGGAACTTCGAGGTGTCAAAAGCCAAGATAGCTTTGCTAAAAAGGTCAAAGAAGCTGTGAAGGGTTTGAATCTATGCCATTCTCCCTCACATTTTAGTCCAATATCATTATTTGTCAACTGGTTGGCAAACCAAGTTCATAAATTGTTATAATTCCTAGAACAGTGTTAGTTCCAATGCTGCTTTATTGAGTTTGTGATTGATTTCAACTCATGGATAATTGTTTATATTATCATAAAAGTGGCCTGTCAGCAATATGCCAACTTCGATCAAGGAATCACTCACATGCACAAGGGAACAATAAGGACTGAGATTTTCACAGATTTGTGCAATTGATCTTCAAAACTTTTGCAACCTCTATTAAACAACCGTAAAATTGTGGGAGGGATGGATGTGCAAGCATGACAAGGGAGTTTCCATCCAAGGGCAAAAAACCCTATTCTTGTATGAAGAAAGAAAAACCATATTGAAATTGCAAAGAGGAAAGAATAATATTTTTTTGAAAATTTTTGAATTTTAAACAACTCAATGATTGATGCTGACAACATTGTTTGCATGCTTAAGTCTATATTCCAAAGACTCAAGTTATGTTGTATAATCTTTCCCACCCTTGGGTTTGTTGGATATGTTAGCTTGCATACGCTTCAAGGATTAAAGTATTGTATGTTGGTGGCATGTGAGCTTGGCACTTCTACAATACTTACCGTGCCATGCTGTTTGTGCTTGGTGTCTGGCATGCACTGGCCTGGCAGCATGCCAAAGAACCATGAGAATGCCGTGTGCCGGTAAGGCATTAGCTTGGCAAGGCAGGTAACACTGCCATGCTGTGGTACCTGCAAAAAAAAATGCCATATTTACGTAGGTGATTACTAGAAATATCAAAATATCTACCAACTGTTCTACCATTGCATCTAATTGAGTACCATCAGACCATGATCTGCGTGGTAAACTTCTTATTCTGACAAGAATATTTCTGGATTCTGGTCATTACTTAAGATGATTATCATTGCTGGTGGCAACTAAGGTGAGGGCATTCCCTCTGGTTTACTCTAACAGGGTTGTGCTCATCTGAATTGTCAAATTGTTAATTGATTGCTCATCAGCAAAAATTTAAGCATTTACTTGGGGGCCTGGACAAAGTCTGAAGCTCTTTTTTCACTGTTTACCAGTCCGTTTTGCTGGCTGACTCTAGTTTGCTTTGGAAAGTACCAGATCTTCCAGGCTTCTACTTGCTAGCTATGGTTTGAAACTTTGAATATATCATTTTTATCCAAAGTTGTTTCTCAAGTACTATCATGAACTCTTGGCCATATTGTTATTGCTTTTCTCATATATTATCCTTGGATGTATTCCACTGTACCCTTGTGACTTTATTTATACAAATTAGTTTTATTGGTGCACTTATCAAATCCCTTTACTTTTATAATTCTAGTTTGACCTATCAGTGGGGGAATTTTCAGTATTATATTTGATATCGAAATAGCATATTTGAAGCTGTTTTTTTTTTAGTCCTGGCCACTTCTTAATAATATATATCACCTAATCCTATATGCTTTGAGAGGCATAAGGTTTGCTACTCTCTATGTCACACTTGGGATGTTATAGGAACCTTCAATTTATTATTATGTTCTTTAGACTGATTTCCTTCTTGTCTTCCTTGAACCTATTCATAACAGATAAAGTTCCTGGTGAGTGGGTCTTAGGTGGAGGATGGAATAACGATCTCTGGGGTGGAGATTTACCTTGTACTTCTTGGATAAATGATATTACATCTAACAATCCTGTGGGTATTTCTACAATAATATGTATGGTTAAGCTTAAAGAATTTCTCTAACCATGCCTTGATTGTTAACATGTAATATGCAGGTTTGGCTTTCACGCATGGATGGTCATGTGGGCCTGGCCAATTCACTCGCTCTAAAGGTTGCTGGAATCACTAATGATACTCATGATCCAGTTGGTGGAACCATTGTGAAAACTAATGATGGAGGTGAAGTTCAGGTTTTCAAATACTTCAACAATTCATCTACTATTAAATGGTTTTATGATATGCTTTGGCTATCTTTTCAGTCTGAGGTCTCCAGCCAACAACTTGTTGCCTACATTATCAGGATATTAAAAAATTGAAAGGATTATATACTTTTACAGAATACATATAATTGTAGTTTATAAATTGAAGTATCTGTCTAGTTAGAGTGATCCTAGAATGTCATTTAATTCTCGCTTTTTGTATATTGAAGTATCTGTCTTGTTAGAGTTTGATGATGATGGAAGCATGGTAGAAGGCAATCCAAAATGTTCTATATGATGAAGGATGATAGCTGCAACTTATTTATTTTTGTCATAAAACAAGCCCTATCCCACTTATAGGAGAGCATGGATCAAAATATGATTCATAGCTTGAGAATATATTATCACTAGCTCTTGACCTAATGTAAATGGTATTGGTCATTCCTGTTTCTTGACAAGAGAGGAGCTTGCCATAAAACTTTGAAGGCTGATTAGATGCCGAAGAAATCCATCTTCTTGGTTACATGGTTTAAGCTTGTGAAACTTGGGAAAGCTCTCTAACTTTGTGCTAGATTTGAAAGAATCTAACTGAATTACAATTTCCAAGACCTTTGTGATTGGTGAAGGGGAAAATTGAAGGTGTATGGTAGCACTAAGAAGAGATGTGCTTAAATAAAGGTCATTTTGGTCAGCTGAAATGGTACAAGACTTATCTCATGTGCACGTTTAATTCATTTTTCTTTCATGGGACTGAATATACCATCATTAACCTACTGATCCATCCCCCCTGCCACCTTCCTCCCTTGAAGATGAAAGGGAGAAAAGAAGGGAAGAAGAGCCCACACTCTTTTGTCACAATCAGCAAGATAGAAAAGGAATACTAAATGGAGCTGACAAACTACCCATTCAAAATGTAAAAACCGAGGAAATCTCGCTGGAATGGGAGTATGAAACGATACCGTTGGTACCATAATATTTTGATGAAAAATTGGGAACTGAGAAACCTGTAGGACATGAGTTTTCTTGAACTGAGACTTCTCAACTGTCCCAGTAGGTTCCAATTGTCCCTACTGCACCCTGACACTCGAGATGCACCAGGATGTTTGGGACAGACACGGACAATTTTTTATTTTCTTGTTGTTATTGGTAGTTCCAGTATGCCCCGATTGTACGTTCCCAACCAGACATTATACTATCCTAGAAGCACACTGGGATGGGACCTGTTATGGTGATTTAAACCCTTGGTAGAAACTCTTGTACATTTGGAGGGCTAAGTATTGCTTCATATAACAAATACAGGAATCATAGCACAAAAGATGAAACCAAATCTCCAATTTGACCATATATAGCATCTTGCTTATGCAGTGGGTGTTAGAAAGGACTTTTGAAGCCCCAATTAATTTTCAACATCCATGCTCTAAATTATTGAAATAGCAGAAATATTCTTAAACTTTCTTATTATTATTATTATTATTATTATTGTTGTTGTTGCATTTGATAAGTTTTGCTCACTTCTATAGATTTACTAAGAATCTGTTCCCTTATCTGGCTAAAAGGCCAATACATGATCCTGATTGTGGACTAACATTTTCTAAAGATCCTTCATACCATTTGTCTTTCTATCCTTGGTCTTCATGTGGTCTATCCATGCTGTACCAATGTTTAACCGAGCAGTACCAAGGCTATCTCAGTACAGCAAGCATCAGTTCAAGGCCAACTTGAGCGAACTGTATCAAACTGCTCGAATTGCTCAAGGATCGAGTGTTTTGGAGCTTATCGTGTTTGCTCCCAAATTAACTGGTTCATTTGTGACACTGAGTGGTACTGCAGAGGACCCCTCATTTCATGCCTAGTTCTCTCCTTGCTTGTCTCCCTGTGATAAATATGCATATTTCTGACTTCACCTTGAAGAGAAACCAAACTATGCCCGCTAACTAGATACTCCTTTTTCCTTGAAAAATGTAGTATTATATAAAATATGATTAAAAATCCAAGAGCCAGAATTTGGAGGCCAAAGTATGCCATACCATGGATGGCTAGCGTGCATCTCTGCACACCTATCAATACCTTTCATTTTGGTATGGTTCCTTGTGCCAAACCCATCCTTGAGTAATATGGGTTCCTTATGCTCCACAAGAAATGACGGTCAAGGATTAACCAGTATGTTATGTATGTTATGCTCATTTAAGATGGATATTGGAGAGATTGTGACCTTGAGAAGGTCTAAATGCATGTTAGAAGGATAAAGAAAGAGGTGGTAAAGACCTGATGTTATCTCACAAGATCAGGATGGGACAGCTGGGACTCTCCCCGTCCGATCGGAACTTTAATTCATGCGGGTATTCAGACAACATCTGGTCTTTACCACCAGTGCTAGTATCTTACCGGTACAAGCTAGTATCTTCTGTACACACTAGTTCATAAATCTTCGCTTAGTACTATCTTTGGAGTTATAAACTTATACACATAGCATTCCTTGTTTGATTTATTATTATGACATTCAAGAATTTGTATTATCATGTCAAAATGGATGTCTCTGCTGAAATTTACATTGCTGAATGGAAATGGGAACTGTTTAACTCCGTGTCATCCTTGCATGCAGAACCTACTGGCCTGTTGGTTGATTCTGCAATGAAACTTATTCAAGCTGTGATTCCTGAGGTCTCAATCCGTGAGAGGAGAGAGGCCATGGTCAGAGCAAGCAAGTATGCACTGATGAGGGGGTGACAACAATTATCGACTTTGGAAGATATTTCCCTGGTGCCTCAGTTGATCATGTTTGGCAAGATTTATCAGGTTAAAATTTTGAGCCTCTTTCATTTTTCTTGGGGATAAAGTTTGCAGTCCTAGGCTTCTGAGTTAGGTACCATTCCTAGGAGGTTGATTAACCTTTATCAGTGTGTTAGACTTCTGCTGACCTAAACATGTATATTTCACTTTCCAAATTATAAGGTCAATGTTGGGTATTGTCTTTCTAGTTGGAAGCCAATGAAATGCTGCCCCATACCTCTTTCAAGGTCAAGTACCCTTCTGGGAGGAGGCTATCCTTACTCATCCTTTAAAAAAAAAAAAAAACGTCCTCTAGTTTGAATGAATTTGTTGCTTAGGAGGATCTGTCCATATGTTCTTTGAAAGCATGGCATGGCTGATGCACTATGACATCCATGTGGATGCAGATGTTTACAAATGGGCTGATTCTGCTGGAAAAATGCTGATCAGAGTTTGCTTATTCTTTCCTATACAGACATGGTCTCAAGTAGTTGTAAGTGTCTGTCATGAAAATTTATCCATTCTCTTTGTTGTAGTGATAAATTTTATTGCAATATAAAAATGCCAATCTTATTTAACTGAATTCCAACATCTGTTGAAGAGAAAATAATTTCTGGTCACATCCTGAAAAAATCGGGTCAAAAAAGACTCGTTAATTATTTACTTACAATATGGTAATAAATAGTTCTTTTATTTGAATGTTAATTTTTGTTTCCTTAATGACATAATGAATCCTGATGCTTTATTCTGGCTGACCTTTGTAATTAATTGTTATCATTTAAATTTTGTTTCGGGGCATAAATTAGAATATTTCTAGTGATTAATCAGAGGATTTTAAATTTTGGCTGTTTATTTTAGAGTCTAAACTGAATCATATACATGCATATACACACACATACATATATACACTCTGTAAGGAATGTGAGGATAAGCTAGGGGACCTTCTTGATAAACAATGAGTTATTGATTTGAGTTGCAGTACATTTACAGCCACGTAGAGCATGACTGAGTTTGTCAAATCAAACAATTTAAGAATATACAATTAATAAGAGGGCTCTAACAGGTTGGTAGCAAAATCTAAACATGCTGATCACTGCATTTCTGGACATCAAACACCAGTGTTAATGATTTAACAATGAAAGAAATGTGAAAAATCTTTACCAACATCTGATAGCCATGAGACAAAGTTTTGTATGTGGAACCAACGCAAGGATGACAGTACTGGTTCCTGATGTCCATCTTTTCAGTGGAATTGCATGATTCAATAGAACAATGAAGTCTACAATTGCCTACTGACATGTGATATTCACATGGATCTTACACTTTTTGTTCAAAAAAATAAAGCTGGATGAAGGAAACCTTCCTTTCCCTAACTTAAGGTCCCTTCCTCATGGTTTCCTTTATTATAGAAAGACATAATCTAAACAATGGCTAAAGTAGAAATTGATGTAATACGTTGTATTAGTATTAGACAAAGAATAACGGTGGTACAACAGAAGATGAAGAAGGAAGAATATGTTAATGATGTGAAAGATGGAGAGAGAGACATGAGAAGAGGAAGGGGATGCTGCATGGTCCCTTGTAACAAGGGGGCAACTACTAATTTAGGGGAAGAAAAGACTAGCATGCCTTTAGCAAGTGGTTGGTTAAATGCATAACGGCAAGCTAATTAAATGCCCAAATTCAAAAGGAATATGGCTCATATGTCCTGTAAACATAAGTGCAGCATATGGCAGCAAAGGAAAAGATTTTATTCAATGAACATGAACCTCCAGAAATGACATGCATGTTTCATGTATAACATTCATGCATTATATGTATTTCGTTGGAGTGCCGTGATATAAAACAAAGATCCAAACTGTTGAATGTGATTTGCTGCATGAAAACTGTCTTCAAACTAAAATCAGATGTTTTGGAGACTTTTTGCCTATATAGTAAGACGTCTTAATGTTGAAGGGACGAAGAGCGAGCATCCCAAGTGCATCATATGCTATAGAAATTGAAAATCAGAACTGTTGATCTTGGTTCTAGACATATTAAATACATATAAATCATATTTCAATTATTGTAAACACTTCCAAACAATGCATCAAATGTTATCTACATTGTTAATTTTGGAATTCCAAAACAATAAATTTGGTTTGTTGTCAGTTTAGAGGTAGCAGATCATACTCAAAAGCTTAGATCTGTATTTGGAATGGCCATCATCATGTTTGACTTGACTGGATTAGGCGTCTAATCCAGTCTAAATACATGCACTAGACTAAATATTGGAATTTTGTAAACAAACCAACGATTCAAAAATTAATGATGGGCCTCTAAATTGGAGATCTACAGTGTTGATCTTGATGTACACTATGAACAATACCTAGGAAGTGAGATGTTTTTGAGGTGTTCGACCTATCTATTAGGTGCATAAAAGTAAAGGCTTTAGTGGCATGAGATGTTGTTTTGTTATGAATTAAGTAACAAAGCCTGTTGAATTTCACTCTACATCATTTAAGATGCATGGATCATAATGAACCAGATGGATTTTCAGTTTATATGTTCAATAACATATTTTAATGCGCAATTGGTACCATAATGCCATTCATTTTTACACCCATTCGGTGCATAGATAGGAGGCCACCAAACTATTTAAATCAAGGTCTGCCATACCATACATAATCGAATGGTATGGGGCATACCACACCATATTGATTCGGTGCTGGTACACTGTTCCTGGAGCGTACTAAGTGTTGGTATGCCGAACTATCCACGTACCAATAGTAATAGTGTGGCACCGGTGCAGGGCTCAGTATGGAGACAGCATACCTTGGTTTAAATTATAGTTTCTAAGCATTTTTACTGGCAACATCATGATCAATGTTGTGGATATCTGAATTGAATGGCCTGTCATTAATTCGGATCCTTAAATCCTTTGTTGAAGAGTTGACATTTATTATCCAATCTCTCTCTCTCTCTCTTCTCTCTCTCTCTCTCTCTCT